>JAFIDM010009631.1:248200677-248213520 GCA_023159025.1 Thereuonema tuberculata | reverse complement strand
CCCCCAAGTCAATTGCAAATAAGGAAAAATTCGCTCTCCTATTTGGGGCAGGGACACCACACTTGGGTGGGAAGAAGCCAACACAAAGGCTGAAGTGTCCCATCCCCGACCGACACCGGGACCTTATATTTAGGGCCCCTTCTCGGGCCCCCAAGTCAATTGCAAATAAGGAAAAATTCGCTCTCCTATGGGGGGCAGGGACATCCCACTTGGGTGGGGGGATGGCGACACATGGGCCTAAGTGTCCCACCCCCGATCGACACCGGGACCTTATATTTAGGGCCCCTTCTCGGGCCCCCCAAGTCAATTGCAAATAAGGAAAAATTCGCTTTCCTATGGGAGGCAGGGACAGCACATTTGGGTGGGGGGATGCGACACAAGGGCCTAAGTGTCCCACCCCCGATCGACATCGGGACCTTATATTTAGGGCCCTTTCTCGGCCCCCCCCCCCAAGTCTATTGCAAAAAGGGAAAACTTCACTCTCCTATGGGGGCAGGGACACCACACTTGGGTGGGGGGATGGCGACACAAGGACCTAAGTGTCCCACCCGCGATCGACACCGGGACCTTATATTTAGGGCCCCTTCTCGGGGCCCCTAAGTCAATTGGAAAAAGAGAAAAATTCGCTCTCCTATGGGACACCACACTTGGGTGGGGGGATGGCGACATAAGGGCCTAATTTTCCCACCCCCGATCGACACTGGGACCTTATATTTACGGCCCCTTCTCACGAGCCCTTTCTTTCTTTGAGTGGCATTGCAACGCATTGCCGGGTACAGCTAGTTTCTAATATTTGAACATTTTATGAACCAGAGATTAAGATATTGAAGGGAAAACATTCCGCGATGCAAAGTTTCTCGCTAAGTTTGAACTTCGCAGATCAAAATGATTTTGGAATTGAAAAGGATATGACTGCATGAATCAGAAATATGCTCAGATAAGCATCGTCGCTGATTTATTATGTTTCGTATTAGCATCATTGTTCGGAAATTACATAAGTCACTTTACTGAAAAGATGTCGGTTTATTACAAATCGCTATTACTGTGTCTTTCCATTCGTTAAAATATAAATATATAATATAATAGTAGGAGTGCCAGGGTGGTGGGCGGCAAATAATTTAGTTTATTAGTGGCGGCAAATTTTGCCTGGCACCCTGGCGCCAACATACTTGGCGCGACCCTGAGTTTATCCTCATGCAGATGGCTCCTTCCAGCAGGATAATGCGCCGGTGCACAAAGACCGCATCACTATGGGACGCTTTGAGGAACATGACGATGACGTTTCCTTGCTGCAGTGGCCCGCTCAGTCCCCGGATCTCAGTCCGATTGAAAATTTGTGTGATGAGCTAGAACGGGCTGTTCGCTCCAGACCTACACTTCCATCAAATCTTCAGGAACTGCGTGACACACTAATGTCTGCATGATACACAATACCTCAATAACGTTTTCAGCATCTTGGGAATCCATGCCCCGACGAATTCAGACTGTTTTGAGGGCTAAAGGAGGCCCAACACGCTATTAGGTAGGTATACCTAATAAAGTGGCCGGACAGTATCTATATAATATTTTAATTAAATTTATATTAATTTAATTTGTACTAATAAATATAAATTAATAATAGTTAAAATTTAAATTATAGTTCCGATTTAATTTGGATGAGTGGATGGCATAGTGATATTTATTATTTTATTTTTTTTCAAATCATCAGTCCAGACAGAAATCTGTCGTCACCCAAAAGATGATGCTTTTGAATCTGCTGTATAATCCCACGTGAAAATGAGCAAAATGTTGATATGTATACGTATGATTGATTGAATCCGTCCACGATATATTTTTTTTAAATTGAAACACTTTGACACATTATATTCTTACATGGTTTGGTTTGGAGACGCGAATCGATTGTTCATGCTCGAACTTTCTTGTTTATTTACATAAACAAAATGGATAAACTGAAAATGGTAGGTGACTATTAGTAATCATTTATAGCGTCCGATTATTCACTTGCTCCAGGAAAAAGGCGAGTAACCCTTTGTTTGTAATGTTGTTTTAGTGTAACGTCCTCCGGAAAGCGTTGCCGAGGCAACAGAAATTCAGTTCTATCATACCAGAACCAACTCAGTAGCTGTCCCAAATACAATCATGGAAACTAAATCTCCTTCCTAAAATTCCGTGTGTTGAACCAAAAGGGTCGCTGATCATCAAAATACATCTATTACATCAAAATACAACTGATTTAGTCTACTCCAAAGGTCTTTAGTAATAAGGTGACCATTTTTTCTAAAATGAAAAGGAGGACGCAAATAATTTGAAGGAAAAAAATGTTATCAGGGGTAAAAACCTATCTGTTCAACCAAAAAAAAAAAAAAGGTTTTAAACTTCACATATCAAAAAGGAGGACATATTACTCTCCAAACATCAAAAAGGAGGACGTATTACTCTCCAAACATCAAAAAGGAGGACATTTAGGAGGACACTTCTCAAGGGAGGACAGAGCTTAAAAAAGGAGGACTGTCTTCCCTAAAGAAGGACGGTTGGTCACCTTATTAGTAAACATCTTCACAGATCCCAGTAAATATGTTATACATCCATTGTAACAAACAACAGATTGAATCAAATTGTTAATTGATTAATTAAGTTACTATTTGATTAATTTTAATATTTCCTGTTTGTTGGTTCGAAAAGAAAAATCTACTTTTTACAAAACGAAAAAAAAAATATAAATTTAAATTTAAGCTTTTGAAAAGCAATCACTATATTTAATATATATATTAGTAACGATTTGAAAAACTATTTTATCACAATGTGGAGTATCCTAGTAAAATAATCTCCATCTTTGCACTGCTATAAATTATGGCATCAAATTGGATGTAATTAAGCTCTGATATATTTTTCGAAGCCGCCTTTTCGATAAAGTCTACATCCCATCTCTCGCTAATCCTACGGATAAATAGAGCTTCCGATGATAAGACGAAGGCAGCATTGAAATTAGGACAAAGGAACTGAATGACTTTCTTAACTTCTACTAAAGAGAGTTCTTTGGCGTCGATCGAAGATTACACGTTCCCCCAGTAAAAGAAGCCATTTTCAGTGCAATGGATGTCCATAATACCGTTTAAGCCCGGAATTTATATCCGATTCAACGATGTTATAATAAAACTCACACGAGCGCCTTAGTAGATTCCTTACTTAGATCAGAAATCGAGAGTAATGTTGCAAGTGTAGAGCTTATTTCAAATTAGGACGAGGATAAAAATATTTGCCTCTGGCGAAAGTGAGGTTAATGGAGAGCTATGAGCACAAGCACTGCCTTTAGATTTACACTCGCTCATGAAGTTAGTAAAGAAATTAAATTTTGGTAAAAAAAGAAATAATATTGAAATTTATGAGAAGAGTTAGGAAAGATTCACCAAAGACCAAGTTATTTTAGAAGCTTTCAGTCTTCTAAATAGAGAGCCAAGATATTAAGCCAAGATATTAAATTTTGTTAGTGATTTATAAAAATAATAAAAATTTAATGACAGATCGGTTGATTTTTTTTCTTTTTTGATGAGGATATTCTTAACTTAAAACAGTGATATTAAACATATATAGCTTGAATATAAATAATTCCTTGAAAATGGATTAACATTTAGAAGACTATTAAAGATCTATCTTTCCATTTTTTTCTTATAAAGTTATAACTAGACTGTCCAGAAAGAGGGTGAAAATTAAAATTATCATTGTGAATTAGATCTGTGCAATTTTATGTAATCTTTGTTCATGCTTATATGTTAGAAATACAGGTTGCATTAAAAAGTTTGTATTCTAAAAAATATACAAGGTCTTAGGACTGCTCCAGTAGGGATCGTCACTAGTCTGTAGCTCCTCCTCGATCTTACATGTTATTACGTAGTATTTGAGACTCTTACAAAGTTGTGTTTCATAAGTTAATTTCCATCGGTAGGAAGGTAGTTCTGTGTATCCCACTGGGTTCCTCTATGGCCCAATGAAGGTAAGACTAACGTTTCATTAAACCGGGACTGAGTCCAACACTCGCCCACCTGTAGCCCTGGGAAAGAAGTCAGGTACCCATTCTAAAGAGGGCTTTCCTTCTGTAGAACAAATCTAAATTTTGCTCTTATAAAAGTACGTGTTCTTTTCCTGGTTCTTGCAGGAAATCCTTCTCAGAAACCTCTCAGAAATCCTTTTTCTTTTTTTTTTACCAAACTAAACTAAACAAAGCAAAACAAAAACAACGCCATTTTGGTTTCATGTGTCGAAAGAAATCGATAATTTTTTTCCTTTTGGTAGATACAAAAACTGTTTTTGTTTTGTTTTTCTGTTGGGATACAATTCTTAAACTTCTGAGCGGAAGAAAATATTTTTTTTTTTAAAATTAAATTTCCTTAAAAAGAAATCCAAGTTTGAAAGACTCATCTTTTTCTGTTGGAATTGGGATAAAGAGTTGCTATTACAAACAACCTGAGTTTATTTTTCGAAATATTATTTTTAATCAATCTTTTTAACTCCCTTTATAATCGAGAGAACAAGACAAAAAACAAAAGAGTAAATGTAATTGAAAGGGATGGTCACCGTGAATTCTTCTTGCGGGTCTGATAAGCATAAAAAATTACTTTTCTATAGATTAATTCCCTTATTATTATAATCTCTTGGGATGATTATAGGGCTGACCTTTAATTCTTTAAATTTGTGAGTCATAAGCTTGGCTAACAAATGAACATCCGTGTGTGGGCTTTACTCTAAATATAGCCATCGTTGAATGAGAACTATCTCCATTGGTGTAGATAAATTCGAGACAATTTGCTTTTGTATGTAGGCATATTTTTTTCATGTAAGAGAATGGTATGAAAACGATCACGATTATTTCGGAAACATGGGCGTGATTATTGATTGAGAATAGAAACAAATTGTAAAAACAAAATAAAACAAAAACATACATAAGCTAGCCAAAATAGCCGAAGCTGCCCGGGAAAATTCAGATCTCTTGTCATTCTTATTCCATAGCACCAAACACGGACTCGAGTTATCGAGTAAAAAGTCTTGTCTTACATAGGAATAAAAGAGTTAAAAAAAATCCTTTATTAAAAATCCCTACAGATCAAAGGGTATTTTTAATTTTTAAAGCGCTTTCAGAACTTCCTTTGGCGTCCTATTTTAGATGTAAGAATAATTAATTCATCAGTTCTTATGGAGCAAAGATAGGGACAGTCAGTAGCAAGAAGAAACATTGTAGATGATAAGGGAAGATTTCAATTGATTTCTTAGGAATGAATGGAGGTCAAGAAATTCGTTTACTGGGTAGATGGATGGAGGAAATTAAAAGTTTGTTGAATTTGATTCGAAAAGAACCATTTTAAAGAGGGAAAAAAAAAAGCTTTGGAGAAAGGTCCATTCTGAAAATTCATGAAAATGACAGATAGGATTCAGTTCTACAAAAAAAGGAGCCTCAAGAACAAAATGTACTTGTTAGCAATTTCGAGTGTGGGCAGTCCAAACTGTAAAAGATATTAAAATTAGTTTCTAAAACAATTTTTGTAGAGATTTTTTCATAGCTTCAACATTACATGACAATTTTACCAAAAATATGGATATCTGTTGTTGCAATGGCAATCTTTCCATTTTGAATTTTCCTTTTAAAATTTCAAAAATTCAATTTCTGTGCTTTATCAATGCTTGAATAATTTTATATTAGAGAAGCTTTTTTCTTTTTCATTATCTATTAGAGAAAGCCCATGGCAAACTACTTTGTTAATTTAATCGGTTTCAAATTTCAACAAATTGAATAAATTATCTACATTTTGAAAAGCTTAAATGGAGGGTGAAGATTGGAAAGAGCAACGCACTTTATATATGATAAAATTTAGACTAATGATTAAAAAAAATAGAAATGGATAAGTGAAATGGCTTGAAGATATCGGTCTGATAAGTAAGAATTAAAAAAACGCTACGTTTCTTTAAAAGAGGAGGAGGGAAAATTAACGGAACAAGGTAAAGTGAAATCGAAACCTCCAGCATCTGTAACATTATAAAAGCTGCAATAGAATTATCTGCAGCGATGATACACTTAAAATAGTTACTCCTGAAACGATTCTATTATTATTTCAAAAACCTACTGTATATTTGAAATAATAATAATAAGGATTACCTCAGGCACCCTGACACAGTTTCCATCGATGACATTAAACTCTACGCCACAACCAACACACACCTTTTTTTTATTATTATTACTTGGAGTGAATGTGGGCGGCAGGAAGTCAAGCACTGCAACCTAAAAGATCTACTGTGCTAAACCCACGGAAATGAGGACAGACGGAGAGAAAGACTGAGAAAGTATGGTGGTAGGCTCGCAGGGGAAATGGGAGAACCACGAGAAAACCTGCACAGCGCGGATCGTCCACCATCACGAAACCCATATGAGAACACACACCTTACAAGTAACTACACAGTTCACCAAAGACATCGGAATGGAATTTGGAATCGACAAATGCTTCAAGCTACATATAACACACGGGAAGACTTCGAATTTGGAGGGTTTTGAACTTCTCTCCCAAACAGGCTACCTCTATCGTCTGGCATCCAATCCATGGAAGAGGGAGAGACCTACAAGTACCTGGGCTTCCAACAACCGCGCGTCACGGACAACGCAAACATCAAAACTGCACTCAAGAACACATACAGTTCAGTTTCACAACATTCTCAAAACACAACTCAACTTCAAAAATAAAATTAAAGCCATCAACACTTTTGCCTTCCCCACACTAACATATTCCTTCGACACAATCCCATGGACAAAGACCGAACTCGAAGCACTACAACACGCACTACATTCACGAACCCCAAGTCGCAAAGGAAAAGATGATCTTCCCCCGTAAGGAGGGAGGCCGAGGACTCATCAACGTATTTATGAAAAAAAATAAATACACACATTTAGGGAACCCTTCCACCAGAGAGCATAACACTCCTCACTCCACTCAGCCATTGTCAAGGCTGGCATGCACCTCACCCCCCCCCTGGACCTCGAAAACCCTTCTCCAACACTCACCACCCCCGACATCCACACTCAGCAGCTGCGTGAACAAATAGGCTCGTAAGGAACTCCATGGCAGACATCGCCACGAACTCAGCCAGCCTCATGTCGACCTGGAAGCGTCGAACAGATGGCTGACGAGTGGTGAGCTATTCGGGAAGACCGAAGGGTTCATGATCGCGATACAGGACCAAGTCATCCCCACACGCAACTACAAGAAACACATTCTACATGATGCAAACACGCACGACGACACATGCAGGCAGTGCCACACTACACATTAGACGATCGACCACATAATATCAGGCTGTCCCTTTCTCTCCCAAACAGACTACCTCTATGGACACAATCAGGTAGTGTCGATCATCTATCAGCAGCTAGCACACAATCACTCACTTATTAAAAACACGTACTACAAGTACATAAACAAAGTGTGTTATTCACTCATTTAAGTTATAAGATATACTGGGACCGCCCTTTTTGATAAGGCCAACAAACAGACCTATCTCATTGATATTGCAGTGCTTATCGGCAACAACATGCAGAAAACTCACGCAGACGAGATCAGTAAATACACCGATCTAGCACACGAGCTCCAGAAGCAATAGAGATAGGACCGAGTACGTGTTGTACCCATCATCCTGTCTGCCACTGGTCTGGTGCCTCACACACTGAACCACAGCCTCAGCACACTAGGACTTCACAGAAACACGTATGCAACTCCAGAAGGCTGTGGTATTCAACGCAACACGAATAGTTAGGAAATTCATGGACACACATCTCTAAAATCCCTAATCCCCCCCCCCCTTGTACATATTTTTTTTTCACTTTGCAACGTGTGCTTTGATTCTTGTCCCATCAAGTTGTCTTTGCTATGGAAACCAAGTATAAGAACTTTTACATAATAATAATAATAATAATAATAATAATAATAATAATAATAATAATGTTATTACTGGGTAAGGAAAAAGCATTCCAAAAAATTATCGGAAACTACCCAGCTCATAAGAGAACTAATACAAATGGCTCAAGATTAGTAGATTTATGCAGATCATTCAACCTTAAAATCATGACAACTCACTTCAAAAAACTAACTAGAAAACAAAAAACATGGATTTCACCAAATCCCATCTTAGGAGAATTTCAAATAGATCATGTCGCCATCTCCAAATATAATTATCAAGAAATTAAGAACATTAAAGTCAAAAGAGGAATGGAAGTTGATTCAGATCACTATCCAACGGAAATCCACATGCGATTTATTCCAAAATGTAAAATCAGTAAACAAACCAGGACGAATAAGAGAATTAATAATGAAACTTTGAAGGAAAAGGAGTGCGATTTTCAAGAGAAGCTGAAGGAAGCGGGGATTGATGCCAACAACTTTACAGAAATGATTCAACATACTGCATTTGACATAGCTCCACAGAACCAACAGAGAAAGCACAGATGGTGGAATAATAAATGTGAAGAAGCTCTTAGACAAAAGAAAAAAGCTTGGAACAATTGGTATAGCAGGAAAACAAGTAGTAAGTGGAATAGATATCAGTCTGACAAGAAACAAGCGGATAAAACTATTAGGGCACAAAAGAGGTGTTTTGAAAAGGAACAACTTGTATCTATAGAAGAACATTTAAAAAAATATAATACAAGGGATTACTACAAAACATTTAATAATTGTATGTCTGGGTACGTTTCGCAATCTCTATGCTTCAGGAAAGAAAATGGAAAACTAGCACTTAATAATGACGAAAACTGTAAGCTATTAGCAGAATATTTTGAAAAGTTACTGAATTGTGAAAAACCGACCAAAAAACTGGAATTTCATGATAGCATCCCTAATAAAGATTCAGAACCACCAAGTCTTGATATGATTAAAAAATACATCCAACAACTAAAAAACAACAAAGCCCCAGGTGAAGATGGCATCACAGCAGAGATTCTAAAAGCTAGTGGAGATTTAGGTGCCACAATTATAAAAGAAAAAATGGACAAGATCTGGGACACCGAGACAATTCCAGAAAATTGGAAGGTTGCATTAATTCACCCACTTCATAAGAAAGGGAATAAAACAGACATTAATAATTACAGAGGAATCTCATTATTACCTGTAGAATACAAAATCTTATCCAAAGCTTTTTTGGACATACTAAATCCTCAACTGGATAAACATATTGGAGAATATCAAGCTGGGTTTAGGAGTAGTAGATCCTGTCCAGAACAAATTCTAAACCTTAAACAAATAATTAGATACTTGAAAATATCAAATAAGAAGATAGTGCTAATATTTGTTGATTTTAAAAAGGCCTATGATTCGATTGACAGAGATTCTCTTTTTAAAACCCTAAAGGAATTTTCAGTAGATAAGAAAACTCTGGAATTAATTAAACAAACTTTGACAAACACGGTGTCTAAAGTTAAATTCCATGGATCAATTTCTAGTCCTTTCCAAATTGAATCAGGAGTCAGACAAGGAGATGGTTTGTCCCCACTCCTATTTAATTGCGTGTTGGAAAAAGTTACAAGAGAATGGATAAGTGAGGAGGAAAAACTAAAACTTAATAAATACATTATGTTGGGTAGATCTAAAGTATCAATCAACTGCTTGGCCTTCGCGGATGATCTAGTAATATTAGATGGAAACATAGAAAATGCAAAAAGAAGACTGGAACTCCTAAAGGAGACAGCAGAAAAAGTAGGTTTACAAATATCCTTTGAAAAAACAAAATACATGACCAATGAAGGCAATTCACCAGGAATTCTTAAAACTAAGTACGGCAACATTGATAAAATGGATAACTTTAAATATTTGGGTGAAAATATAAATCTTAAAAGTGAAAAAGAAGCAATTAAAATTAGAATTGAAAAAATGAAAAGAGCATACATGAAAGTAAGAAATTTGTATAATAAAAAATGTTTATCTAAAGCCGTTAAATTGAGACATTATAATACAGTTGTAAAACCTGAAGTGCTTTATGGGTCAGAAACACTATTACTAACTGGATGCAAAATGGCACTAGAAGATTTGGAAAAGAAAGAAAGAAGAATCTTGCGAAAAATATTAGGTCCAATCAAGAATAAAGATGGCGATTGGGTTTTGAGACCAAATAGAGAAATTTACTTGCAATGCCCTAAAATAACGGATGAGATCAGGAAAAGACGTGTTACTCTTTATGGGCACTTAGAGAGAATGAATGAAGATAGATTAACAAAGAAAATCCATACTTTCTTCCAAAACAGGAAAACAGACAAAAAAAATGGGTGGAGTGGCAAAGCAATAAAGGACTTAGCAGAAATGCAGATTGATCGGGAGACCCTACTCAGCAGAGACAAATTCAGACTAAAAGTTAAGAAGTTCAAAGGTTTTCAGGAAGACACAGGGAAAAGGAAAACAACTGGAGCCAAATGGTCGGATGAAAGGAAAAGAGTCCATTCGGAAAGGATGAAGGAGTTTTGGAGAAAGAGAAAGGAAGAGAGAAGAAAATAGTTATCTTAATGTGGTCCTTAGTTGGCCTGAAACGATTATAAAAAAAAAAAAAATGTTATTTGGTGGATATTGCAGTACCACTTTCCCATAATGTGAAAAGAACTATTGAAGAAAAAGTCACCAAATATCAAGAATTGGCAATGGAAATAAAGAGAATTTGGAGTATGAAACAGGTTTACATAGTGCCAATTGTTATTTCAGCTACTGGAGTAGTTCCGAAGCAAATTCAAAATAGTCTTAAAATACTCCATTTGAATCCAAACACATATATCAAGTTACAAAAGGCGATAATAATCTCAACTTGCCACATCACAAGAAAATTCCTCAACTTCCTTCAATAGTAAAGAGTTACTTTGGCTAAAACCCGTACTCTCTACTTAAAACTTAGTTAACACTGAAGAAAAGAGAAGAAAAGAGAAGATAATAATAATAATAAGCACTCACTTCTATACCTCATCACACTAGGACTTCATAAAAACACTTATGCACAACTCCAGAAGGCTGTGTTACTCAACACAACACGCATAGTTCGGAACTTTATGGACACAACTACACATCCCTAACTATTCTTCCAAACCTTTTTTTTTTGTTTGTTTACACTTGGCAATATGTGTTTTGGTCCTGACCCGCCGTATTGTCTTAGCTGGGGAAACCCATGGTTTGAAACTTTTTTCGATATAATAATAATAATAATAATAATAATTTTATATACAATACTAGCAAAAGACCCGTTCTTCGTTCGGGTTACAAACAACAAATATCCTAATGTAGATGATAAATTGCAATTTCTAGATCACTTGTATCTAGATCACTTGCATGTGAGGAAAGCAATGGAAAACTACCTCACTATATTCCAAGAAAACCTCATATACAAGTTACCATTAGATTATCAAGCTATGGTGCTGGAGGATGAGACCTCCTGGTCTGAAAGCACACTACTAACTACAGGGAAGGAGCGACAACCGTTTTTGAGTAGATCTGGATACAAAAATGACGTTGCTGGATCAAAGCCGCAAGGGAGTTCAGCCACAGATGCAACAGGATGAAAGAATCAGTTGCCTGCTTTACAGAAACACACTACATTGGAACGTGGAATGTACGAAGCATGAATCAGGGAAAATTGGATATTGTGAAAAGTGAAATGGAAATTGGAAATTTTGGGAATAAGTGAGCTCAAGTGAATTGGAAGGGGGCACTTTCAATCAGATGCTTACAAGGTTTTCTACTCTGGTAATGATAAAATAAGAAGACACGGAGTAGCAATAATCATTAAGGAGAACATAGCCAATTGTGTTATTGGATACAATCCAGTTAATGATAGAATAATATGTTTAAGAATACAAGGAAAACCACTTAATATCACAATGATACAAATTTATGAAAGAAATTTATGAAAGGGCTATGAAAGAACTACAAAAAGGGAAAGCACCGGGTACTGATGGAATACCAATAGAACTATCAGGGAGGCGGGAGAAGAAGCAACTAGAGTACTAGAAGTCTGTAGACAAGTATGGAAGAAGATGTTATGGCCTAAAGATTGGAAAAGATCGGTATACATTCCAATACAAAAAAAAGGAGATGCTAGAGAGTGTGCCAACAATCGCACAATTGCATTGATCCAGCATGCCAGTAAAGTCATGCTTAAAATACTGCAAAAAAGACTTGAATGTTACATGGAGAGAGAAATGCCAAGAGAACAGGCAGGTTTTAGAAAGGGAAGAGGCCGAGGGATCAGATTGCAAACATGCGATGGATTATGGAGAAATCAAGGGAATTTCAAAAGGATTTTTATCTATGCTTTATTGATTACAGCAAAGCGTTCGATTGCGTTGACCATGAAAGACTATGGGTTGGATTGAGATCTATGGGGACTCCAGAGCATCTGATACGACTATTAAGAGAACTGTATAGAGAGCAAGAGGCTACAGTGAGGACTTGGTCTGGAGATACAGAGTGGTTTAACATTGGAAAGGGAGTGAGACAGGGATGCATCCTCTCACCATACTTGTTCAACCTGTACAGCGAACACATTATGAGAAGAGTGGGACTAGAGAAATCAAGGGCTGGTGTAAAGATTGGAGGAATTAAGGTCAACAAGATATGCAGATGATACCACCCTGTTGGCAGAAAATGAAAAAGACGTAGAATTTCTTATAGGCATTGTAAAAGATGAAAGCTTAAAATTTGGACTTAGATTGAGCATTAAGAAAACTAAGATCATGACAACAGGAAAAATAGGAGCGCTAAAAATCGGAGATGAGGTGATAGAGAAAGTCTCACATTTTGATTTTCTGGGATCAAGACTGGATGAGGATGGAGGATGCACAGA
>JAFIDM010009631.1:248160962-248179957 GCA_023159025.1 Thereuonema tuberculata | reverse complement strand
ATAACTTTTTAACAGTGAAAGCGTTATGAGCATGTGAGTCTTGGCAAGTTATTTTACATGAAATGTTTTGGGTGGGATTTCATTTCTTTTTGTAAGTAATACATTTCAGCCTTAGGACTTTTGGAAGTTTGGAATAGATATTGTTATATAATACATAACCAGATCCCCTCTTTATGAGGGGTTGGAGGGTGAATGTTACAGATTTCTTACGTTTTTTTTGTTGTTTGTATGGTAATCCTACCCTGCATACCTAATTTCAGCTTTCTAGGACTTCAGAAAGTACCCTAGAGGTTTTAATGATCAAGAGTCAGTCAGTCAGTGAATCAGTAACGACATTGACGTATTTTAGGTATTAATAAAATCCAAAGTATAAAAGCTAGATAAATGAAACGTAACGTATTTCATTAGTCTGCTAACTGCATCTTATCCTGAAAATTTGAGCTCTCTAGTATTATCCAGGCCGAAGCTATGAGGGTTCGATAATACATAACCAGACTCCCCTTTATGAGGGGTTGGAGGGTGAAAGTTACAGATTTCTTAATTTTGTTGTTGTTTGTGTGCTAATCCTAGCCTGCATACCAAATTTCAGCTTTCTAGGACTTCAGGAAGTACCCTAGAGGTTTTGATGGCCATGAGTCAATCAGTCGGTCAGTTAATCAGTGACGAAATCGACGTATTTTAGGTGTTAATAAAATCCAAAGTATAAAAGCTAAATAAATGAAACTTAGCGTATTTCATTAGTCTGCTAACTGCATCTTATCCTGAAAATTTGAGCTCTCTAGTATTATCCAGGCCGAAGCTATGAAGGTTCGAAAATACGACGAAACGCTTCGAGAAAAGTACGTAGTGCCCTACTTCCTGCCTTCGGCTCGTCTTGGCGGAGGCACTACCGTGCCCCCAGATTTGTATTGAATGTACAGATTTCTGCTACAAATAGATCGAATGCAGCAGGGTTTATACATTTTATTCCTTTTACAAAATGAGCTTAGAACATCTTTTTCAATCTTGTGTCTTTGAAAAATTTCACGGTATTTCAAAAATATTGTATTTGTTTTCTTCCGTGAATATTTCACGGGTTGCAACTAGTTAAGTAATATTCGCGCAAATGCTAGTTACAATTCTAAGGAAACCATTTGTAATTTGCAAATGTCGCGTAGAATTCATGCAACTCAGCACAGAGGTAAATCAGATAACACGAAAGGAGTCTACGAACATTAGGAAGGTTATCGTATTTTTTTGAGTGGATAGTGGATGGATAGATTTTTTCTCACAAACTCTTTCACAAACTATTGTTAAGGTTACAATAACTACATCTTCACATCAAAAAATATATTCAATAAAATACATTTATTCAATATATTAAATCACAGCAAATTTTCGAAAAGAATATCTTCCTTCCTTTTTGAAGCCTATTCAAAACTATTGAAAAAGGAAGGAAGATATTCTTCTAATCCATATTTCCTCCTTATCTCTTCTCTCTTAATAGTCATATAAGGAATACGAGAGGCCAAAACATGAACAGAAATGAAGGTATGGAAGTTAATGAGAGACTAGTTGCGACCCGTGAAATATTCACGGAAGTAAAACAAATTCCACATTTTTGAAAAACACAAGATTGAAAAATATGTTCTAAGCTAATTTTTGTAGAAGCCATGACTTCCACAACAGCCCATATGTAATTTGAATGTAGGCTTATTTGTTAAAATAATATTATAATATTGTTAAAATAAAAAAAAAATAAAAAAATTGATTTACCACTTTCATAGTAGCCAGCGCTGCGGTTCTCATTATGAAACATAATGGCAACCTGCTGCCCTAAAAGAATAGGCTATTCGAAATTGAGGCAATATTAACGTAAGTAAAACAAATGCCACATTTTTGAAATACCCTGAAATTTTTGAAAAACACAAGATTGAAAAAGATGTTCTAAGCTCATTTTTCCATGACTTCCGCAACAGCCCACATATAATTTGAATGACTAAGCCAAATTTTCTTAAAATAAAAGAAAAGAAAAAATTGATTTACCAGTTTCAACATTAACAATAACGAATGTCCAACAGCCAATACCAATAATCCTGTCTGGACAACAATGACGGCACGTGTTTCGTCATTGTCCCCTACTTGTTGAGTAGTGAGAGACTGGCTACACAGCCGAAATTATGTAAAAACCGAGGTTTTACAAACTCTCTGATAAATTTTGACGCATGAACTTCATGCATTTCAGTGTAAACTTCATATCTGTGGAAAAGAAAATCTCAATACGCTGATAATAATTGTGTAATCGCGAGCCGTCGCTGTGAAGTGGGAAGAATATTCGAGACGCCATGTTTAAATATGGGCGTGACGTCATGTCTGACGTGTTCCAAAGCTGCACTGTGATTGGTTATTTCAAATTACAAATATACAAATTTACAAATTTACAAAGATCCGTACAACTTTTGCCTATTAATAGGATGATTTGTAAATTTGGCTCAAGACATAGCAAAGTTAAATTCAAACAAACTAATAAATTAACCCAGTGAGTATTAATAAATTATCAATAGGGATTATTGTTTCTAATTGTATAAGTAATGATTTGGTTTTTATTATTGTGTTAGTTTGTTAAGTAAGTTAATGTTCAACGTTATTCTATTTTGTTATTTTAATTGTTATTTTATTACATAGCTTGAAAAAGGAAAGACGAATACTCTTTCTGAAAATTTGCCTTATAAAACATATTTTAAATATTTTATTTATGTTTTTAAGGGTGATGTGATGTTATTTATGAAGATATTCTTTTCGAAAATTTGCTGCGATTTAAAATATTGAATAAATGTATTTTATTGAATATATTTTTTTGATGTGAAGATGTGGTTATTTTTAATAATAATTTAGAAGAGAGGAGATTAGGAGGAAATATGGACTTAATTGTTAAGGTTATTCTAAAAACTTAAATTTTTATTCTATTATTCCTCAAAATATTGATATTAACCTCATTATCAATAAATTTTACATTCATAATTTTCTTCTTTTAATTTTATACCTTCTCGTTACTTTATTTGGTGTAGTAAAAATTACAAAATTTAATAAAGGACCCCTTCGTTCCATAAAATAATTATTTTGCTTAAGGAAAGCAGATATTTATTTGGAAAGTATCTTATAAAAATTCAATTCTTCTAATAATTACATCAAACATCAATAATAATTTTTAATCCCAAAACATATAAGAAAATAATTCAAAGATATAGGAAGAAGTTTCTTTCAATCTAAATTTGCAAGCTCGTTTTAGTTTATCACATCGTATTCGTGGAAGTATACCTCGAACCCAAATAAATACAAAAGAAACAAAGCAAATAATTACCATAAACATAATACTTTCATAATTTCCTCCGAAAAATACTACTACTATTATTAAAATATTAGTAAAATATTACCATATTCTGCCATAAAAAATAAAGCAAAACCTGTACTTCTGTATTCAATGTTAAACCCAGATGCCAATACCGATTCCGCTTCTGCTAAATCAAATGGTGTTCGATTAGTTTCAGCCAACATAGTAATTAATCATTATATCATTATTAAAGGAAACGAATAAATAAAAATCATGAATAACTCTAGGTCAAAGGTAGAGTTATTGATTATTCGTGAATATTTTAAAGTGGATAGAGTTTTTTAATGTTTTTGAGATTAGTATTTTTTGTGTTTGGTATATTGTGCTTGGTTTTTTATTTTTTATTGGATTGAGAATTTTTTTATTTAAATAGAGGAGTTATATCTTTTTCTATAATTGTAGATTATACGTCAATACTTTTTTATAAGATTTGTTATGATTATTCCCTAGTAAAGCTCACTCGGCATTTCTCAGATAGTGTAAGAAACAAAATATGTAGCAGTTTGCCTATATTTCTGTGATCTTCTGTTCTTCTTTGTACAACTAAATTAAAATATTTCTCCGTGACCAAACCTATTCGGAGATGAATTGAAATCAGTGTAAATTTTTCAGATAATAGCGTTGCTTTTAATTTATAAAATGATGTTTGTCCTTTTTGTTTTAGAATGAATAGCACAGATGGCTGTGAAAAGATATTTAGGAAAATATGGAGAAGTTTTCAATTCAGAAGTTTCTCTGACAAATATGAATTACATTTCTGTTTGTATCAAAAAAGTTCTCGTAGCCATTCTTTTAGAGAAATATCGTCAGTGACATTTATTCAATTTTAAAAAATAGTTTCATATAATTGATCTAAACCTTCGAATATCAAGGAACTTGAAACCTTTTAGGCGTCTTTCTCTTGTCACATGTAACATGTAACAATGCATGATTTATTTTATGTTTTCTAAGCCAAGCATCAACTGCTGGATTAAATGATGTGCGAGAATTAACTACTTGCAAGGAAATAGGTCGGATCCGATGATCTATTTAAATAAGCGCTATGCTGAGTTCAATTCCTGGTATAGGTCTGGGATTTTTCCACATTGCATTCTCTTCTAGACGATCCAGTCTTCTATAGAATGGTTTCCGGGTTGTTTATTTGTTGCTTGTTGTTTTGCCAGGATTAAAGGTGCCAGGGCTTATCCTAACTTCATTCTGATGGCCTTCTGAAACATTGGCATCCGTAGTGTTAATCAGGGGCGGTCTGGCCAGGTCTGCAGGTCGGCGATCGCCGACGGCCCCGAGCCCAGGGAGGGCTCCCGACGGGGTACTGGGCAGATGAGTGAAAGTAAAATTAGTATTTTCCCACTCAAAAGTTACAAACAATCGAGAACAGCCGAGGAATACACTATTTTTTACCCAGATTTATCTTTACTTTTAATTTCTGATTATTCATGTTCCTATATCGGTACTGTGTTTACAATTACTCATTATTATTAACAAGACTAGAAGAGAAGTTAGCCTAGAAGCGCGTCTCACGTTAACTGACTCGTCAGCTAATGGGCGGGTAAGGGCCTACTACCAGACTGTACTAAGCGTAATTAGTACAGTCCGGTTGGAAAGTAAAGTTAATCTGGTTTCTGCATTTGGATTGCTACGCTCCTCATAACAATTCCACTGTTAGGGCCCCAACATAACATTAATTACTTCATTACTAAGCACTACGATGAAGGGAGATTTACATATTACTGCCGAACAGAAAGAAAACTTTTTAAATTTTGCATTCAGGGCCCCAAAATCAACATTACTGTCTTAAGCTCTATAAGATTAAACTTTGTAAGAGATCTATAAGCTCTATAAGATTAAACTTTATCTACCTATTTTAAAATAGGTAGATAGTAATTAATACAGGCGATCTTAAACCCCAGAAACCGGGAAAAGCGAGTTCAACATGTCTACAATTTACTTAAATATTTGGTAGGCAAGAGGTCTGTGCCAAAACCAGTATTGAAGAAAGATTCGTACTCGACAAAGACATTTTAAAAGATTGCTCTTGGCTAGACCCTAAAAAGTTTCGTGAAATAACAAACATAGATACTTTCCCTTCCGACATTCTATGCACCATTCCCAAACTGTGTGAAGTTGACAGAAGTCTTTTACTAATAGAGCTGTAACAGTTTGCAGATCAATACGAGAGTTTAACGAGTTCAATACTTGTTTGTGAGAGTGAAAAAGTTGAATATGATAAAAAAGAAGATATGCCTAGTCAAGAAGACAGTGAAAATTATCATGTTGACTCTGAAGAAGAAGAAGAAAATTTTGTCCACTGCACCTAAAATAGACAATGCTTCAAATGTTTGACCTGTGCTTTCCCCATTATTTATGAATTATCTCGATCTGGGCTTTTTATTAACCTATACACAGCATACAAGTTTGTTGTTACCCTTGCATGTACGCAAGTAACATGTGAAAGGATATTTTCTAAGGTAAAAATTGTAAAAAACAGGCTTAGATCAACTCTGATTCAAGATACATTGTCCAACTTGATTCTAATGAATGTGGAACGAGATTTGTTTTACAATTTAGATAAAGATCTAATCATACATAAAGTAGCTAATACTAGTGAAGAATTAAGGAAAAAGTTATTGGCTTAGTGTAATTATTTAATTTGTTCTTTTTTTTTTTGATAGGCTACGGTATAGTAAAACTTATGAATAGTTGTTATTCATCTGATCACTTTTGAAAATTTTGAATAAGATATAAGGTAAAGTTGGGAGAGATGACACATGGGGAGAGATGACACATATAATGTAACTTCAAGAAGGGTTTGCAGTAGACTGCAGCGCATCACATGACCAAAACCCGAGGCCAGTCTGAGCTTTAGTGTGTGTCGAGTGTTTGTGCTGAATTGATATATGAGATTTTATTGAGTTTTTCTTCCAATGATACAGCCAGGTTTGTGCTCGAATTTTCGTTGACTTTCCGAATTTGTTTAGTTACAGCCCTTTTTTAAGGCATCTTTCGCTATAATTCACTGTGTAAACATGTAAATAGAGTAAGCAAGGTTATGTACCAGTCACTAGCGTCTTGGGTGCCATTTGGTGGAAATGGCGGTGTGTGTCATCTCTCCCCTTACTTATTCTTTTTCTTTTGTTTTTGTCTTTCTTTTATTTTATATTCATCACAATACAATTACAATTTGCATAATTAAAAAAAATAATTACCACTAAGTTTCATATAGACCTAAAAAAATAAAATCTAAAGTATTTTGCAAATCTGATAACTGTAAGTGGTTTATTTTGGAAGTCAGAAGAAAGTGGGGAGGAGACCTTGGAGATATTGTCATATATTGGATTTATTTAAAGGAATTTAGTTATGTTTTTGTTAATATTTATTAAACAGTTTATATTTGTATTAGTTTTTTAATATTGTTTCTTTTTGAGTAAAAAATATATTTATATTTATATTGAATAATATATCTAATGTCTTGATCAGCAGGGAATTTTATTTTTTATTAAACAGTTTTTTCCAAAAAGTTTCAAAAATATCATTATTCAACTTAATTTTAGTGTTTCATTTCATATGTTTTTATAAAAATAAAGTAGTAGCTTGATTTATACAGGTCTCTTTTTCATATTCCATGTGGCCATCTATCCCCTACTACCCGTGTCATCTCTCCCGTAGGTATGGGAGAGATGACCCAATGTCAAAAATTTTTGTAAATTCTAAAAATAAGAAACAGCATTAAAAACATAAAAAAAGGATAAATCAACAGTTTAAAGCTTTCAAACATTTAAAAAATAAGGTTTTTAATTTTTTATGTGAAAAATTCGAATTGTGTGTCATCTCCCAACTTTACCTTATAGAATGCATCTGAAAGTTGTCATTATTTGCATTATTTATATATATTTCTGTAATATTAATATATTGTACACGGAAATTTTGTAAATAATGCAAATAATGACAATATTATTGCATAGTAATAAAAATAAAATAATAAAGATATTATTGTTTAGTAACAAAAATAACCCTTAATTCATTCCATACCCCCAGACCCCCCCCCCCGGTAAGTAAAGCCTAAAGGGCCCCAAATGCGTTTCTAGCCGAAGGGCCCCCAATGATGCCAGACCGCCCCTGGTGTTAATGCATCGCTCAGTCTATGGTCGGTGATAACGTTAATGGGGGAAAAAAAAGAGTATTTGTAAGAGATGATGAATTTGCGCCATGGATTGAAGGATTTGAGGATTTATCTATCGCGAACAATAAATCTAAATATTTTTTCCAAGTTTCGTCCTTCAAGTAATAACTGAAAAGCATTAATGATTAATTCAAATGTTTCGAATGTTAAACCATTTTGGTATTATTTGCTCTCATTTATTCAAATATTTAGCATTACCAAAAAAATGATGAGTAATGAACAATAGATTCTGGATGTTACCTTCAAGCATTTTTCATTAGCTTTTCTTTTCAGGAAGAAATGCTGCAAATTTGAATTTTAAGTTTTTAGTATCAGTTAAAGAAATGAAAACTATACATTTAATTCGAATTTCATTTTGTGGATTTCTCTACTATTTCCCTTTCGTAAAATAAAGGGTGAGACCAAATTGTATACAAAATGACATCCTAGTACAGCTGTTTCACGCTAATATGGCGATCATCAGCCAGGAGCAGTCATTAATTACTTGACGGAATTTTGTGATCGGCTTGAAGGCAAAACAAATGATTACGGCTTATGGAACATGCTGATAATTACTCTAAAACATTGGTTCTCAAATTAAAGCCATGAAGGAATTTGAAGGGGAGGGGTTGTATGGATCTTTATTACGAGAAGGAAGGAAAATTAGCAGGCAATGAAACAAAATTTTAAGATTCTTAACTAAGCCTTTTGAATATAGTTTTACTTCATGTTTTTTATCCCATTTCAAAATTACCTAAAAATAATAAAGAATGATATCTAGTGAACCACTAAGTGTCGTAAATTTCCATTAGTGTTGAGATTTACACGGTATGTAATAAGGTTTGCTATAAAATCAATTTTATGCTTTATTTTTCTCATATTTCAAGATATTTTTATAAATATCGATAATAGAAAATCTTGTTACACTTAATTTAAATTTAATTTTAATTTAAATTTTAATTCGCCTCTAATAATCACTTCACCATTTGCCTTTATCTATTTTTTTTTTTCTTTCTAATTATGAGATACTTTCAGAATTCCTTTAGTGGTTGTTCAGAAGGGCCTGGAAGAACGGAAGGACAGAACGGAAATATTAATTGGAATACAAAGCGTAAATCGTATTATTAAATGGAAAGAAGAGTTTTTTACCCAAATAATGGACCTTAAGAAGGAGCTACACTATATGGCCAAAAGTATCCGGACACCCCGTGGTCGGGATGCGGGGGCTCCTGAGGCACGTATTAATATGATGTCGGTCCTCTTTATGCATCGATGACAGCCTGTACACGTCTGTGAAGACTTTCCACTAGGTTTGATAGGTGGACGCAGGAACTGACTTCCAGGCGGCCATGACAGCTAAGAGAGTCCAGCCACGGAAGATGCGCGTTATGGGTGGGCATGTAATCTGCGTTTTATTTAGTCCCACAGATGTTCAATGGGGTTAAGATCGGGGCTCTGAGACGACCAATCAAGATGTGGAACACCCAAGTCGTCAAACCACGGCCGCACAAGCTTCGATGGTGTACGAGACAGTTATCCTGCTGGAAGAGAAACGGGCCTTCCCCAAACTGTTGCCACAGAGTTGGGAGGGCAGCGTTGTCCAGAATAGCCCGATACATCGCATAGTTCATGTTGCCTGACATGGGAACTAAGGGACTCAGGCCGAACCACGAAAAACACCCCCACATCATTATTCTGCCACCACCGAACTTAACAGTTGGCACAAAGCAGTCGAATAAGAAGAGTTCGCCTGGCATCCGCCAAACCCACATGCATCCATTGGACTGCCAGATCGTGAAGCGAGATTCGTCACTCCACAGAACGTTTTTCCTCCACAGTCCAATGGCAGTGAGCTTTGCACCATTGCAACCGACGCTTCTCATTGATGGCGGAGATATTCGGCTTGTGAGCGGCCGTGGAAACCCAAGTAGTTTAGCTCTCGGCAAACAGTCCTGCTGCTAGCGATAACGCCCGACGCATGTTGGAACTCCTTCGTCATCACTATCAACGGAGACTTGCGATATTGCTTCCCTACTCTCTTCAGGAATCGACGGCTACGGTCAGTCAGTTTTCTCGGTCTACCACTTCGTGGCGCTGTCGTTTCACTGCCTCGACGTCTCCATTATACAATTACATCACTCACAGTTAATTTCGGCACGTGCAGCATGTCCGCAATTTCACGAACCGATTTCCTACAACGGTGGCATCCGATTATCTCGCCACAGTCGAAGTCACTGAGCTAGCCTGACTCATTTTATCGGGAACCCAGCATTATGATCACCCAAGCCCCTACCATCGCGTTTATAGCGTCCGATGACGCATCAAACCTCCTGACCTGCCCGATCCACTTCGTCGGAAGGGTGTCCGAATACTTTTGGCCGTATAATGTAACATTGAACAAACAAATGTCTTTTACGACATGGAAGACTTTGAAAAGCAAGATATGGGACTAATTTAGAAGAAAATTTAGAATTTAGAAGAAAACGAATGAACATAGAATTTTTTGAATCAATTAAGAAATTTATAATTGTTTGAATTATTTATTTGCTTGAAAAATCTATTAGATCCTTTAATTTCCATATCAGAAATCTAGAGAAATTGATAACCCCTCCTCATTATCTTGGAAATATTTCTCTATATTTCCAATAAAGAAATTAAAAGAAAATAATAATTTAAAAAATGACTTAATGTTAATCTTTAACCAATTAAATTTGCATTATTTAATATTCCACATATTGAAATAAAGAGAATTTTTATTTGTAGATATGAATGTAATAAAACCGAAAGAGAATTCGAAAAATTACGACTTACTTTGCATAAAGTGCTTCCAGGAGATAAAAAAAAAAAAGAAAGGAAAATTGAATACAAAGTCTCGAAGCTAAAAATGGATTATTATAATTACTTCCAAGAAGGATTCGTAAAAGATTGTATTTCTCGGTTTTAAGAACTGTGATAATAATGGGAAAGATTCGAAGAAATATCTAATAAAATATTGATTCAGTTATACAGACTATTGCCTTATTTCTTTCTCAACTTCTTACATAGCAAAAAATATTAGCTTAAATAAAACAAGTATGCGTAAAACGATCAGCAGTTTATTTACTTATTATTTTATTCTCACTTATTTACGTCGAAAGACACAAAAAGAACATGTACAGAAAATGATAGCTTTTATATTAGTTATTAACCATACACACACACAAAAAGAGTTGCCTTATTTGATTATGATTTGGCCGATCAATTACGCTAGAGTGTAGCGTCATATTTGAACATACGTTTGAATTTTCGGTATTAATTTCATCATAGGTTTAAAAAAGAAATCTAAAAGCCTATGACAGTACACATGAGAATTACATAAATATTTGGCGATTGTTCAAGTCATAAGTGAGATGTTGAAGCCTGTTAAAGACGAACGGAATATAACTACCACTAGATGCGTCACCTCCAGTGAGTTCCTTAAAGAGAAAAAGAGAAAGAAAATGAGGAAAAAAACTATATCTTCATCATAATCGGAAGTTAACAATAAAGAGAGAAGAAATGGCTGATGCGAGTGTGAATCAGTGAGGTGGTCATTTGCAGATGGCTGTAATGGCGAAACATGGATTAAGTGATGCAATCAAACATGCAGACATTGATACCACCAGGTGTGTCTAAAGCTGTCAAACAGTTCTAGACCCAAGAAGTTTTTGATTAAGATGCAAAAGGGAATAAGAACTGTCACCATAGATCAACGAATACTGCTGCGATTTTGCTGTATCTGGATTTTATACTCTTATACTCAAGTCACAATATAAAAAATTATTTCAAAATACCTTTAAAAAAAATTTTATATTCTTTAAAATATTCGGAATTTAATTTTGATCCACAATTGGGTTCGTGTACCATTTGTTGATCAGGAGACGTAACTTCTCGGAAACCGACTCGTGTCAGTTATTGTCGTAACACTTATTGTAGGTGCTGTGGGCTCATCGCTAAAGTAGTACGATATGAGAAGAGATTCTAAACTGCTACCGGGTATCCAATTGAGCAACAAATACCTGTTTTAAAATTGGAAAAGCGGGCAAATATAATAAATTTTCAAACTAACAAAAAGTAATAATGAAACATCCTACTTCCTTGATATGATGACAGAAAACTTAGTATTTTTTTTTTTTTTATATTCGACTTGCTGATATTCGTGTGTAAACTTAGGCCAATCCAAACCTGGTTCATTTACTCTATCTATTTTTGGAAATAAGTACGAAAAAAGGAAAGGAATGATTGTATGAAACATGTAAGCAAATTAAAATTATAATTCTGAGGAATTAGTGAATATGCATTTTAATGAATATACGGAAGATAAAAAGAAGTTCTGTTTATTGATTGCAAAGTCTTGAATTTATGCTTTCTAATATGTTTACTATATAAAAACCAATTTACACAATTCAAGAATTAAATGAATTTTTCTTTCCCTTCAGAGGGGATGTGGAGGAGAATATTACAGTCGGACCTCTATTTAACGAACCTCTATTTTGCGAATTTCTATATTTTGCGAACTTTTCTTTGGAACCAAGAACATTTTGCTAATTTCTTCGTAAAATAACCTCCAAATAGCGAAGTGCATTTTCTATTTAACGAACTTTTTCGTTGTACCTGTTTTGTTTTTGTTTTTTCTCTTTGAAATATTTTTATTATTAATATTCCCTTAGAGGAAATGAAAGAAATGTGGATACAGATGAGGGAAAAAGAAGAAATTAACGATGATGTACTGATTGATGATTGTCTTTCACTTGATTTTGAAGTTGAGACCTCGGAAACACTAACTGAATCCGATATTTTGGACAGTGTGAAAAATAAAAACAATACAGCTATGAATTGCGATGAAGATGAAGATGATGAAAATGGAAATGATCATGATTCAGAAATAAAAAAAAAACAATACCTTCGTATGATGAAATGCTAAAATCATTTGAAACAATCCGACGTGGATTAGAATTTGAAGAAAATACGCCTGAAGGGGTTTTTGGTGCATTGCAAAGATGCCAAACGTACTGTGAGCGAAAACACTTTTTTAAGTTTTACGGTTAAATAATAACTCAGAGAATTGGAACTTTGAAACTCGCTTTTGCTCCCTCCAAAATTTACTTTTGTTTTTCGGAGTCCCAGTGGCTACCATCTGAGCTCTTCAATAACTTGGTAGTTCTTGCTGATGAGTGCAAATAAGCTCGAAAGAGCTGTCCGATAGTCCCTTTCATAATAGCGCATGAGATTCATAATGAACTAGTGAATTCTTATTTCATAATATATAAATACACGTTTCATATATGTATCCAAGAAAACAATTGCATCTGTATTTTCGGTAAGCAGAAGGTTTATATTGATTAATTATCAAAATAATATAATAATTTAAAAAATGCCACCACAGAAAACAAAAACCCAAAAATCTGTGGTCTGTAGTCAGGATTACAGTCATTGAATAGAATCTGCGTTAGTTCGCATTTACATAGTCTTCACTTTTAGGCTTTGTCCTGACAAAAAAAACAAGTTTTCCTTCAGTTTGATGAAGTTTTTTAGCTGTTATTCAAGGCTTCGACAACAAAGTCGGTTTTTCGTTCTTAACTATATTTCTGCTTATCGTTAATTTCTCCCCAGGGAGATCGTCGTTCTTTCTCTTAATTTATCCAAATGTTCACTAGCATTTGAATGCAGTTGAATAAGATTGATAGAGATTTTGCTTTTCTCTGCTTTACCAAGTATATTCAGAAATAATTCCAACGCAATAAAACGGTTATATATATATATTAGTGTAAACATCTCACTATGGCTGTTTTCGTCAAGGTGACTCAGAATTTCATTGTGTTAACTGATACAGATAAGCTTGTCGTAGTAAGTTATACTGATTTTGTAACTCTAATGATCTTCTCTAAAATCAGATATTGCTATACTCAGAGCCGGCTGTAATGTATTAGAAGAAAAATCAACGAAACCCGGATGATTTCAAGTTTCTTGTTAGCCGATTTTACCGAGGAAGGTTGAGCTCATAAGTGTAAATTACATGTGTGTTCTCTCTCTAATAACTTTTGAACCCGTGAATGGGTTTTCATGAAACTTGGATGATCTTCTTTTATAGTTGAGGATTTTATCCTGCGGAGAAACTGACCGCAAGAAAGTGACAAACGGCATTAGGATAAGTCTCACTCAAATGAAACACTGAATTAATAATGCATCATAGTCCATTTTAAATTTGTGCTTGCTTTGATTTGATTAGAATTAGCTGAATTTTTGCTGCTTAACGAATCTTAACTTAATCAATTTTGAGCCAATGGAAAATTCGAAATTAGGTCTTTACAATTTATTTACGGGGACATCTCCTTTGGGCTGTTTTCAAAACAAAAGTAACAAAAAAAATTTTTTTTAAAAATAAAATAACATTTAAAATATAAAGCTGTTAAGTTCTTTCAGGGACTCTTTGAAACGGAAGCAAGAAAGTAGAAATATCACCTTGATGCAAATAAGCCTATCTGTAAACCATCTATTTGACGCCGGATCTAAATTAATCCCATAGACGAAAGCTGTTATCACATTGTAAAGACGTCAGTTTTTGGTTTATGTATTTGACCAAAGTGCTTGACCTGGAAAAAAAATGTTTTATCTCGCGTTAAAATATTTTCACCTTTTTTTTTTTATTGAACAGTCTTTGAATCAGTCCGAAATCCAAACATTGGGAAAAAATTATCAAATACTGTAAACGCTGTTTCCCCCTTTGCTTCACCCACGCCCGAGGGCTCAGGCCGATATAACCGCGGGTGCAAGTGATCGCTTCCAGATGCCGAGACCGGCGCTGAACGCGGTGGACGGTGCTGGCAGAGCGCCATCTCGGTTGGAGACCGGCGGCGAACTCTCTTTCGACAACTGTTTTTTTGAGAAACTCGTGGGCGGATTGGACAGCTCTCTTGAAAAGAGGTCGGAGGATACAACTGCCGTGGGACGAAAACGAGTGACGACGGAAGATAAAAAAAAAAAAAAAAAAAGCAAAATAATTGAGTGGCTCTATAGTCTCGGTCGCATCGGAGTCATGGCTTGTCCTCACCGAGTGGCCAAGTTATTTGCTCTGGTTCTGTTGCTGCTTTTGTTATTGGTGTCGGTTTCGGCGGACGGCAGACGAAGATACTCACGTAGGAGATATGTCCGCAATCACCGACAGCCTTGGTGGGGTAAAAGAGCCCGCGAACAAGGGTAAGTGATTATAAACTATTAATAGACATGACCACATTCAGTTAAGCTAATCTTGTCTCATTAAAGATTTAGAAAAAGTGAATAATAATAGATCTAATAACTTTATAAATCCTTTCTAATTTTCTTAATTTTGCAGTTACAAAACAAAATGAGTTTTCAAAAAAATTCTAAAAATAAAAAATTAATAAATAAAATAAAATAAAATAAAAAAAAAGAAACCCTGACATACTAAAACTAGTTAATAGGCTCTCCATATATCAGGTGACTGAGTTTGCTTTATTCAAGATGAATTTGGTTATTTAATAGACTTTTTTTTTTCTCTTTTTTTTTTTTTTTGGTTAGAAGTATAGAAAGAATGAATGAAAGAATATCTAAACTGAGAAAAAAAAAAAGCATGTGCAGGGTTGTATTGGAAAAGTAATCTTAACGTCTGCAGAATGAAAAGTTTGGAGATGCGAAATAATGGATGATATTTGACTGTACTTTAAATGGAGTCTGAAAGACGCTGAAAGAATAGAAGATAATGTTACATTTATTCATCTTTTATTTCCTTGTTTTATAACAATAGCTCTTGATACAACAACAGTCTTTTAGCCTTGAGAAGATTTGGCTTCAGGTTATTGGTTCAGCGCAGGAAAAAAACCTTCAGTGTTTGTGAATAGGTCGACTGCTTTACATAACGTAAAATAAAAGATTGCAGATAACCAGTAAAAATAATGTTTAATTCAATTCTACGAAGACTGTGTATGATTGAAAAGTTGAAAAGAGATGAGGATGGGGGAAGTTGTGTTTAAATAAGAGAAGTGATTTTTTTTTAATAAACTGTGGAAGAGAAGAATTCACGTTGATAGAATATAGGAATGTATTTGAGAATAAAAGAATTATTAAAGAAAATGAGGAAAAAAATAATTAAAATATTTATATAGATATATACTTGTACCTTGTTTAAGTTTTCAGTTCATTTGTTTATATAACATGACTGAACAAATAAGCAAGATACGTTTAAAGTATTGCTAAAGATCCAAAAATACTTCCTCCAAAAGATAGTGAATAAATCTGTAATTAGTATTTGTAATATTCATCATTAAACGTTTCCTACACTGGTGAATTTAAGCTCCTGGCTCATTACTTATTGGTTCGACATTTACCGAAATAGTAGAGGTCGTCTTATTCCTAATGTAAATCAAACTCTACCATTTCAGGTTCCTGGGGATGTAAGTTAAAGTTTTTCAATCAGTGATACAAAAGAGTATGGACCTTTTGTCTAAAAATTGTTTATCTTATTTATTTTTTTGCTCTTTCTAATAGTAAGAGGCATTAGAAATTTGTACAATTTGGATGCTCAGTATATCATATCAATATAAATTAAAAAACAGAAAAAAAATCTGCAAACCAAATATACAATAAACAATATTGTCTTCAAAACTGAAATACCAAACCTAATTCGTAAATAATTAAAAAAAAATTAAGAAAACAATAAGTAAATGTAAAACAAGTAACAGTTAACTCAGTTGCAAGTAATGAGAATTGTAATTTGGATTGAAAATAAAGATCGAAAATAACGTTACAAATGAAGGACTCAAAACCTCTGAAATGACGATTTAAAAATAAGGAAAGGAAGAAATTTAGTTTTCAAATAAATCATAAAGAAGTTAAGAATTCTTGAAATACAGAGAGTAAATACATTCAGGTGCATGGAAAGTAATTGATTCTTCAGCACCTATAGATGTAAAGTACAGATATCCCAGTCTGTTCGTAGGATTTGTTTTGACTTTGAAAGACGTTTATTAGTTTTTTTGCTTGTTTGATTTTTTTTTTTTTAAATAAATTTTTGATTTGTTTTCTTGTTTTAATCAAAAATCCTCTACTGTATGACTGTCATTTAAAAAAATAATAATAAAAGTTTGGAATCGAAAGAGCGAAGAATTGACATTTCAACAGATCTAGCAGTTAAATCCTCTATAGGCTCAGAACAGTATTTCCATGTTTTCTTCAATCAATAGAAATAAGCTCTTTTGCAGAGAAGCAATTTCACAATTATTCGATTCCTTATCTTATAATACGGGTAAAACCATTTTAAGCTTAAAATAGGTTTTATAGGTATATAAATAGGTTTTATAGGATACTTATATAGGTTGAGAGAGAGACAAGACATTGACTCCCATTGTACAGAAGTTGAATATTAAAAATTCATAACAATATTTTACTTCATTGACCTTAGCACCGAGTTTCTTGGGATTCGAATTAATTTACTAGATGCATAAAAGGAAATAAAAGCAAATAAGAAACAAAGGCATTATTTTTTTCGATTTCGTAATAAGAGATTCAAACTGTTATAATGAAGAAATTTACTTTTCTCAGTGTTAGAAACCGACATACAGTGATCATAACTTACTACATTTGGAATTTTCAATTGGTTGTGTTGTAACTCTTTAATTCTTTTTTTATTATTATTACCATTGGTGTTATTGTAATTTTTGTTTGATAATTTTATCTTGAAATCTTTATTAAATGATGGAATATCGATTAATAAAAATTTCAAGAATTGATTTATTGAAAAAAAAAAAAAAAAAAAATTGGAAAGAACAGGAGAGACGATGTTAAGAACAATCTTTCAATAACTTCCTGCTTTAAACCTGTTTTAATCTTTTGCAGTGCAGATAAGTTCAATACATTTGCACAATTCTTTTATTACAAGAGTTCAATCAGATACTGCAAGTTCAAATCCTTACTAACTTGCCATGACGTAATGTTTCTTCACATCTGAATCGGATAGAATGTGTTCTCTTATCTTTATTTATAGTTCGCCTCTTTATTTCTGATCCTAGTATGCTGAAAATTTAAATGCTGAATGAATACGATAGTTCATGCTTCTAATTTACAAATTCCGTAGACTCAATTCACAGACCATGTAAATGACCAGCTAAAAATATCATGAAGGATGATAAATTTGAAAAATATTTGAAGATTTTTATTTTGTTTCGTTTTTAGTAGCGATACAGGCCTAGAGTTTGCTGCTTCATCAATTACAGTCGTTTAGACGGTAAACGACTAAATTACAGTCGGACCTCTATTTAACGAACCTCTATTTTGCGAATTTCTCTATTTTGCGAACTTTTCTTTGGAACCAAGAACATTTTGCTAATTTCTTCGTAAAATAACCTCCAAATAGCGAAGTGCATTTTCTATTTAACGAACTTTTTCGTTGTACCTGTTTTTTTTTTTGTTTTTTTTCCTCTTTGAAATATTTTTATTATTAATATTCCCTTAAAGGAAATGAAAGAAATGTGGATACAGCTGAGGGAAAAAGAAGAAATTAACGATGATGTGCTGATTGATGATTATCTTTCACTTGATTTTGAAGTTGAGACCTCGGAAACACTAACTGAATCGGATATTTTGGACAGTGTGAAAAATAAAAACAATACATCAATGAATTGCGATGAAGATGAAGATGATCAAAATGGAAATGATCATGATGAAGAAATCAAAAAAACCTTCGTATGATGAAATGCTAAAATCATTTGAAGCAATCCGACGCGGATTACAATTTGAAGAAAATACTGAAGGGGTTTTTGGTGCATTACAAAGATGAGGGACGTACTATGAGCGAAAACACTTTTTCAAAAAAAAGACTCAGACAAAATTAACAGACTTTATTAGTAAAATTTAAGTACGCATGTGGTAATGTATGCTTTATGTCATTAAAATTATTACGTTTATTAATAATATTTATTGTTTATGTATTTTAAATCTGTTTTATGTAGTTTAAAGTAATTTTAAAGGGTGAATCTCTATTTAACGAATTTTCATATAACGAACTTTTTTTCGGGATTTAGCGACTTCGTTAAATAGAGGTCCGACTGTACTAGTAAGTCATCCCAGGGCATTGTTATAATAGGTTTACTTTGTTTACACTGATCTTCCAAAAATGCCTGGTGTAGGAAAAAACAAATCGGAAATAGAAGATACTCATTTTCTTTTCATAATATCAGTCTGTCTATTTGTCTCCAATAGACTCAGCAAATATGTTTATAGACAAGAAACAATACAGCAAAATTTTCATATTTGAACATTTCTCTGCGGAAAGATGACAACATTTACATTGAAGAACTTTATAAATGAAACAATTAATTCTCAATGAAGGCAAGGAATGAATTTCACTCTTTGTCTATCAGTGTATCATAATCCATTTTTCAATTAGCACAGAGTTTGATTTTTATTTCAATTTATTGGATTGAGATTGTTTAA
>JAFIDM010009631.1:248118408-248137554 GCA_023159025.1 Thereuonema tuberculata | reverse complement strand
CCTTGACCCGCCATATTGTTTTTGCTGGGGAAACCCAAGATTTGAAAAATACAAACACGATAATAATAATAATAATAATAATAATACTGTAATAGTAATAAAGTAGCCCTTCACTGTAGATAGAAAGCAAAGCTCCTTATCAGCACCTCAATTTCACGCATTTTCTCGCAATTTGCGCGCCTTATTGAACTTTACTTTTAATATCTCCATGGCATATTGTATATTTTGTTAAGATTTGAGCCTATTTTAGTTTTTATTAAGAGCTAAGGGTCTTGAAAAGCTGCCAAGAACCTGATCATGAAAATTGATCCAGAATAAATAAATGCAACAAAGTGTGATAAAGCATATACTATTTTTTTAAATTCTGAATAAATTAGTTATGGATTAAAAAAAAAATTACAAAGTTGTCTTGTTGGAATTGCTCTTTCGAAGTTGGAATTGCTCTTAGACTCTATGAATTAATGCATATTTTAATTCACAGAGTCTAAATCTCAGTCACGTACAACTCCACACAATTGATGGACTGTAATATTTTAATTTGCTTAGTAATAAATCTTTTTCTTCTTGAAATTTGGTGTCGAATTAAGATTTGCTGAAATGTTCTTTTGTCTCTGCTTATAAATGCGAGGCGATTACAAGTAATCTCTTTTTGGAAAAAATAACCATTTAAATTTCATAAACAAGTGGTTCATTTTCCTAAATTACAAGGATTAGAGAATAGAAGAGTGCATAATTATAAGAGTGCATAAAACTGGTTTCCATCAATATAAAGGAGCACTTAGAATTCGCTAATGGATAGTCTAGGATAATAAAAAAAAAAAAGAGAAGAAACGATTTAAGAAAAAAAAAAAAATGTTTCGAAACGGAGAACTTATGTATACTGTATATTTCTTAATGCTGTTATTGAAGCAGCTGAAATAATCAATCTACCACATTATACTTAGAACTAGTTTTAGTAATGTACACAACACTGGTGATTCAGTAGTTTTGAGATTACAGTTGAAAATTTTTACTTTTAGGATACTTTTTTAAGGAAAATCGTAAAAACAGTTTCTCCGTTTGTATTTGTCCCCCCCCCCCCTCCAATTACCAGTGAACCAGCGAATGGATCTTCTTGCCATTTGGAATACACATCTACAATTAAGAGATGATCAGTTCGACAAAAATACGGGTTCGAATCCAACCGCATGGAGTTTTCTTTCTCTCATATTCATCTGAAGTCGTAGAAGTGTTCTCCAATCTTCTTTTGAATTTCACAGTCTCCTATTTTCTAGAGCAGTGCTTCTCACCAAACATCCTGCAGTATGGCCCGAAATACAGACTGTATTCAAATACTGGACCTATATTGAAACTGCATTTTTTACTCCTTCTTATACCGTACTTCATGAATTCGCTTCTTCCAAAAGATTTTTTAATTTCTTTTTTTTTTTTAATTTACGAATTCGATAAGAGAAGGAAAAAAAAACTCAAAACAGACGATTTCCTTGAAATCTCCTCTGCCCACCCTTCCTTTGCTATCTTCTGCCACCTAATTATATTTATTTCTTAGTTATTTATTAAAAAAACGTGCTAATTACAAATTAAAAATTGCCTACCTTAAGCTGGGCGAACACGCGGCAATTAGCGGCAATATTGTGGGACAATATTGCCCCTTTTTATTGCTGACAACCGTTGTCAGTTCAGATCACGCGCGAACACGTAGTTTTCCGAAACGAATATTGTCCTGACAATTGATGGTTACGGCGCTTCTCACTAGGGAGAGCTAAAGAGAGAGCGTGTTTTCGTACAGAATTGCTATAGTATTAAACGCCGTCCCTCGTTAGAAATCAATTACGATTCTTTCAGTATCAATTGACAAAATGTTGTTGTTGGAATTATCTGTTTTGGGCCGACCCATTTTGCTGATTTTAAGCCTTGTTTCTCAAAGAAAATGGCCGGCGTGAGTGACTGAATTTCCGATGTTCAAAGTCCCGCCTCCTTCGACGTCAGCATTGTCACGTGATTTCATCCGTTCATGTGATTCGCTCGCGAACAGGCAATATTTCTCGACAATATTGTCCCAACGAAATTGTTCCTTTTGTACCGACAATCGCCAATGGGCAATATTGTCCATTTTTATTGCTGCAAACGGTTGTCAGCAATGAAAAGGGGCAATATTGTCCCACAATATTGCCTGAAATTGCTACGTGTTCGCCCAGCATTATATATGCACGAGTAGTTTTTAAATAAAAACCAGCTAAAATTCACAAAGTTTCTGACCTTCTGCTAGCTAAGGTCCATTTTCAAGTGAATTCAGTACTGGAGGATGTATTTTTAAAAATCTTTTAAAATTTTTTAAAAAAACACTTGAAAATGGACCTTAGCTAGCAGAAGGTCAGAAACGTTGTGAATTTTAGCTGGTTTTTATTTAAAAACTACTCGTGCATATATAAGGTAGGCAAATTTTAATTCTCATTTATTTACTATTGATTCAAATCTATGTATTTAAAAACAAAAAAAATCTGTATTTTATCAATTGCCTAAATAGCAGAGGAGCCAAAAAAAAAAAAAAAAAGGCTTAAAATTCAGATTACTTTTATTTATTTATTTATTTATTTATTTATTTATTTATTTATTTATTTATTTATTTATTTATTTATACTTGTCTTGAACTTCAAATAAATCGTCATCTGTATGAGCAAAATCCTTTCAATTAAATTCATGCAAAGAAAAAAAAAAGAAAAGGAAATATATGCATTAAAATAAACCAGACAATGTTTTTTTCGTGCTGTTAAGCTTTTTTTTTTAATTTAAAATGAAATCCAATGTATCTTGGAGTTTTAAATTTGCATTGGACTCTGAGGAATGTTAAAAGACATGTTTTCTCAAGGCTGTGGTTAGATTTCAACCACACAAAGCAAATATTTTTCCCTTAAAAAGATTCGGATTTTTTTTTTAGTGGGAACCAAGAAAGCTGTGAGGTCATGTCGTCTTTGTCAGCCATGGAAATCGAAAAGTGATTGGAACTGTGAAGTCTCAGAATAGGAAGCGCCGGAAGTCATTCGTAATTAGGGAGAGATTCCAGCTGTGGGTATTAGAAGAAACCAGCACTGGTTCAATGATAATTACAGCCTCCTTCGATATTTCATCAATTCATTTCGGATTGGAAAGATTTACCCTTTACAGAGGAAAAAAACAGAGAAAAGTCTTCATAGAAATTCTTGATATAATTATATAAATAAATTTCCATTTAAGAGGAAATTTTCAATTTCAATTTAATTAAAATAAAGATATTATGTTTTTTTAACAAAAACAACCAATTTATCGTAAATGATGTTAGTAGTGTCTTTTGTTTTGTTTTCTTGCTAGTTTTAAGGCTCTAAAAGTTAAAGGTGAAATCTTTTGCTTTAATCGGAGATGGTTGCTATTGTTTTTCAACATATTGTTAGGCCTAATAATTTAATCTTCATTTAAATCAAAATTTGTCAAAATCCTTTTTATTAAGAAAAAAAATTCACTTCGCATTGCTGCAGCACGGAGGGAGAGTTTCCTAGTTTCTATTTAATCTTAACTGTATTCTAAACAGTTTTTCACAGTATTTACTAATGTAGACTATTTAATACTAATAGTAGCAATATCTTGCAATAAGATATAATTCATCAAGATAGTAATTATGATATGAGTAACTCATTCATCTTTACTCTACATTCATTCATTCATTTGCTTACATTGTATACATGAAACATGCACTGCATATACACTGTCCGGCCACTTTATTAGGTCCACCCCTGCTGTGCGCACAAATGCTGTGTCTCACAACATCTCTTCAGGCCGGTGGAGCAGTGTCATGGTGTAGAGGATGTTTTCCTGGCACACATTGAGTCCATTGATACCTCTGGAGGCACGTCAGGACGCTAGAGCGCACCTAAACTTCGTAGCTGACCAAGTGCAACCGTACATGTTAACAGTTTATCCTCATGCAGATGGCTACTTCCAGCGTCGGATAATGCGCCGGAGCACAAAGACCACATCACTATGGGATGGTTTGAGGAACATGACGATGACTTTTCCTTGCTGCAGTGACCCCTCAGTCCCCGGATCTCAGCCCGATTGAAAATTTGTGGGATGAGCTAGAACGGGCTGTTCGCTCCAGGCCTACACCTCCATCAAATCTTTAGGAACTGCGTGACACACTCATGTCTGCACGGTACACAATACCTCAACAACGTTTTCAGCATCTTGTGGAATCCGTGCCTCGACGAATTCAGGCTGTTTTGAGGACAAAAGGAGGTCCAACACGCTACTAGGTAGGTGTACCTAATAACGTGGCCGGACAGTGCATGCACAGGCATACATACATTTATTGATGAGACTATTTCAGAATTTATGAAATGGATACAAGATTTTCAATCTGTAAAATAACTCCTAAGAAATTGAAAAATATCCTATGAGTCAGTGTTATACTGGCATAGTAAGCACAGCTATCCAAAGAATGTTGTAGGTTTAGTCTATCTTTTGCTATGCATTGGCGAGAAAGGAATAAACAAAAGTTTTAAAATGCAATTTTAATTAGAAATATGCACTGTCCATTCGCCAGTCGTCATGAAATTTATTTAATCCCCAATGAAAGATAAGTAAGGAATTGACAGAGAAATATATTCATATAGTCTACATAATTGTACAGAACAATAGCCGTATTGGCTTCAAACAATTTATCTTGCCATTTCATTTATATTGTTTCGTTTTTGATAATTCTGAATCCTTGAAAAAGTTGTATTATTAAAGGTAATAATAATCAACTTGAAAGATCATTGCATATTGTTATTACAATTAGTTTAATTCCTGTTACTGTTCTGCTTACTGTTTTGGTTGTAAAGCTTTAGGGCAGAAAAAAATGGAAATTCCTAATCAAAATATACAGAAACTAGCAAACCGACCCGTTCTTCGCTCGGGTTACAAAAAACAAATGTCCTAATGTGGATGATAAAGAAATTGCAATTGCGAGATCACTTGGAACTTTCCCGGTTGGTACAAAAACAACAACAACTCAAAAGGTCTGATCTCATTACAAATCTATATCTATCCCGAAAACCTCGTAGAAGTATCTTTGAACCATGTTTGCCCATCCACTCACCGTCCTCCCAGTTTACGCCCCAAGTTCCAGGTTATTCGACTTTTGTAACGTCATAACATTATCACTTCAAATCTTTCCTAGTTCGTAAAAAATCATCTGATCATTACAAATCTATATCTAATCCGAAAACCCCGTCGCTATTATGCACAACAATATTTTAGTTGCAATTGTTGCACAACACTATTTGTATAGTTCCCATTGTCGCCACCGGGTGCATTTGTAGCGCTATTGTGCAGAACAATATTTTAGCTCCAATTATTGCATAACAATATTTGTGTATTTCTCAGTGTCAAGATAACAAATTCTAAAACCTAACAATAGTAACGGAAGCAAACTTTCAACTTTATAACTTAAAGCAACGCTTTTTATCCTATCCCGGGGGAATTTCGAAACATCCTGAAAAAGGGTTTTAGTGATTATAATTACCTACTTACATGTCAAACTTGAAGTCTCTACTAATTATAGTTACGGAAATAAGAAAACTTTCAAGCAAAAATAAACCCTCGTTATTCCCGAACTCGTGGGAATTTCGCAAAATCCGGCCTTATTCCCTGTCTACATCATAAAGGGAACCTGTGTGTAAAATTTGAGCTTTCTAGGTCCAACGGTTTAGGCTGGGCGTTGATCAGTCAGTCAGTGAATGAATGAGTGAGTGAGTCAGGACTTTTCTTTTTATGTAGTTAGATGTATGTGTTGTTTTAAGTATATTACGGTTTAACAGAGCACCAAAATGGCAGATTCAGGCTATGATTGGAACTTCATACTTTACAATCTGAAGATGATTCTAAGCAGCAACTGAATTACGCCAGAACATCGTGACTGAGAGATGAGCAATGGTTTTTTATAATGAATTAATACTAACGATTGATATTAATCTAGAAACTACCGGATAAGCTGACATCCATAAAACATCAGAAACTCTGACAAAAATACATATTGGTAGGAACTGTACTAAATGGCTTAGATATTTCAGTATTAGATATTGCATTACGTTGAGAGGGACAGTTTCCTTTCAGGCCAGATATACTGAACTGCTAGATGCTGAAGATGATCAATATTCTTCGATCTCAGTGCAATAAAGCATGATTACTATTTTTAGAAGTACATGTCATATCCATGCTTTCACTCTCTCAAGAGCTGCAAATGGTTTTATACCATGAGACATGTCTTGAGAATTATTTTGCTGCGAGTGATGATCACATATTCTCGTTAAGTTCACGAGAACGTTCGTTTATCCTCTTGTGACATCTTCTTTCAGTAGAGTAGTCTTGGATCTTCGTCTTTACATGATCAGAAACTTTATTCACCATTCTATTCTGATCTCTGGAGGAAACTGATTTTTTTTTTCAATTTTGCTAAGCTTTTTAATAAAATAATGCGAATGTAAGGAGAGGAGAATGAATTGTGTCTTGTAGAGAGCTCAAAATATTCTTATATTCTAAAAAGTGTACCTCATTTTTGTTAAATGCCAAAAACAAAAGTGATTTTTTTTAAATTTTAGTTATTTTAATGAAAAAGTGATTTTTTTTTTATTCTAAACTTATTTTACTGGCGCTTGATATTTAAATATGATTATTGATTAATGTTTGAGCTCTACTAGGATCCTGAATAACTGTTTCGATCTTGTTAAGCACTTATCGTCACTCACGGCAACCATTATTCTTATTCCTACAACTATTTTTATTGTCTTAGTTTTATAATTATATTATAGAAAGATGACAAATTCTTTGTCACTAAAATTTGATATTAATTTCAATAAGTTAAAAAAGTTTCAAAGATTTTTGTTTGCTTATTTATTTATTCATTTATCTTTATTTTATTTCGTATAAAATGAATACTTTAATTTCCATTTAAATCTATTGTAATTTTTTTTTTTTTTTAAATTGTTGAATTCTTGTAAATTGAAATTCGGCTAAAAAAAAAAAAAAAGTCTTTATTAAATATACAATTTTCTTCCGTTTATCAACATTGTTTTAAGATTTTTCAGGAAAAATATCATAACTTTAATATAAAGTAAAAATTTTGATTAATATTTGCTTTAACTACTGAGATAATGCCTTTTGTAATTTTAATAGAAAATACTTTATTTTTTAATTTTGTTTTCTGTAGGCCTAATGTTTGTGCAGTCGAAAGAGTTCAAGGCACTGCGAGGAGATTTATTCGTCCATGGACTGGTGGCTCCCTCTGTGGATCTCCAACGTAAATAACAATTTATTTATTTATACAAATTATAATTTATTTGTTAGATGTTTTATGTAAGCGCCATCTCCAATTTTTTTATTATTTTTATTTGGTAATTATTCTTTATTCTTTTTTTTCCCCAAGTACTTTTTATTTTATTTTATTTTATTAGTAGAAACAATGTTTATGAGGTATTTAATACTCGCCACTTAATATTTTAAAAAAATTGTTTTTAGAGATATTTCTCTTAATTTAATTAATTAATTAATTAAATAATATTGCTTCTGATTAAAGTTCAAGCTTGAGAAGTCGTAAATTATTATGAGTTTAGTTGAATATTTTAACACTACTTAATAAGGATTGCAGATCGAAAGTAATTAGAAAACTTTAATTTGACTTATTATTCTTGAAAAATTCTTTGTTATGAAATCGGAAGCTTTCTGTCATTGAGCATAAAAGAAAAAACGCCATATTAACCAACAATTAAAAATGTATCAATAAATAAATAATTGGAGTATGTTGATAATTTTAAACAGCATTTATTGTGAATCAGTCAGTTTTGCCCATCTATCTGTAATCACAATAATCCAAAACTAGATAAGAACTTATAAAATACCAGCCTGCTACCGTCGCTTCGCTCCGGAAGCCTTCATATGTAACGTAAAAAAACGCTTTATTTATTCAAAAAACCAAATTTCATGAATTAAACTAAAAATTAAAACTTAGAATTAAGAACACTCATGTGAAATTTCCAGCTAAAGCGGTTTCAGAGAAATGTATATCTTTCAACAAAGTACCCTCCCTCCCCCTCCGCCCGTTTCCCTCTTAGGACGCTAATATAGAAAATTCGTCGAATTCGTATATTTTAGATTTGTCACAGAACACTCAAGTCAAATTTCGTTTTTCCAACTTAAGCGATTTCAGAGATATGCGTACCCTCCAAGAAAGTTTGTCCCCATGTTTCGCACACCTTAGTCCGGATCCCGGTTTTCGTTGTTCTTAAATTAAGAACATTGAATTAAAAAAAAAAAGTTAAGAAGAATATTATTTGAAATTAAATTTTAATGTGCGTACAAGATTACATAACAGAAAACAGAAACGCACATAATTAAACAAAAATTCACTGAGCTAATTTTGTTTTTTGTACTGGGAATCGGAGACGGTACCGTTTCGAGTTTCAACACTGTCATCAGTCCGATCTGCCCAGTATATGTAGCTCAGTGAAGAAGGACAATACAGAAAACGGACAAATGAACAAGACAATGACCCCTCATTTTAAAAAACATTAAAAAACATAACAAGAATAAAAGGGGATAATAATAAATCCACGCTAGCATTCAGCTTAGATTAGTAAGGATTTATTCAATAAAAAGTTAGTAAATGAAATTAAATTTTAACGTGCGTACAAGATTATTACATAACAGAAAACAGAAACGCACATAACTCATTTGTTTTCTGATGTTTTAATAAAATGAGGCGTCATTGTCTTGTTCCTTTGTCCGTTTTGTATATTGTCCTTTCTTAACTGAGCTAGGTATACTGCGCGGATCGGACATATGACAGTGTTGAAACTCGAAACAGTACCGTCTCCGATTCCCAGTACAAAAACCCCAAAATTAGCTCAGTGAATTTTTGTTTAATTATGTGCGTTTCTGTTTTCTGTTATGTAAGAATATTATTATTTATTTCTAAATAATAAAAAAAAGAAAAGAAATTTATTATCGTAAATAAAAAAGGAAAGTAAAAAATAGGAAAAAAAGAAATGAAATAAATAAATACCTTTTTGCCTATAAGCAGATTTGAACTCTGCAACCATATCTCTAAAGGCCAGCTTTACCTCCTGCACCACAACATCACTTCCATTGAAGAGACAGAAGTGAGTTAATAGGCCAATACTTGAAAATTATACAAAAGTGTCAAGGGGATTAAATCAGGGGGAGGGGGAGATGTATCCACGTTTCTTTGGAGACTGTTTTTTCCGCAGGGTCCTAAAGAGTAATTCTGCTAAGTTTGGTCCAGATCTGTCGAAGGGCCTAGAAATGTATAGCAAACAAACAAACAAATAAACAAACTTCCTCCTTTGTACATACTGTATATAGATAAGAGTTCTGTTGATTTTAAAGTGAGCATCAAACTAACTTAATTTTAAGGTAATGAGACCCATAGGAAAGAATCTAGATTTTTAAGCCCTTAGATTTTTAAGCCATTTAAATGCATATTTTCCGTGGAATAAAATAAAAGTTTTTTTTATTAATCTTTGATTTGCAGGGTCATCCGTTTTGAATGCTGTGAAGGTTTTGCCATGCTCAACTCAGAGCCAGGATGTTCACTAGGTGGTTATTCTTATTCTTCTTCTTATTATTTGTAACACTTTGTTCTCATAGCTATTTTCGATGCAGAACTAAATATATTGATTAATATTAATATGAAATGACGATAATAATACTAAAATATTTTTTATTGAATTATTGTATTTGCAATGAATGGAAAAATTAATAATCAAATAATATTTTAAAATCATTACATTTTCTTCCTATTAGTATATTAAAATTATTATATTAATTGCAATGTAATATTTTAACTTTCAGTCAAACCATTGGAGAACTTAATTGAAAGTGCCAAAAGTTCTGGTGCCACGGCATTGGCTCATGGAATGAAGGTGTCTGGTTTAGGAAAGGCAATGTCTTCCGAAGGACCTTACACTCTGTTTGCTCCTGTCAATCAGGCGTTCCTAAATGCCTCAGAAGAACTCATTTACATGTTGAGCAGGAAGACAGCATTACAGGTTACAGTTTGATATGGTTTTAAACTTTAAAATTCTGAACAAAATAATAAATATCGTGTTTTATTAGTAGTAGAATTTTTCTAATAATAATCAACAATCTATATTACTAAAATCTTTTATTCCTCTGTTATTGTCTGTCTATCTGTCTGGCGCAATTTCCTGAGCGAATGGAAAACAGAAATAATTTTTACAATGAAACATCCGCAACAGGAATCGAACCTACAACCTTCTGATCCGAAGTCAAACGTCTTATCCGTTAGGCCGTAGGGACTACTACTCACTTTTTTTTACTTATGTGTCCTTCCCCTTCCCACAATCAATAATAAATTAATTCAACCTTTTTTTTTTTTTTTTTTTTTTTGAATCTCAAGATTTTTTTATTTATTTCCGATCCGTCTGTTTATTTTTAATTCGAAAATAACAATTAGAACTATAATTGCCGAAATGTTGGAATATTTTAAATACAGTATAATATTCTTACTTAATCAAATTCTATGTGATATTGAAAAACAAGCACGTATACACGGAAGATGTTGGAATAAAAAAAGAGTCAAGAAAGAAAGAAGCACTATTTCTAATAAATAGAATACTGAAAAATCACTATTTGTAACTCAAAAACCACCGAAAAGTATCAATTGTAATTAAAAAGAGTTTCCAGAAAGAAAGAAGCACTATTTCTAATAGGTAGAATACTGAAAAATCGCTATTTGTAACTCAAAAACCATCACTATTTCTAACTCAAAAGCCACTGAAAAGTATCAATGGGAATAAAAAAAGAGAGGTCAAGAAAGAAAGATGCACTATTTCTATTAGGTAGAATACTGAAAAATCACTATTTGTAACCTAAAAACCAATACTATTGTAACTCAAAAACCACTGAAAAGTATATATATTACTAAAATCTTTTATTTCTCTAATCTGTCTGGTGCAATTGTTGTAATTTGTGAAAATAGAAATAATTTCTACAAGTTCGCTACGGGAATCGAACATGCAACCTTCTGCTCCGAAGTTAGACGTCTTAGCCATTAGACGACGAGGACTACATTCTAATCTCTATAAAAAATAAAAATATATCATAGATATATGATTTACACGCTGGTTCTAAAAGCAGTCGTGGATTGAGAGAATACAGACATCAAAAATTAAATTTAAAAAAAAAGTTTTAAAAAATTTTAGTTTTAGTTTACTTGATGTAATTTGTGTGTGTGTTTTTTTAATAAATAAAAAGTTGTTTTCCGTTACATAAGCGAGGCTTCCGGAGCGAAGCGACGGGTAGCCGACTAGTATTAGTAATTATTAAAATAACTTTAATAATTACTAAAGTTTCCCTTAGTAATTATTTTGAGAAAATTATCATCACAGTAGCCTCATCCATTTTAGCTTTTTTTTTTTTGTTTTTTGATAGTTAGATCAGGGGTGCGCAACCTTTTGAAGTCTGCGGGCCAATATTTTTATAAACGTTCAGATGGCTGGTTGCAGCATCCCATCTCCCGCCCCCCTCTCACCCATATATATCTTACTAATTAATGCTTTGATTAATGTCTGTTAATGTTATACTGTTTTAAAACATTAATGTTTCCTTCAAATTAAACAAATTGCTTTACCTCCGAATTCACAACAAAAATTTAGTTCTGTCCACTTCTCCTGAAAGCATTGGTGTTCGTCAGTAATCTTTCGCTTTTTGGTTGAAGCCATGGCCACCAATCTGTTACTTTCACTTCAAGCATTATTACAATACAATAAACTGAACCAAAATTTCGTAAACTCACGCCAAAGGTAACAATGCATCGCTTTCTATTATAACATAATGAGTAGCTTGTCTCAGTGTGGACTGCTGACTGCCACCGATGGCGGAAAAATATGGAAGAATAAAGGCACGCTATTCCAATAGTAAAGTCTCACCAAAGACATACAATAATATATACTCACATGTCTTTGGTCTCAACGCATCAATAGTAAAGTTTGAGACTATTGTTATTGCAAGTTATGACATTAATTGTGGTAAATATAAAAGGAAAAATATATAATTACGTTGATATTTACCCCGATAACCAAACAAATCTTATCTTTTAAATAATTATGGAAAATCAATTTCATACTAAACTGGAAAAGAGACTAAAGAATTAATTTCCAAGGAAACCAAAAGAACTCGTGAGAAAATAATGTGAAATCTAGTGTTAATAAAGTTTCTGTTGTTGAAAATGGAGCGCTGCACGCTCACCAATAGACTTTTAGTGAAAAATCTAAAAAGAAAGAAGATAGCGTCAAGTGATGCAGTTTTGGTTCACCATGAGGTTCGATCGCTAATGATTTTATTAAAAAGCTTAATAAAATCAAGGAAACACTTATGCTGATGAAATGGATCATGTTAATTCCTGAACCATCAAGAATCCTAGTGACTGATTCCTGTGACGGACTGGGATAAGTATTTCATCATAGTGAGACATTTATTAGGTACTAAGGAAAAGTACTAAATATGACTAATGCTAGATAGTCCTAAGAATAGGCCTAAAATGTAAGAATTTTACTCAAGTATAAAATCCTACTATGCAGTGTTCAATGCAATATGTTAACAACATTGTATTGTATTTATTTATAAAGAAGTAATAAGAACAGTTTAATAATTATGAAACGCCGACGCACATATGAAAGAAAAAAATAAAATTTAAAAAAGTTAAAAACCACATTAAAAACAGCTACCAGTTTTAGGAGAACCTTTTTCAAGTTTGAAGTGAAGATTGAAATCAAAGGAAATGAAGCATTTTGATTATAGACGTAGAGAGTATACCACCCCTTGAATCGAAAGGGGGTCTTCAAGAATGGAGTGTTTATGTTGTGCTTTATTGAAAATTGTGAAAAGATTATTATTTGATGGTGATTTTATGGAAATTTCAAAAGGGCGCAGAATTTTGTTGAGTGAATTAAAAAGGGGGGGGGGGATGGTTAGGACTTGAAAAATATTTGTTTGCTTTCTGCTTGGTTTGGTTTATGTTATTGTAATGTGATTTTATTGCTTTAGTGATGTATTTATTTAGGAAGGATGGGGGATAATCATTATTGATAAAGATTTTGTATATTGTATTTATTTCTGTACGGAAATTGATATACTTACTGAACAGGTCAAATGCTCTCTTAACCGCCATATTGATGTTATTTATTTTGAAAGGTTTATGTGAATATGAATTGTAATTGAGGGTGATGCCTTGATTGGTAGGTTTTCTGTAAATCGCAGTATTCAATTGGGAATTTTTACGTTGGATGCATACATATAGGAAAGCGATAGAATTGTGAGAATTATTTTCTTTTTCTAATTTGAAATTTATAACCGGGTGAATATTGGAGACAGTTTTAATGATGAAATCTTGTGCGGAAGGATCACTGTAGAAGAGGAGATTATCCATATATCTACAGTAGAGTGGGATGCTAATTTGTTTTTATCATAAATGTTAAAAGCTAAATCTTCAATGTATGTCATAACTATTTCGGCCAGAGCTGCTGACGCTGAGAGGCCCAACGTAAAAATTCCCGTGCAGTAATAACCCCTGTAAATACATAGGAGAAACTCGACAAAGACTATCCAAACGTCTCTACCAGTATAAAAATGCAATTACTAATAGAAATTACAACTATACTTCAGCAACACATTCGCGGGACATAGCCATCAAGTTGATTCAACCAAACCTTCTATCATTTGCCGAGAAAGAGATCACTTTCTCATGAAATGTAAAGAATCAATATTCATTCTAGCAGACGGACAATGCTATAACGATACAATTTCAGTTCAAAACATAGATAAATATCAAATTTGAAAAGTAAAACATAAGAGGCAACAGCAAAATTAAAAAAGAATAAAGGGAAAAAAAGAGGAAGGGGGGAGAAGGGAAAAAGAGAAAGAAAAATTTTTTTTATTATTATTCCAATAACCTAATTAACATGGACTTGTTCCAAACCTCGATCTCAGACAACACTCATGATCGATCCCACAATGCACTGTCTACGTCTATAATCAAAATGCTTCATTTCCTTTGATTTCAATCTTCACTTCAAACTTGAGAAAGGTTCTCCTGAAACTGGTAGTTGTTTTTAATGTGGTTTTTAACTTTTTTAAATTTAATTTCTTTCTTTCATATGTGCGTCGGCGTTTCATAATTATTTTATTTCAATGCGCACGTAAAAATAAGAAGAACAGTTTAACTCAACTTTAAATTTAATTAGTCTTGGTATTTTTTTGTGAATAGTGTTAAATATCGTCCTTATCAACGAATACCACATCAGATTACGAGGAATTACATTCAATAATTTACTCTGCTAAATTATTTCAATTGAACAGTAATCGTTGTCTGGCGGAAAGATTTTTCTTTAATTTTATTATCGCCAAATCCACATTTTTCAATGTAATCTGTTGGCAGCAATTTAAAGGCTCAAATTTAATTTTAAGTTTGACACTACCGGGACGCAGCAAATGTACCAGTGGGCTGCGGATTGTGCACCACTGGTCTAGATTTTTCTTCTGAATATCTTGAAAACCTTGATTAACCTTTCTATCCACTGTCGCTGTCATCATTCGTCTCCAATAACAATTTCAAAAGATTGGGAGTTTTTTCTTTAAGAATGGACAGTGCCATTTGTAAGACCACTTGTCATACAAAAATTTTTCTGATCTTTTTCTTTATTTTACATCATTTATTTTGATGGCGCTTTTTGATAACTCTTTTCGCTTGTACAAATTCTTTTTTATATTCCTTTTTGAATGAGTATCTTCAATAACCAATTGTTCCAAGTTTTTGAATGATGTTACTTACTTAATAGGTCTTCCTACTAATTAATAATCATAATAATAATTCCTTCCCCATAATCATAGTTTGTTTTTGTTTTATTTTTCAATGTCATTTATTTTCATATCATAACCATATGTCTTGTCATTTATTTTCATATCATAACCATATGTCTTGTCATTTATTTTCTCTATCAAGTCCTGTTGATTCTCTGAAATCATTGCTTGATCATCATCAAACTTCATAACATTGACTCATTGTCCAAAACCTCAATTCTGTATTTATTTCTCAAGAATTTTCTACATAATTTCATCTGCCACAGTGTTTAAGAAAAGCTGGAGAGAGTAAACAACTTTGCCTTATGTAGGCAGTCATAATTGCAGGGTTATTTCCAATCTTATTGAAAAAAATTATAGTGGCTATTGAAACAACTACACATTGTGTGGTCATTTTGTTCATTAATACTAATTTTATAATCAAATCATCAATACGTTTCTGATATAATAATTGTACTATAGTATTGCTCTATGTGAGCCTGGTAGCAAAGTGGTAAAGCTATTGACTGGGAGTTGGGAAAACTGGGTTTAATTCCTAAGCAAAGTAGAGGTCTGGGATTTTCCCCCGCTTCAGACGGTCCTAAAGCCAGCCAACTGTAGAATGAATGCCAGTTCTTTCCCGGACACGGTCATCTGGGCGACAGAAATTTTTTGCATGCTTACCAGGCATACGATGTTGCGGATGTTTTTGGAAGTATTAATATGAATTTAAATATGAATTAATAAATTTAAAATAAAAATTTTGTTGTAATGTACATACGTAACATACGTAAATATGTTTGTTAATTACAAAATAATATTAATAAATTAATGAAAATTTAAATGGTGAATGGTAGATAACTTCTTGGAAACCAAAACATTTTTTCGAAAGATTTTTTGTAGCATTTTGTTTGTCTTAAAAGGATCTACATTTTATCCATTTGCATGACCAATTCGTATGCCTGCTAAGCGTGCAAAAATTTTTAAGTTTTTGTCGCCCAGATGACAGTGGCCCAGTTAGTCGTCGCCTAGCTGTCCATCGCCAGTTGACCAGTTGTCACGTACCGTTCTTCCCTGAGGCTACAGGTGGGCTAGCGTTGGGCTGACCACCGACCTCAACACAGTCCTTTGTCATTGAAACTTGGGAGCCTTACCTCTGCCTTCCCCCCCCCCCCAATGGGCCACCGTGGGCCCCAGCGACCTATACATATACACTGTCCGGCCACTTTATTAGGTACGCCTACCTAGTAGCGTGTTGGGCCTCCTTTAGCCCTGAAAACAGCCTGAATTCGTCGAGGCATGGATTCCAAAAGATGCTGAAAACGTTGTTGAGGTATTGTATACCATGCAGACATGAGTGTGTAACGCAGTTCCGGAAGATTTGATGGAGGTGTAGGCCTGGACTGAATAGCCCGTTCCAGCTCAACCCACAAATTTTCAATCGGGCTGAGATCCGGGGACTGAGTGGGCCACTGCAGCAAGGAAAAGTCATGTTCCTCAAACCATCCCATAGCGATGCGGGTTTTGTGCACCGGCACATTATCCTGCTGGAAGTAGCCATCTGCGTGAGGATAAACTGTTAACATGTACGGTTGCACTTCGTCAGCTACGCTCTAGCATCCTGACGTGCCTCCAAAGGTATCAATGGACCCAACGTGTCCCAGGAAATCATCCCCCACACCATGACACTGCTCGTTCCATTTGTGCGCTCAGCAGGGATGTATCTAATAAAGTGGCCGGACACTGTATGTGCCTCTTGTTCCATGAATAATTTGAATGAGTTGTGAAATTTTGTATTCTGGTTAAATGGGTAACAAAGTTTATAAGTTAGACAAACTAGGGACCTCTCATATAGCATTCCTAACTGTTTGAAGAATGTGATTTATTAAAAGTGGCTAATAAATCAATTGACATAGTTCCAAGATTTTTAGTTTATGTTTCATTGTAAGAATTTTCTTTTTCTTTCTTCAAAAAAAAAAAATTAAGATTTTATTTTTATAATAAGTTTCATTAGACTTTTTCAGTTTCTGTAAGTCTAAAAAATAAATAAATAAGCTGAAACCATAATCATTGAAAATGTTACAAAACACTTCAAATGATAATGTTATTGAAACAGACCTGTACCCAGAATTAGCTTTAAGAGGGGGGGCAGAAATATTTAAAGATTTTTCCTTTATCCATATATCTTTACACACACACAAAAATAGGCATAACAGAAGAAACACATTTTTAGTATACATTTATTTCGGTTTAAATAATTATAATCACAGATATATTAGGAGCTTAGTTTCAAAACCCGCCATTTCCAAAAATAAATTTTCGGAAAATAGGGGTTTGTTAAGGCATCTATTGAACATGGCGGGCTTTGAAACAGCACTCGTATCGAAATCATATCGCAATACATTGTTTTTGAAGTTAAACTGTATGCAAACGGCGGATTTTGATTTGAACTTAGCAAAAACTCCATTGGTTCGAAATTTGCAATTTTCGGAGATGGCGGGTTTTGAAACTAAGCTCCTCATATGTAAAAAGAACTATATTTTTTTCAGTGTAAATGTAGACCAAAATGTAATTCCCTTCCACTTTACCAACGATGTAGACACTTTTAATTATAAATGGTTACTGGTTTTATAAATTTTTATTTGCCGTAATTGATGTGGCACTATAAAAATTTAAGAGAAAACTAGAATAAAAACTAAATTATTAAGCATAAAAAACATGATTAAAAAGTTTTTGTTCACATTTTTGAAAAAATAAATTTTAACGGGTTTATAGTCAAGGTATTTATAAATGTGTAGGCCTATACCAATTTTAAGTATGTTTGTGATATTTAAAATATTTTTGTGATAATGATAAGTAAAAATTTTGAATTTGGACGGTGTAAGGACTACAAGGTTCCCTTAAAACAGTTGTAACCTTTTACCCTGTTGAATTTTTTTAGTACTATTTCAATGTTTGTGCTTTCTGTGCGTTTCCCTTAAACGACAGGAAAACTAGATGTGCCGTTTTTTGATGGGCCATTGAAAGCCTTTGAGGCTGATTAATGGCTATCAGAGTGGAAAAAGTTGACTCACAGGTGGCAGTTTTTCAGCCAAAGGTATCTACAGTAGCAAGAAGCTCGATTTAAAGAAATCCATATGCTTATTTAGAGGACAGAACTTTTCCGTAGATGATAGGAAGATTAACGGTTCGTAAAGTTTCCTGCTGAATATTCTTTCAACATTTAAGTTAATGTTAAATGGACTCAAGTTATGAATGTATTTATTATAGTCAATATAATTTTATCAACTTACTGAAGAAATTATGAGTTGTAAATAATATTATATTCATAGAAATTTATAAATAATAGCCTCTTTAATCACTAAATATCATTCTTCTCTGTAAGGGACTTGTTCAGGTGATAAATTGAGGACAAGAAAATTCATTATTTATTCATTTTTTAGACTTACAGAAACTGAAAAAGTCTAATGAAACTTATTACAAAAATAAAATGTTCAATTTTTTTTGAAGAAAAGAAAAAGAAAATTTTATGCTACTTAACAATATTAAAGCAATAATCATTTCTCTATAAATTTTTTAATATATCCAAATGATACTTCACTAATTTTTATATATTTATTCTCTATTGATACATTTCTTCCAATTAATCAAATATGATTCAATCATGATTCTTTCTTTTTCATTCGAAATTTCCCATTCAATTTTAACTACTGAGTCTGGTTTGTTCAATTGGATTTGAATTGTTATATGGTTAAATTATTATTAATAATGAGTGTAAAATTTGATTTGAATTGTAATGTTTGATTAGTTCATATTTTGTTATCCTAACGAAATTGTAGAGGAAGAAGAAAACTTTTCTTGTCCGCAATTTATCACCTGAACAAATCCCTTGCAGAGAGGAATGAAATATAGTGATTAAAGAATATATTATTTATGAATTTCTATGAACGTAATATTATTTACAAGATATGTTAAGAAATAATATAAAAAAATATGAGTTGGTTTTTTTCGGCTCTTTGTCTCTAGAGTTTCGTTTTCTTCTTCCTTTATTACTGCCGTGGATATCTATGTAATTATTAAGTACAAGTAAATAATAATATCTCTTCTAAGTTAAATTCAGTTTTAACTAAGTTTACATTCACAAGAAAGCTGTATATGGCTTTAAAAAGATACCTTAACAGTCACTAGCAGTCTACCACTCGTCAAGGGAGCTGTCCAAGAGTTTGAACATCCTTAGAAAGATCGGAAGAGCGTCGT
>JAFIDM010009631.1:248073585-248085863 GCA_023159025.1 Thereuonema tuberculata | reverse complement strand
ATATATATATATATATATATATATATATATATATATATATATATATAAATGTGTATGTAAACTAGAATATATAACCAGAATATATAAATACAATGAAGTCTCACTTATACGAAACTCACTTATACGAAACATTCAGTTATACGAAGAATTTCTCATTCCCCGGCGAAATCCCCATAGTCCTGTATGTAATTCACTTATACGAATAATTTTTGGTTCCCCCTCTTATTCGTATAAGTGAGACTTCACTGTACATGGTTAATGTTATACACAATTTTATTTATTGATATGTATGTATATCAAGGTAGAAAATTACATATTTAATAAATGTTAATCACTATATTTAATACATGTATTGTGGACATTTTGTACATGTTAATAATGATTACAAATGTTAGGCTACAGCATTGACTTTTCAACTACAAAATCATCTTCCGGCTAAGGGGCAAGCAAACGTTGCATTTCACATAATTTGTTTATTATAGCTTCAATGTCAATGTTCATAAGAATGTCTTTTTCACTTTGCATAATGATAAGCGATTCAAGATTTTCGTTTGACATAGTAGATCTTAGACGTGTTTTGATTAACTTCAATTTAGAAAAAAAAAAAAAAAAAACTCGTTCACAGGTTACTTGAGTTAGAGGAATGGTCAATAAATATTTATAAACCTTAAAAAATTCCGTGTACTGAAGGCAGTACCGGTACATGTTTTATTCTACAATTACTCTAAATGCATATTTCACACAAGAGCTTCATTCTTTGACTGCTGTGCATTTCATCAGAGAGATTCGAGGTCTTCTTCACCAGTTTCAAGTTCAAAGTCATGTTCGGAATCAAATGCCTCCTCAACTTCTAAATCATTCTTTTCAAAATAATCTTGATCAATAGGTTGTTTTGAAATTTGGGGCCATAGTTCAATGAAAGACGCTAACTCCTCTTTTAGCTTTCCTTTATCCAGGGAAAGTATTACTTGGCATAGCTTTTCTAGTGCATTAGTGGGTAAGGTTTGGTGATTTGTAAACTGGTTAGGGTCGAACCAGGAAAGATCAAGATAAAGTGTTTTATGATTTACAAGCCGGCTTTCCATAGTTTGAATGACGGTATCCATAACAACATTTCCTTTGCGGTTGTTCCTACGCTTTCATTTTCAGCAACCTCGCCTGGCATGTTTTTGGCTTTTTTGGTACGTTTCTTTTTCAACTCAGTTTCGATTGTCAAATTGCCGAGTGATTGGTCTATTTAGTCTTTTCTTGGACTTCTTCAGTCATTTTTTGCGCAAATTTGTTAGCAGCGCTCAAAGTTTCATGAAATTGATGTCTTAAGCGTTTGAGTCTTGACAGTGAGGAATATACCAGTCTCCAGGCTTGCGCATAATCAATGTTCTTTGTTTGTAAGTAATCAGATAATGGAGTGGTAATTTTAAAAATTTGAAGGAAAGTCATTGCCATTAAAATTGTGTCAAAACTCAATAACTTTTGCAAGATGGATGCTGCATCATTTCTGATTTTTGGATTGAATTCATTATCGTTGGGAATCTTGAATAATGCCACTGATAGTTGTACGTAGACAAGCTTAGCTGACTTGGATTGATTTGTCTCGTCTTGTTCACTCGATGTCCAGTCACTCGATTTCCAAATATTTTGGTTGTTGCATCACTCCGACTTCTCCATCTAGTTGCTCCAATAGCTTCCAGTTTGAAAGCAGGATTTTCGGCAATATACTTTTGAAGTCTCTTAAGAGATTCCTTCAAAAATTCCTGAGCTTCTTGAAGCAGGCTGAAAAATGATATGCGGTATCCGACAGTACAAGATTAAGGACATAGCACCATGTGTTAACATGATTGAGAATAACGTTGGATAATTGCGCCGTTAACCCGATATACTGCCCACTCATGTGTGCAGCTTCGTCAAATGCGTTTGCTACACAGTCCTGAAGGGGAATTCTGGCTAAGTGTTTTGTAATGTGTTAAATAATCCCTCCCCAGTGGTTGATGAAACACATTTTAGTGCTATTAGTCGTTCAAACACCTCTTGATCCTTTACGTATTGCACAACAAATGCACATTGATCGTTGCTTGATACATCTACTGTTGTGTCCATCATGATTGAGAACTTAACTGCTTGTTTGATATCTTCTGTTATTTTTGCCTTTGTTTCGTCTGTTATTATTTTCATTATCTTTAACAGCGTCACAAAACTTCCTCTCCCTTGTTGTTTATTCTTCTTAGTTGTATCTTTCCTCTTTTTTTCTCTTGATTGATGAAGATTTTGACTTCTAGACGAGACTTACCTTAATATCTTAATATAATAACCATCTGCGCTCATTAAAAGCCGAAGTAACGGATAATTTGGCAACTTGTAATTCTAAACATAATGTTATACACTTGATTCGCCCAAACCGAAACAGAAACTGTACTGAACAAAGTGGGTACAAGCGGCGGGCAGTCAGTAATCACCAGTCAAGCATCGAAGCGACCGTGGGAGCGTAGAGCGCTTGGACTGTCACAGCCAAGTCAATCCACGCTGCAAATCTCCGTACGACGAAGTGCACCATTTGCATCATGCTCATGCGTAATATTTTATATCATAATATCTAATAATATAGCATTATTATATTATGAATGGAGGTTCTTCGGTATTATATTTTAAAGTCGAATACTTTTGGTGGACTTTTAATATTTCTAATTTTTTTTATTATTAAATTTTTTCCTCGAAGGCAGAAGGGCGCCAGACAAAGCCAAAGGAGGGGGGCGCACCGGGACATGTCCCGGTGTCCCAGTGGGCCAGTCCGGGCCTATAAACACCACTGAATAATAAATTAAAACAGTCAAAATTACATGATATTCACTCCTCAATTTAAATGTAACAAATTAAATATAAAAAGCATACATAAATACCGAGGAAAAAGTCTCTCGCGTTATTTATTGTCTGTCTTACGCAAGTTATGCTTTGATCCTCCCTCCCCCTTGTCAGCAAAAGTAAGCAAACCTTGAAGCCCCTCCTTCCCCCTCTTAATGCTTACGTAATACTTGAACGGCCCTGTTGCATTGGGAACATACGGTACCGAGTTTTGACAAGATGGCCGCTTTGGCGCTACTTTTAAGGTGTGAATTTTAGTTTTTCAATTAATTAGTGAAAAGTAGAATGAGATTTGCAGGTAAGCTTATTTAAAAATGGTTTTGCACGATCTTTTACTAGATATACTAACCCTCTGGCTAACTGCGATTTGAGATAACAGTATGCACCATCATGTATCCCTACGCGGATGTATCCTTACGAAGACTGTGATTGGCAGATACCGTATTCTCCGGTTTAGCTGGTAGTACTTTTCAGTTTACAAATATTTTTTTTAATTAATTAAACTAAACTAGGCCATCCCCCGTGTACTGATTGATCGATATAGATGTTTGAGGAACAGATATGTTGAGATGGATGTTGGTTGAGTTAGATGATATATGAAGATCATAGCTTGTATACGATATTCTTGGCGACGAATTGATTGTGACTATTCTTTCGAGTGATGCTAACCAAATTCTGATGACTTGTAACTAGACATTGCAACATACAGTTGTCCGTGAGTGAAGACATCGTTCTCCAAATAGATGGCAACTTCATTTATATATTGCTAGACATCGCATAAGAAGGTCTGATTGGAAATTTCCTTGTGAAAGTGAATGGAAGTAGATTATCACTTGGTTGCATAGATATCCTATGGATGAAAACAAAGTCTCCTTTGTGAGTTCGTTATAATCTCGGCTTCTATGAGATGATTATCGAATGAACGGCATTTAAGTTGAGTTCCATTACAGAGTCCAAACTTGGGATTGATGTTTCGCAACAACATTATTGGAGATCCAATCTTCAATGACAAACTATGTGGAGGAATACCGCTGAGATTCAATGAGTTCAGATACTCAGGCGGATAGAGATGTTCGTGTTGTGGATTATCAGAAGTGTCAATTTTATCCGCACTTAAGTGCTCTCTAGTCTCCCCTTGTAGCCGTGCTGGCGTGGTCGTTCGGTCTCGGCGGTGGCCAGCCGTGGCGACCAGTGCGCCAGTACCTGGGTTCGAATCCCGGTCGTGGCATGGTTGTTTCTTTCGTCTTCTTCTGTGTGTTGTGTCCGCTGGGGACCCGAAATCTGCTCTGTAGGTAGTGGTCCCCATTTGTCTTCTATATGTTACAGGCTATAGTCTCCCCTTGTATTCTTTGACTTATCATTTGATTGATGTTATCGACACCCTCGTTCTTTGGAGTGAGAATTGTCCATTCATTGATTTCAGGTAAGAAATTTTCTATGAACTGGTTGAATTCTTCTATTTCTCGGCAAAGATTATCAGGCAATGTTATCATTCCTTCTTTGTGGTCCTCGATTGTCTCCGATTATGAGCAAATATTCGGCAAAATTTCTGATTCTAGTCATCTTGGTTGATGAGATGCATATTTAACGTGAGTTTCTTAACTTTGACATGATTCCAGGTTTTTGAGTTACAAATAGTGATTTTTCAGTAATCTACCTAATAGAAATAGTGCTTCTTTCATTTTTGACTATCTTTTTTTTATTCCAATTGATACTTTTTCAGTGGTTTTTGAGTTACAAATAGTGATGGTCTTTTGAGTAACAAATGGCGATTTTTCCATATTCTATCTAATAGAAATAGTGCTTCTTTCTTTCTTGACTGTCTTTTTTTTATTCCAATTGATACTTTTTCAGTGGTTTTTGAGTTACAAATAGTGATTTTTCAGTATTCTACCTAATACAAATAGTGCTTCTTTCTTTCTTGACTCTTCTTTTTTTTTATTCCAACATCCCCCCGTGTACACGCCCTTGTTTTTCTATATCACTTAGAATTTGGTTAAGTAAGAATATTATATTTAAAATATTGCAATGTTTCGGCAATTATAGTTCTAATTGTCATTTTCGAATTATAAATAAACAGACGGATCGGAAATAAATAAACAATCTTGAGATTGAAAAAAAAAAGGTTGAATACATTCATTATTGATGAGGGGAAGGGGAAGGACACGTAAGTAAAAAAACAATATAAAGTGAGTTGTAGTCCCCATGGCCTAATTGATAAGACGTCTGACTTCGGATCAGAAGGCTGCAAGTTCAATTCCCGACCCATCGTGGCGTTTCATTATAAAAATTATTTCTATTTTCCATTCTCACAGCAAATTGCTCCGGACAGACAGAGAAATCAAAGATTTTAGTAATATAGATTACATGTGAAGGAATTAACCTAAGAAATGATCGTTCCCGATAACTATCTTTTCGGAGGTAGACAAGTGCTCAAATATCTTAAAACAAAGTAAATCTGTTGGAAAGTAGACACTTTTGATAGACATTCACATCTAGGCTAGAGTCTAGAATATGGTACAAGCCAATAGGATGTTTCGTACGATATTGCGCAAGGATATCTGACGTCAAATTTGAGGTCCGAAGGACCGAACTGTTTAGTCCGATTAATTAGCCTTCGAAACAACTTCCATCCGAATGAGGTCTAAAGGACCGAAGTGTTTATTCCGATTAACTATAGGTTAGGTTAAGCGAGGTCTGCTCAGCTCCAGGATGTATCTGTCGGTAACTTTTGGAACAATTTTTCCCAGTCCGAAGACGGCCATGTTTGACGAAGCGAAAAAAAACACCAACACCCGGTACCGTAAGCCAGACTTTTACCCACACCTAACATGGAAATCAAAAAGAAATGATTAGGAAAGGTTTATTTATCTGTGGTCAATTGTAAAATGATTTTTTTCTCACAATTGACCAGATTATTATTCAACAGATTATTGGGAAATTTCAACGGGCATTGCAGTGAATCTCTCCCTTTTTTTTCTTTAGGAGCACTTTTATATTTGCCAAAAATTCCGTGGCACACAAAATTTTTATCATTGCTTTTATTGCTATAAAAGAAACCTTTGAAAAAAATATCTATGATTTTTAAAATGAATATAACAGTTGTATTAAATATTTAAAGATACAATGAAATACTTTTTTAAGCCGATTTGAATGTGATTTAATATTTTATTAATTTTAATTGTAATAGTTTATATTTCTGCTTGTTCAGGTTACTTGACATACTGGTATTTTATTCTAGATTTGAGCATTTGGCTAGTGTGAAGCTAAATGCTAATTACACATCGTCCCATTGGTTCCAAAGTGCAGTAACTCACTTTTTGTCATTTTTCCGTTTTTACTTTCAGTGAGTGCCAAAGTGTGGTATATGTCAGTTCCATAGTAAAGTAACTCAAAAAGCATTGCGAATATATCCATCTTTTACAATTTTGTAGTCGATTTCATGGATTTCACAGCATGTTTCAAACCTTTATTGGCGATTTTCTCAGAATTTCAAAAAATGAGATACCGCACTTTGGAACCAATGGGACGACATGAACTTCACATTTTTCTCGCAGGACACCGATTGAGAAGCTCTGCCTTAGCGAAAAATTGGCGTTCCGGAAGGTCTCGTTTGTCAGATTTGATATCTCGTTGATATTACAGTAGACTACCTCTTAACCCTTCCACTTGGGACCGGATCTTTAGGCCGGTTAAACCGAAAATGTAATTAAATTAGCTTTTAACTGAATTCAAGTACTTCTGCTGTTTAATTATATGAACAAGGTCAATAAAAGAGACAATGATTATATAATTTTCCAAACCAAAATTTATATACTTACTTTATACAGTAGACACTCGCTAATCCGGCACGTTCGGGACTTCGGCAGTGCCGGATTACCGAAAAAGCCGGATTACTGAGCGCCGTCTAAAACTAGCCGTTATTGCGATGATAGCGAAAATACCGCTAAAATAGAGTCAAAAGGGCTATTAATAGGTATCAGGCCAGTTTTCCGTGTTCTCTTGTGATTTCTCTGATTTCGGTAGTGATGGAAAATGTTAAAAACAAAACAACAAAATATATTTTTATGTAGTATTATATTTTCATACAGTACATACAGTACAGTATAGTTACTTTATTAGATTGTCATCACTGCCGAGTACGCCCGACCTCAGCCGATTGCCCGTGAACTCTGCCGAACGCGCCCGGGAGGTTTATTCAGTGTAAAAAAAAAACCTTAGACCGATGCCGGATTATTGAATGTGCCGGATTAGCGGGGTTTTACTGTATACAGCACGTACAAGTTACAGTACACACTTATATAAATTGTTGTCATAAGTATATTTCACAATAACCAAAAACAAAACTTCCTTTCGTCCTAGATATAAATTTATGAAACAATTTTGCTAAAAATAATAAAAGCAATTCGTCCTTATCTATCCGCTCTAAAGCTTTAAGCTTTTATTCAATGGTACTTTTCCTTTCCACGGAACTCATTTTCAGAAACATACAAATACACTAGCGAAAAATCCTCATTTAAATCCGAGCGCACGTCTTCACTGGCATAAATCAAATGGGAGGCTAATTGATGTGTTAAACAATCAGTTCAAAACAAACAAGCGGTGACTTGTCCATTCGGAGCTTGGAAATCGCGTGAGTCATAGTGCAGCAGGTAGACGATCAGAGGGAATCCACCTCACTTTAACTGTATAAGCCTATGAAGGAAAGCTCGCGACTTGTATGTAGAAGAAAAAAAAAGAAAAAGCCGTTTTATTTATTTATTTTTTATAATTATTTAGAATATCAGGCAGTAAATTAAGCCTCAAAACACGGATGAAGATGAAAATGTTAAATACTCTTGACCACTTTTAACTTGTATGAATTCCGTGATCTCAGCTTTCATAATTTCAAAAATTATCTGTTTACTTATATTAGATAAAAATTAACATACTATAATTTAAAGGTAATTTCTTTTTGAGAAATTCCTCAGTTTTCAGGGTTGACGATCCCCGATGTCAGTATAGACGGCGTATCAACATTATGAGAGAATTTTAAAATTATATTAAGATTGATTAACAATAAAAAACAATAAAGAAAAGTCTGACAAATGGAGATTTTAAAAAGATTTCCGAATGTTCTGATAGGCAATACAAGAGTTTCCATAAAATAATGAATTTCAATTATTAACATGTAAAAATTCTCTTCAATGTTATTTACTTCAAATTCTTTCTCTTCTTGTTGGTGACCCACTTACTCATTTATTTATTTTATTTCTTGATTTTGGTAATTTTTAGTTATTTGGATAAATTATTACATGCAAACAGTTTTATTAAAATTGGTCACTTTATTACAACAATATGGTACAATTATAAATTACATTTTATCTCAAAGGCACAAAAACATTATTTTCTGTAATAATTTTGCGAACTACTAACGAATTTCTTTTTAAAAAAAATATTAAAAATCTTTATTAGAATCCAGAATTATGAAACTTGAAAATGAGATCATTTTTTGAGATTCAGTGGATTACATGATTCAAATAAGATTTGATTACGACAAGATTTAAACTTTTTAATTTAAACAAAACATCTAGTGGAGTTAAACGTTAAATCGGTAATAAAGTCAAGAAGATAAGCAGTGCAATTTACTGATATTATACTCTTTGATTAAGTATAAATCTCTTTGGGATAAAATGTTAAGAATTAAAATGCTTTATTTTGGTCCCCTAGGGGAAAAAAAAATATGAAAGTAAAGAAAATTCTATCCTGTATTGGGCATAAAACTAGAGGATTTGCCAACTTAAGGCGGCAGAATAATGTCCTAGTATATCTAAGACTAGTGAGATATATATTTGCAACCTGTAAAGCAGAGCAACACTAGCATTAAACACAGAAAAAGGAACATCTTTGAAATTCACTGACCACATGAAAAAATTGCGAGCTCAATATCTGAAAACTGTTTGCGTATATGAAAATTGGAAGGAAGTTTTCTTCAGTCCAACTTCACGGTCTTTTACAAAATTTACAAAAGTAGCAGAAAATATCTGGAAGTGTTTCATCAACAGCGGATGAACTCTTTGACAAATCTAATTATGTTAATGTAGGCTAAGTTTGATTGATGCCTGTAGTCATAGCATAGTTCGTATCTGCAGAAAACACATACGACAGCTATTTCGGAACCAAATATTGCGTAAAATTCTTCTTTTATTTCTATGCCAATAACAAAACATCATTTCTTTCTAGAATTTTGCAATTAAGGTTTATTTATCCGTGATTCTATCGATAATTGGCCGAGGAACATAGGATCTCGAAAAGTGTTTGCTATTTTCTTGCCTGCTACTCCGATAGTGAAATTGAGATCGTCACGTTAACACATTTTAATATCGTTGTATTCATTCATATAAACAGTGTCATATTTATTCTACTGATATTCAATGCTACGATGTGAACTGGATCACAGATGAAACCAGTATTCCTTTCTCAATTATTTCAAATGCTTAATGCAAAGTTTCTAAGAACGAAAAAAAAATTACTATTAATGAAAGGTAATTTCAGTTAAGCATATTTGGTATCTGCGATTGATTATGATTTTTCTTAATGGCAAGAAGTGTAATGGTTTCATGTTGCTCTGCTTTATTGCTAGCTTGAGATTTCTTTTATTAGTGACATAGTATACAGTGCATTGATGTCAGATCTTATTACACTTTCAAATCCGAGTGCTGATTGAAAATAAAATGGCATTCCTTATACTAGAGGAATATAGTGATTATAAGTGGCAGAAACTAAGTATAATACATTTTACCATATAATTCGATAATACAAATTACTTAAAAGGTATTGAAGAAATAGATTAATTTATACTAATATATTTACAAACGGTCAATTAACGTAAGATTTTTTTTAATTTTTCAAGATTTTTTTTAATATTTATTTTTAATTTCCTTATAACGAAACATGTTCAAAACGCAATATGTAATTGATTCAGTTTAATTTAGTGAATTACTAATATTTTCGGTTATTTTTATTTTCCTCAGTTCGTTATAATTTGAAAGATTTGACTTTGTAAATTCATAAAATGATCTACCTAACCTACATCTTAATTACAAATTTTCTGCACTATCAATGCAAATATTTCCTTTCTTTGCAATTGAAGACTGAAGTTTCTGTATATTTATTTATTTATTCATTCATTTATTATTTATTTTTACTTTATTAATTTTTTGTGATATTTTTGTTTATTGAATTTTCCAAGAATTGAATTCGTAAATTCTGAATTCTTAATGAATATTAAAGATATTAATAACTGAATGGTTTAAATCCATTTTCTAGTTACCCTGCTCTTTATTTCTTATACTTGAAAGAAAATAGCCCATTTTTAGACCACTCCTTGTCAAAGTTGGCAATGTAATTGTTAAAAATACATCTTTTATAAATGATACACAGTTTCAAAAGAATGCCCCCCCCCCCCAATTTCTAAAAAAATTAACCTTTTTGTTGCTTAACTATTCTTAATTGTTGATTCAGTAAACAGATTATTTAATCTAAGAGTATCTATATTTAAGACACTTCGCTACCTTTAAAATATTCCAAATCACCTGATGGTAATCCAATCCTTTGACAAGGTAGAACTGGCGTGAGCATTCTGAATATCAGAACAATTTATAAAGGGCTTTATAAAAACACAGTATTTTTTTTTCTTTTTCAAAAACAAAATAACAAAAGAAGGCAAGCTTTTCTTTCAAATTTCGAATGTTATTTTCCAATGTTAACATTGCTAAGAGTGAAATTCGATGTGTTTTGAAAATTCAGATGAAGGTTTAGGGATGCAGTGTTAACATAAGGGCTGACACTGAGACGAGAGTGAAGAGGGGTGTGGTGAGGGTGGCGGTATTGTTACCATTGCCAGTGTGAGCTTGATGATCCGAAGTGCTGTCTGTTTCATTGCCGGCTGAAGAGCTGCTATCATGGCTTTGCAAAGCGTCTTCCCATAATTTGCTCTTTTTGGTGAAATCTAAGTCGGCCATTTGATTTTTCAGATTGACATCTTGGAAGTATTCAGGTTTTTGCCTGAAACAAAATACAACTTATTTAGTCTTTTATTGCATTATTAGAATTTTCAATCACAATTAAAATTATCATGAAATATGAGACGAACAATAGGAAACTATTTTTACTTTATCACTTTGAAAACGAATATAAACGGATTTAAATCTTAATTTAATTAAACAGGGCCTTAATTTAAAACGTCCTTTTTTACAATTCTGGCTTGTCTTGGTTCTGATATGTCTGTACCAATACAAGCCTTAACAAAAAAAAAAAAAACAAAAAAAAAAAATACTGATAAAACACTTCAGATTCGTAATAAAAAAAAATAGTAAGACTCTCAATTCCCTGGAGGGGGGCGGGGGAAATCAAAGATGGTCACGTTTGGTTATGACAAAGTGACGTTCAGAAGATTGAAGATTCGGAATGAGTCTATTTTTTCGTTCTTTTTATTATACATTAAGATCAAAATACGACACATGACATTCTTTAAACTATCTCTTTGCTTCGGACTGATTACAACTTCAAAAAAGAATTTAAGATATGCAATTTCTTTGATTATCTCACAACATATACTTTATCTGTGATCGTAATAATGTTGATCTGTGATAACAGTAATGTTATGGTTCACGATATGTCCTCGATTTTGTGAAAGTGCTTGAGAATTAGTGTTAACATACATTTAGTTATACATAAAAACAAAATTCTGCTTTTTAGACAATGAAGAAATAGTGATTTTTGGCAAGAACTTAAAAATGCTTAAAATTTACGAAAAATAAATCTTTTTTTTTTTTCATATCTAATTACTTATCCAAAGTCTTGCTAACCGAGAACTTCTAAATCGTTTGTAATTTTTATTTTAAAGCCATAGAAATGCAATAAAAAAGTGAGCACTTACAAGTCTGGTACTGTTTCGGCCATATCAGTTTTCTTTCCCTGAAGGGACAGGACCTTCTTTTTGTCTCCTGGCTGTTCTGTGAAATTACAGTAGACGGCCATTTTGGACAGACCGAAAGGAAGGTAGGTGACTGGAATTTGAACGGTACCATTCCAGAACTCGCTATCAGATATCAGTTGTTTGTAAGAAACTTTCAGTTCTTCCTAAAATGATAAAGGGAAAAAAATATTAAAAATATTAAAAATATGCTAATAAACTTCAGTTAATACAATAAAAAACTTAATAAATTCTTATATACAAACAATAAAATGTATGTAAATAAATGTATTTTATTGTTTGTATATAAGAATTTATTAAGTTTTTTATTTACGTCTAAAACTGAAAGATTTGGAATATTACCTAATTTGTGATGACATGACATATTTATTAAAAGAGTTTCCACTTTAAAAAAGTGTAATTTATTTTGTTCAAGAAAGTTTGTGTCATGAATGATTCCATGATT
>JAFIDM010009631.1:248061054-248073185 GCA_023159025.1 Thereuonema tuberculata | reverse complement strand
GAAAGTTTGTGTCATGAATGATTCCATGATTGTTTATGCTTGGAATTCTGTTTTAAGTGTTAGAGAAAAAATTTTAGGTTTTTCTCTACACTTTCTGTAGTTTTTTTCCTGAAGACTTCTGCTGAAGAAGTAGAAATATTGATGATTAAAGATGTTTTAAGTGGAAGAAGTAGTTATTATGAGTTATTTGTATTTATATATTTAAGAAGAATTTTTGATTTTTCATTATTTACAGAACCTGTTTTGACTTTAGAATAATTAACTTTCGACTTTTGTAATCTTTACCAACTTAGCATAAACGATTTTTAGGCAAAAAATAGAAACTTCTTTTTGAATTTTTATTGATATTTATTGATATCGATGTTGGTCATCATCTTACAATACGAATAGAAAATAGGAAATTTGCCTAATTAAAATACTGAATTTTTAATCATATTTAAATATCTCACTGAATAATAGGCATGTAATAAGATTGAGATGAGTAGATTTTCCTATGTTCAGGGCTAAGATAATTTAATATCTGTAACTCTTTCTATTACTATTATTCTTTCATTATTAATAGTCCTGCGGTGTATTTTTGTTTCTTTCTTTGTCAGTCATCGTTGAGTAAATCGTTATTTTTATTTAAGACAAAAGACAAACACGAAACATACTTAAGTTAAAATTTTTAAAATTGAATCTAAAAACGTACGTTCACTAGTTTTCGGCTTCCTTTTCGGAAGCCTTTATCAGACTCAATATTCTTTAATCTTTTATTCTTTAATCATATCTTAAATTTGCAGATCTGGGTAATATGCTTGTAATTTCATACAAATGTAACACTAAGAGGAATTCTGAGCTGTTATTTATTGATGAAGATATTAGCCTGGAATTTATTTTTGCTATTATTTATTGATTCTCGCCACTCTTTACAGATCTAGGCACATACAATCTAGGCCTTTGACTTTCATGTAGATCAATTTGTATTCTTTGGGTTGGATGATTTTCTTTTGGCTGAAAAGTTTGGGAACTAGTGATAGAAACATAAATAAGTGGGACCTCAAACTTTTATATAAATTTGCTCGAACAATCCACCTCTAAACGCAATTTTCACAAAAGGCAATACTTAGTGAATCTCCTCTAAGATATTTCTACCCTTAGCCTCTAATAATACATACATTTTTAAGCTATAGAGGCCAAGGGTAAACATATCTTGGGGGAGAATCACAAATTGAAGTTACTTAAAAATAAATATATTCTGGACTCACCTTAGGCATCAGCTTTTTATGGAATCCATCATAGAAATTAACTTCACTTTTGTCAGATCTGAAAATGAAAGAATTTAAATAAGAAAAATTGCTTTAAAGATCAAGTTTCATATCCATTTATAAATAGTACACTATTTTCGGAGTAAAACAAATAACTATTGAAAAAAATTAAGAGATAGGAATATATAAAATTACATTGAAATGCCTTTTAGGTAAATAAATAAATATGTGAAGTTTATATTTATTTATTCTCTCTCCTACTATACAGGTAATCTTAAATTTAAAGATTTGTTCGTTACCAAAATTTGAAGCAGGAACATAACAAAACGTGTTTTTCATTATTTTATTTTTTTTAAAAAAAGAAAAGAAACAAAGAAAAAATATTCTAAAATTGCGATCGTGGAAAAAAAAAAAACAACCCTTCATGATGCAATAAAAAATAAGTTGAAAAATTTATCTTATAGTTACTGCTTTTCAGCAAGATTTTAAATTCATGATATACATTGATTTTTTTTTCTTTTTAATAAGATTAACTGTTATATAAGAATGATTGAAACAAAACTTATTAATTATTTTTTTTTATTTCATTTTCTTCATTATTGAGATGAATGTTAACTAATTGCAGTTAAATTTTATGATGCTTTTCATTCTATTTTTTAATTTAGTTTCTGCATCTTGTTCATGACGGAAAAAAAAATCGAATAATCAGAGAAAAAATAATTCAGAATAATATTGAAATTGAAATATCTATACTTTGATTCTTTACGTATTCGGTGTTCTGTAGACATAACACATAAAACATGACTTCAGAAACGAGTGTGGTAATGAAGCACTGCCAAATGATATGAAACATAAGATCTCATTTAATTTTACTGATAAATATTCGGGCTTTTTCTCTTTAATTTACATTCCCAATTACTGCGCTTTTGGCCAATTAGATCTTAATTTGATAGTGATCTGATTTTAGATTCTCAATTTTTGGAGGATCACTTTGTTTCTTGTAATTAAACATTTTTTTGAGGACGGTTTCAAACCTGACCACTCATGAACAAATAATTGGCATTTTTTATTTACTGAAGTAAAGTCCAAATCACTTCACAACTGGTCCCAAATTTACAGCAATATCATTTGATAAAAATAATTACAATAGCTTACTTTTCAACTTCAAAAGCAACATATCTGTCTTTATCTCCAAGGAACATCATTCCAAAGGCTAAAAGAAGAAGAAAAGAGGAAAATATTAATTATCAAAATTTATAATTTGTTAATTCTTTTTACTGAAAATCATGTACAAAAAAAAAAAAATAAAAAAAAAATAATCGTCTCAAACTCGTAAACCTTAGTAAAACTTGAGACCACTGAAATAAAGTAATCCTGTTTATTGCTGCCACTTTAAAATTGCAAGCCATAACATTTCGAATCAGATATCCACACACTAACTGAAAAATATCAGAAATATAACAATTGCAAATTAATATTTTTTATCATTGTTTAATTTTCAATTCCTGAATAAGGAAATAAATTTGTATCATCTTCAAGTGATTTAGTTGTAGTTAAGTTCTCTAATACCATTAATCGAATCAACAATTGCTAATATTTCCGTCTTAAAAAAAAATATTAAGTTTCATGACTTTTCTACGAGGTTCAGTTTGTTCGCTTCGAATTGCAGTTATTGAGAATTCAGTCTAAAAGTTGCCTTCGAAAACTTCATCTAGTGCTTCAAAGTTTCCTGGCAACTATTGGTCAAGTTCAGGTTTTATTACCATCCTCTGTTACCTTAAAGGTTTCACATTGAATTGAGATCAAACGAGCGAATATGAATCTCCTGCAATTCAAGATTTTAATCAGATCTTAATGAGTTTTAATTAATACTTTTTATTTTTAAAAGTGTGTTTTGAAAATTTTGCTTTCTTCAAAAGGAGTCTTATGTCTTCCCCTTCGTATTTCAAATCCATGATAGCCATTATTATAATTTAAGCTTTTAAATAATATATCTTTTTTTTAATGGAAATAAAGGAACTCATAAAAATGTTTGAAAATGTTGGTCACTTATTAAAATATTTTAAGGCTAAGTACGAAGTAGTAAAGGATTTATGAATAAAATAAATCGTTGATTAAAGAGAGCAGATTCATTGTTTAATTTTTTTTATTCTGATATCCGTCTAAAACATCAGTCGTTAATGGAAGTAAATACGTCGAGGGATGCCTGTACATGAAATCGAATGAAAGATGCTTGATGACGAAACGATAATATTAAACTAAACAAGAAACATTCGATTCGTTCATTATTTTAATTTTGTTTTCATATCTTTTACTGATAACCATATCAGAAGACGTAACTCACATATTGTTAATGCAACGATTAAATAAAAAAGAATTAAAAAAAAAAGCTGACAAAAGAATTGGATTTTGAAATTTTCTTAACCTACTTCATTATTAAGTTGAAAGATTTATTGCCATTTCGTAATATCGATCTTAATTTAGTGAGAATCAAATTGCTCTGTATACTGTAAGATAATACTGTTACAATTAATTTTATATGAAGATACAAACATTGTTGATTCTTTTGATAAAAAAAACAAAACTTTGATAACTTTCCTTCTTTAGTCTTCAGAGTTGTTACTGTGAAAAGCTGAAGTGAATGATTTTTGATCATCTTATCTAATCAAACACAGCAGTTAGCTCTGAACAGAATTGAAAAGTGACAGGTGGAACGTAATGTATCTTTAATATGAAACTGTATCCATTGATGCTTGACTTCATTTATTTTTTTGTTATTTTGTTGGAAAAATAAATGTCAACGCAATATTAGTTGCTAAAAACTACAGAATCATCTCTTTATCAGGTTTAAATATAAGTGAATTTTGTAAGTTCTTCATGGGATCTTTTGATGATAATACCTTGACGTCTGGAATTTTTTCCTGTCTTTTGAATTTTGTTTGAATTTATTTGTCTGCTTCCAGAAATCTTTCAATTTGCTAGGTTTGGAAATCTAAAACTAAAATTAAAAAGAAATGGAAGACCCTGCTGTGATACTACACTACAACCTCGTTTATCCGGACTAACTGGGACCAAAGGCAATCCGGAAAACCGAAACTCCGGATAATATGGTTAATAAGCAAAACAAATCCTTAAATAAACAGAATTACCGTTTATTACGATAAAAAACTATGTTTTGTAGCTTCAACGCCCTGTGACACTCTAGTAAAGCTTTCTTAAACTCGACAAAAAGCATTTTATTACCATAATTTATTTTACAATCTATGCAGGAACTGTACATTTAATCAAAATAAAAAGCGAATGTTTGGCGTACTTATAGTTATGTTCTTGTTATCATAGTTAAAATTATTATCTACGTGAACATTAAATAAATTAAAAAAAAAAAATGTCTACAAATCTGATCCGGTTTATCCGGAGATCCGGATCGACGAGGGCCGGATAAACGAGGTTGCAGTGTATTTGATTTTGATAGCCCACTGTTCAACAGGGTCTTGACTTCTTTTGTGTGGTCATTTCATCCAGAATGGATGAAAAAAAACCCAATAATAATAAAATAATTTTGGGAACAAAATGTGTTTGGTTGCAATAGGGGGCGACATATCTCTGCCTATCTGGTGCTTACCTTCGGGTGTGAAATTTCTAGACATTGAAGGGTCCTTGACAACAGAAGAATTGAAGTCGATTCTAAGCGTACTGGGATCTTCATGAATTATTGCGAATTGTACAGGTGCTGTTTTCAAGTTTTCAACCAATGATTGATCGTCGTAGGTTTTCCAAAGACTTCTCATAAATCTAAAAGAAAGATATTTAGTCTTGAATATGTTTCGTTTAATTAAAACTAGTTAAGAAAACTCGCCTTGCACAATAAATTTGTGAATTTTCTTAAATAATAATTATTTACGTAAGACAGTAGCTAAGAATGGTTTTAAGTAAAATTAAGCAAAATTGTAATTACTGTGGTTTGATATACAGTCGGACCTCTATTTAACGAACCTCTATTTTGCGAACTTTTCTTTGGAACCAAGAACATTTTGCTAATTTCTTCGTAAAATAACCTCCAAATAGCGAAGTGCATTTTCTATTTAACGAACTTTTTCGTGGTATCTATTTTTTTTTTCTCTTTGAAATGTTTTTATTATTAATATTCCCTTAGAGGTAATGAAAGAAATGTGGATACATTGGTTTTTGGTGCATTGCAAAGATGTGAGACGTACTATGAGCGAAAACACTTTTTCAAAAAAAAAAAAAAACTCAGACAAAATCAGCAAATAGTAAAATTTAAATACGCATGTGGTAATGTATGCTTTATGTCATTAAATTATTACTTTTTTAATAATATTTATTGTTTATATATTTTAAATCTGTTTTATGTAGTTTAAAGTAACTTTAAAAGGTGAATCTCTATTTAACGAATTTTCCATATAACGAACTTTTTTTCGGGATTTAGCGACTTCGTTAAATAGAGGTCCGACTGTATATTCACAAATCGGTAAGGGAAGGGATATAGCCATTGAATAGTCTACCAGCTTTTTTTTTTTTTTTTTTTATCTTAGACGGAACTCTATGGTCCAATGAAGATTAAGGGTCATTCATATTAACAGTAATGGGGGGAAAAGTTATTATTGTTAATATCTCTCGAATACTATCGGACAGTGCCATATGGTCTAATGTCGCTACTGTTTTTGTTGAAGTTTTTACTTCTTAAATGAAAATTAGTTGGATTTAGGAGACTTAAGAACGAATTTGCTAATTAATTAATCTTCATAAACCGGAAATTTTCACTTTTGTTTATTCGGCAGATACTAGTATTTAGAAGAGGGAGATTTTTCTTGTAATGTTTCATATTTTTTTTTTTTTTAAAGAAAAACTATTAAAGTCAACAACTTAAGAAAAGTAGACTTGATATTCTAAAGCAATTTATTAATTGAAAAATATTAATGAAGTGATCGTTCTCTGCAGTTATTGCTATTTATAAGCAACTCCTTTCATTATCTAAAGCAATATATTGTTATCATATTTCGTTAACAATTGGTAGACCTCAATGAAGATTTAATTTTTTGGATTATAAAATATTAAAAAAATTCCAAATCCTGATAAATATTTGGAGCATAAAATATTTCTTTTATTATCTGTAAATCTAACCCGGAACAGAATTCAATAGTGTTTGCATCTGCAGGATATAAAATTGGGAATTCCCATATTAATAATAATTCGATATGTGTTCGTGTCGATTTGAAGGAAATACTGAAATTCAACGCTTTTTCTTTTTTCTATTTGTTTTGTTGAAAATTAGTTTTCTTTTTTTTTTTTTTTTTTTTTTGTAAATGTTTGATTTCTTAGTAATAATTGAAGGTAATTCATTTCCAATATATTTAATAGAGTACAGGCTTTTATAATCACTGAAGATGGAACTAAGCATGGGAAGGGTCCAGAAAGAATTACTATTTTAAAAAAAAGTGCAAATATATTTTTATATAATAAAATTTTGCAAATAAACACTTTTAATAAAGTGGCCATAAAAATAGAATTTACTAATACTATATAAATATACAAAAAACAAAAACAAAAATAAAATAAACCTTTCGTATAATTCAAACTAATATACTAATAAATTAAATTATATGAAAAGATAATAAAAAGATCTAAAGTTCGATTTTGAAGGTATATGTGGAGTCAAAGTTGTAAATTTTTGTAATAATAAAAAAATAAAACAAAATATAACCAACATGAAATTGAAGAAAAGATAAGATATATTTTATATCCCAAGCTTATTTTGAATACAACTGGTGTAGCTTTTTCTTTTTTTATATATATATTCCTTTTACTGATTTGTTACGTTGCAGTTTATTCTCATTTAATGCTCTGTTTTACACTTTTTCACTGCGCTGAATTTGCTTTAATTTTATCATTTATATTGTGTTAGTATTTATTGTTTTAACTTCCCTGGCGCAGCAGCAACGTCGTTGCTGTTGCACCATTAATCCACAAACCAATCTAGCAATTAAAGATTACATTGAATAAGATCAGTTACAATTTACTTCGTTGTAAATTAAATGGAAAATATACTTTTAAAAATAAAAGACAGGGAATCTTCACTACTGTTTCAATTTGTTTAGACAGATCGCTCAAACTTGGATGAAATTAAACTGGATTCTTGTGGAAATAAATTATCTTCTGTTATTCTGAGAGAAAAGCTTCGGTATTGGAACCCACCCATCCTTTAAATGGTATACGGTTTTTTTTGTTTTTTTTTTTCCCTTAATGAGGTTGTCAAGAAGTACCTAAGCACTAGAAACAAGACATTTGTAATTAGTTGAAAAAGGTTTTAAATAATCGTGTTTGTTGTTTGTTTTTATTTTACATACGGTTGTTTTCACTGTTATTAAAGATATTGATTTCAATACCTGTCGAACTTCTGTTGCACACAAAATGAAATATTTTAAATATTATAGAAGATTAGCTGTAGTTAAAATTGAAATTTACAATTAAAATTTAATTCATGTATTTATACGAAGAGGAGGAGACAAGTTACGGAAACCTGGAATTCCTTAAATGACTGGGTTTGTTTTCCTGAGACAGGAAGATCAAGGTTTTTAGGATATTCCCAGGCAACCAAATGATACTTAAATAAAATGAGTGGAAAGATAATAAGCGCATGTGGAAGACTAGACCTCCCCTCCCCCCCTCCATCTCTCTCCCTCTTCTCCATATATATATAACAAAACCTTAAAGTTAATAAAAGAGAATGGAGGATCTTTGAAGATAGTAATATGTTTCCATGAATTAAAAATTATAAGAAATAAATCATTCTAAATCTAAAACAGTAAAAGGGAAACCTAATTGAAAAAAATAAACAGAATCAATATGTACCTTTATTTTGCAAGTGATTGACATTAAAATTATCTCGTTTTTATATTATATGAAAACAATTCTTCTAAAATATCTTTAGTTTTCTTTAAAGAAACAGAACTAACAAGACAAGAAAACACAACCAGTATTTTGCAGCTGTGATTTTTCTGCATAATTATGTGCAACAGTTTTATTAAGTATTCAATGTCTTTGAAAGAAACATTTTGTTGGTTTCATCTTGAATTTTTTTTTAAATATTAATATATAAAAACAGTCAAGATTCCAGTCAGAGCGGATTTAAATAATTTGACTTTTTTTTCCTGTATTAAAGAAAAAGAAATAAAGGCTGTTAAAAAAGCGTGTTAGTTCAGTATTTAAAATTAACACAAGTCTTACAATAACTTCAAAGAATAATCTTTTATTTAGAATTTGCGATTATTTAAAGTTGTCTACGAACTGGCCTTCCAACGCTTAAAAAAATGAAAAGGGAAAAACAAACAAAACAACAACTGTAGTTATCATGTGCTCATTCAACTTAATTCTTGCTATTTAACAAGTGATAGAAAAAATGCCTTCGGTTTTTTTAGTAAGTATCTCATTCGACAAAAACCCTATGCATTAAGGGTCTTGGTGATGAATTTGTTTCTATTGTTTTCTTTTTTACTTCACAATCTTCGTAATACACTACCTTAAGCAGAGATCACAACACTACACAGCTTTAAAAATAGTTGAAATAGTGCTCAAAAATCGAAAAAAAAAGTGACCAGAAAAACATGAATTTTGAATGTAAAAAGCACAAAAAAAATATACATATAAAAAAGTGTGAATCACAAACTTTTAATCTTCTAATACTCTCCAGATTTCTACTATACAAGAATATAACAAACTGGATACTTGAGCAATGTAACATGTATTACTTTTCTATAAGAATTAGTGCCTTTTTCCTGTCAAGCTGCAAACTTCTCAGTTTCTTTAAATAAAATAACCCCTACCACATTTTGCCAGATATTAGCACAGCTGAAATTAGTTTTTTCCAATGCTAATTTTTAAAAAATTGCATTTTTTTTAACAAAGTAATGCTAAAACTTGGTGTAATGTTTTGCAACACTAAAAGTTTGAAAGTTATTGATAACAAATCTTGCCTTCTAGATTCACTGTGGAACAAGGTACAATTATTGAAGCAACACCATTAATTTCAGTTTGGATTATGAATGGGTATATATGCCATTTATTATGTTTAAAAAACCAAAAACCAAATGCATAACAAATGAAACAAGGGCTAAATACTAATAGTGTTATTGCATACATGAACACATCATATGATCATTCCCATCTGTCTCCTCCAACCACTCATTCTTAAATGAAGTATTTCAAGGCATGGCTTCTATCAAATATTTCCACCAGCACACATCTGTAAAATCATAACATTAAGCAAACAAATATTATCAGCTACAGTTTGAGTAAAAACAAAATAAAAATGAAAAAATTAAGTTCCCTGCAATAAAATGCTACAACAGCTTAAATAAAAGCAAGCTGGAGCATAATATGAAGTTAGTCTTTATAGGGTCTAAAATCGATTTAAATAAATAAAAAAAAGGTGAAGAAAAAAAAAAGCAACAAAACGAAAAGAATGCTCAGATAAAAGCAGCACACCTGAAACAAAAATGTTGTTATTAGGCAAACAACTGTAATGAGAAAAACTTCTTTCATAGTCATAATTAATAATTTAATTTCACTTCTGAAAAAAATATAGGACAAGCCTTAAAATAACAGGAAATATAGGACAATATAGGACACATGCTGAGAATATAGGACATATAGGACAAGTGGGAACTTTGGAAAATTTATTTCTACTTAAGGAAATGATATACCTCTTTCAAAAAAGTAACTTTTAGGGACTTTTAGTTACTTTCTCTTCAAAGTAGTGACTTTTAATGACCTTACTCAAAAATAGTAACAAATAGTTGAAATAGTGACTTGTTGTGAACCTTGCTTAACGGTTTCCATCATTCGCTGTCTCATGATTAATAAATTACTTTTAGGAATGAATTGAAATTTTAAATTTTGATGGTTTTATTATTAGTTTTATACCTTTCTCTCGTTTTTGTTAGAAGTATTATTCTAGGAATATTTTATTTTAAGGCTTTTAAGAGGTGATGTTACATAACAAAATTATACATCCCAGAAAACTCCCTGAAATGAATTCGGATTTTTATTCAAACCTTCAGAGCATCTGTGTTATTTGCGGTTTCATCACTCGTTAACTAATTAATCTCGATAGGATTAAATAAGTATTCCAATTAGGCTACAATATTATTCATTCAATTTTTTTTTTCCTATTAATCACAAAAACTTTCAAATAAAATATAATTTTCAGCCAAGAATATAAATTAGGAAATGAAAAATGTGTACCTATTAATATTTAAACGATATTAAAAAAAAAAAAGAAAAATAGCATAGGAAAATAAGGGATTAAGGATTAGTACGATATTAAGACATCCATTTTAAAAAGCATATATTAATTCAATTTAACGTGTCGTGTATAATTAGTAAAAACGGTTAACCATTAAGACACTTATTTACAATTAAAAATTAAAATATTAAAAACCCATACGTACGTTTCGAAATCTCGATCTTACAGATTTCTTTTTCAAGTTATTCCCCCCTCCCTACCTTAAAAAACAATCCTCCTTGGAGCAGGGTTCGTCATCAAATAAAATAACAAAATGTGTTATTTGATTACGAACCCTGCTCCAAGGAGGATTGTTTTTTAAGGTAGGGAGGGGGGAATAACTTGAAAAAGAAATCTGTAAGATCGAGATTTCGAAACGTACGTATGGGTTTTTAATATTTTAATTTTTAATTGTAAATAAGTGTCTTAATAGCATAAATTTCTATTTGAGTATTGGAAACTATATATTAACATTAAGCTTTGTTCACTGTTATATAATATATAATTATAAGTTATAAGATCTTTTTAATCTAATACAACCAACACTGCTGTAAAAAATTATTATATATAATTAGAGAATTAGAAATTCCTTTGAGGATGTATTATTTTCATATAGGAATTAAAAAAAAAAACCATTGACAGCTAATTTAACTTTTGATTCGTCTGTCTAATTCATGAGTATATGGCTTCGTGAAGTCACACGAATAGATCCCTACTTTGGTTATAACTTAGCATTTGTTGAACTTTAAAAATAAACAGAATATTAAAAAAAAAAATTTTTTAGACAGACAAGTTCTCATCCTTTAGAACCCAGTAACTGGTAATTATACTTACGTGCCAGAATGGGACATCGGACTGGATTCGGTAACAGGCGCATCCTGAGCATGAAGATTCGCCACAAAAGTAGAGATAATTGCTGTGAACAGTAGGACAGTCATTTGTCTAAAAGAAAAATAGAAAAGAAAAAAAAAATGCAAATTAAATAAATATAAAGGAAAGAAAGTTTTAAATAATTGTAATAATTACCTATTTTAAAAGTCAAACTGCCTTATTAATGTAATATTCGGACTTTAATTGTATAAACTTAGCATTTCACTACAACTGTAGCATATTGCCAATTTTACATTCTGAAAACATTATTTAGGGTAAGGACCAGTTTTCCCACTGTTTTCAATAATAACTGCATTATTATTGTTATTGTTATTATAATTCAAGAAAGTGATTTTAAAATAGAGGTAGGCTATTCGTTCCAAAAAGACTAGATATATGGATTTATATAAAATATCCACATTCGGAAAAAAAAATCAAGAAATAGTACTGCAATTTGGATTTTGAACAATGTAGCGTTCCCAAGAAACTAACAAACAGACACCTAAATGGGTATTATGAACTTCTAAAATCTATATTATATTATACGTTCATAAATTCAGTTTCTTTTAACTTATCTTCTTTAATCAACGATATTTCGTTTTCCTAAACGGAAAACTTCTTCAGGTTATACATTTTTGAGGAAAAGAAATATCTTTCTCTTTCCTCTACAGAATTCGCTATGATACAATTTAAAATTACAAACTATCTAAAAT
>JAFIDM010009631.1:248024108-248056054 GCA_023159025.1 Thereuonema tuberculata | reverse complement strand
TATATATACAGTGCAACTTGGATAATTCGAATGTCTTTAATTCGAAATCGTGGTTAATTCGAAGATTTCTCTTAGTCCCTTGAATTTCTTATTAAATCAATGTTAAAAAATCGTGGATAATTCGAAGTTTTTTATAAAAAATTTCAAACCATAACGATTTTTCGGCGTTTCATCGTTAAGAAATTCGACACTTGACAACTGAAATCCCCTTCCCGCCACCGTTCGACACGTGACGCTTCAGACGCTATTCGAGCTTCCTGCTGTCACTGTCACCATGTCTTTCAGTAAACCACGCGTGTACAAGAATTTAATGTTCGCTGAAAAGGTCGCCGTCATTCGCGAGGTGGAAAAGGGTGTGAAGAAGAAATGCCAAATCGCCAACGAGTACGGGATAGCGCCGAATTTCGTCAGTACATTGAAGGACAAGCCAACGTAAGTGAAGCTGTTTTCCGTTCACTAAACATGCTTGATGATTTTGCTAACCTTAAGCGACTGAATTCTACAAAACAATCAGACATTGCACAGTTTTTTGAAAAACTATAATTTTCTGTATTGAATGTAATATGTACTGTAGCTTCGTAATATAAATCTTATTTTGTTTACATACATATAGTGTTTAAGTCTTTCATACCATGATCTTTCTGAATAAATATTTACTTATTGACAGAATAATCTTTTCAAGCATTCAGTGGACCTGAAATTAAAGTTAAAAGATGTAACTTGTTTAATTCGAAAACTTGGATAATTCGAAGTTTTGTAGTGGTCCCTTCAGCTTCGAATTATCCAAGTTGCACTGTATAAACAAAGGAAAAAAAACAAAGTTGGCAAAGGATGTGATTATCACTTTAAAAATAATATTCCGGTGAAATACAGAATATATTTTGTATTTTTGTATTCAGAATACATTTTGTATTTTTTTATCATTTTGATTTAGTATACAAGTATGTATGGGATATTTTTGTTTTAAGATAGTTTTTATTTAAATGATGTAAAAGTGCAGTCCAAGAAACAAATTATCCAGTGTTATTTATGAAACCAGAGCATGCATGTAGTTTTCACTATGCCCTTCAACGCTTCACATAAAAATGGATGTGAGGGAATAAAACGACAGTAGAAAGACGATTGAAATGAAGCGGTGAGAAACTATACACAATTCAACAATTAATTACAGGTATAAGCGGTAAATCATGAAATATTCAAATTTTGTATTATTATCAGTTTGTAAGAAAGAAAAAAATCAGCAAAATATATCGAAACTGAATCCTTGGATTCTATTGATGTCCTTCACTCTTCAGTGTTGCTACTCGTAACAGATGATAGCCAGATAGCGTGAAACAACCGTACTGGGATATCACTTGGTGATGGTATTTTCTCATTTTTGATATTTGTTGGCAAGTGAAATTGCTTTTTTTAATGTGTAATGCGCCTTATAAAGACTTTTGTAACGCTTGTATAGTAGGCAGACGAGTTTTTATTGTTTTTATTTTTGCTATTTTAGTTAAGAGAGAGGTAATACATTTTGTCTAGGGAGAATAAAACCCCCTAAAGCTTTAAGCGATTTTGAAAATCCCCTTTTTTTCTTCCTTCTTTGATATAATAAGACATACTAATGATAGAAGAGATAACTTTTGAAAAAAAATGCATCTTGCTAAATCAAAAAATGAGACCTCTTTTTTATATATTGTATACCTGACAAAAATACTAACTTGATCTTAAAAGTGCAAGAAATATGGAGGAAAAAAATACAATAAACAAACAAACAAAAACAACTGTTGACCAGTAGTGTTTTTTTCGGGGCGTCGTCTTTTTCCATTGAAACAAATGAAAAAAAAAAAAAATCGCTCTCCTCCTCTTCTCTTGTCTGTCTCCTAAAATGGTCGATAGATGACGCACCCATCGAAACCCAGACAAACAGCGACGGAACAGTATCGTGTCCACCTATCAGCATCATCTACAGACATTAAGTTTTTCGTTATTGTAGCGATAACACGAATGAAATATGAAATGCAGACACGTATAAGCAACTGTTGTGCTTAAAATGCAGTTATTGTAGCGTTGAAAATTGCACAAAATACCAAATTGTCAATGTATCGTTAACAGCAATGAATTGTTGTCCCTGGCTGTAAAATTGGAAGTTAGAGATTTCCTGGATCTCTCATCACATTGTACACTTTCCTTTCAAAAGTTTACAGTTAGCATCTTGTCTAAGACGTTAATTTGCGGTAAACAAAACACCTCTTTAAATACGTAAATCGATATAGAATTTCTCTGTATTTATACAGTATATAGACACAAAAGGAGGAATCGCAAATGTCTTCTATTAGAAAAGAGAAAAAAGTTAAAGCCATAACAATATTATATCCCCAAATGGAATATCACAACAAAACTTGTAGAAAAGCTGCCTAGAAACTGGCACACAGTGAATACGACTACTGTACGTTGTAGAACAGGACAAATGATTTGAATGGACATTTGCAAAAGAGAATAAGGTGGCAAAAACGGGGAAAATTTTGTAAGAGATGATTCTATTCAGAATAATAATAATAATAATAAAAAAAGCAATTTCAGTTCTAACACTTCTTTCTTGTAAATGTAAAATCATTAACAAACTATGTTCAGCATCTTCGAGAAGTAGAAGTAAAATTCAAAATTATTTTAAAAAAGCAGTAAAAATGTACTTAACACGAAAATCAAACGAATTATATTTCTACGACTCATCTTTTTATATATACCTTGTAATTATGTTAGATGAGCCAATCAGGAAAAAACTATCTTTCACACTGGAATAGAATAAAGTAATTACAGAATGAGTTTTAATATCTTACAACTGTATGACGTCATTTGTCCCTGAAGGTATTTCAACATATTCTGAAAATTATTGAATAGTTAGTTCTTCATCAGTGAGTAATCTCACAAAGAAGAAATTAATTACATGGATGGCTCCTAATGAAATAACTTAATATTAAGCGTCTGTATTGACTTAATGTCCTTGAAGTTTATTAAGCATACAACATCTGCAGTATAGCACCACACCCTTGTCATTTACCGATAGACACACCAGAGGAAGCGTACACAGTGAGTGGACAACAGCAATTAAAATGAAATCAATTCACTAAAAGTTTCTGAAAGTTTTACTTTATTAAATGAAATATCAAATAGCAATAGTAAAGTTAATTTTCATTATTGCTGGGTTTTGTAATATTTCACGTTTCACATGAATATTCCATTATTCTCATATTTAATTAAATTGTAATATTTAGGAATTTTTTCAGAAATAATATTAGTTTTTAAATACATAGAATGAATTGATAACTTTGGTGCAGTTGATTTTGGTTTTTAGCCAATATAAATCAATCTTCGTCCTAACAACTTTTATATCGTGGAATGGATCTTCTGGAAATTTGACATTCTAATTTATGGACAAGAGACGATCTGATTTTTTTTTTGTTTTTAAAATATTCTATGTGGGAAGCTGTTGAGAAATTTGTGCGTGAAGGTAACAAAAATTTCCATCGAAAAGCATTAGAGGTGAAACAATGAATTTGTATTGATGCTAACAATGCATTTTAATTCATCCATGTACTGCTTTTGCTTTGACAATTAATTGGATTTAGAGAATTTACGTAATCAATGCGGATTTAATTCATTTTTGGCATCCGAGGGGGAAAATTCCTTGGTTTTGATAAATACAATTTCAAAATAACGGAGACTATGTTTGCATTGTTTTTACGACTTCAGAAGAAAAATGAAAATGAAAAATTTAAGAAAAGTTAGACTTGAAGAACTTCGTAATTCATTATTGGAGGGGAACCTTTACCCGAAATCCTTTATAAAATGCTTAAAATGGAAGCAAATGCTCTTGATTTTTTTGGTACCCAATTTAACATCTGTGTTTTAAACACTTTTGAAGAGCCTTACATTATCATTACAATACCCTCTTATATGTACGTAGTAGACGGCTTGGTAGAAACCGTTAGACGTGCATACAGTGGAGAAAAAGAAGAAAAAAAAAAGGAGAGAACTGGATTCCATGAGGTCTGATTGAGTGATACAATCATTGTTCCCTATACAAAGCCATCAAACTGTTCCATTCAGACGAGTTTCAAATTCGTAGTCACGTGACTCGAATCGGAAGTTTTGTTCAAACACACCGTTATTTCTACATCAATTCTGGCAAATGGAACAATAAGCTTAGACTGGCTTAAGTAATAATAATAATAAAGGACGTCTGAAGATGATTTCATGCTTTCGCTGCTGAGAAATCATGAGATGGCGATACAAAAGCTTGCTTTAATATCAAGCGAAATTCAACCTAGAATGTTCCAGAATGTATTGATGGGCAGAATACTCTGAATAATCGATTATTAAATGCTCAAAACTAGCCCAAATGTTTTAATCTACTGACTTTCATTTATTCTGTTGTATATTAGGGCCGTAGGTACATTCCCCGTAGGTAGGCGGCTGCAAGGGCCTTAAATTACAAACAGCAAATAAGTCTTTATCCAGTAGCAACTTATTCCGCATTGTCCGGGATTACATTAATTACAGTAACTCTAAATTCTTTAAAATGAAGAAGCCTCTAAACCTTGCTGAAGCATTTCATATATTTGTGCACTGTAGCTAATTATTCTGGTAAGAGAATGTGGGTTGAAATCTCAGCCTCAAAACTCGACAATCTTCTTCCTGTTAGATAACATTCGTGTTTGGTAATTAAAATGATTCGTATGGATGATAAGGTTTTATCCGAGGGGATAAAACTCCGAAAAAAACCTGGTTTACGGTTAATAGAAGAGACAGGGAACTCTAGATCTTAAGTGGTACAAAAACTACACAGCTGATGGCCTTACATTCTGGAATAAAACAAGCTCTTATCACTACCACCGCATACATATAATATACAAATGTATGCCTACATAGCATCCGGTCAGCAAAGGAAGCCTAACGAGATATACATTTGGTTATCCATAAAAATATTCTTTTCCAGGAATTTTTAGAGAGATGTATTTCTGTGTTAGAAATCATGCATTTCTAATCACTAACTACCAATTAGAATTAAAGTTATCGAAAGCTGTCTTGTGTAAAACAAGTGGACATACGTGGGCTTAGTTGTCAGGAGTGAATCAGTCGATGCCGAGTTGTCTGAGTCGACCTTTCCGAGAATTGTTTTGTTAAGTTTATGGTTCATTAATGCAGTACAAGCAGTACCAGCCAACATAAATAGTTCCTCGTTTGTTTTAGCGTCATTGTCATAATTCCCTTCATTTCGAGTGGAACTGATACCACTAATTTTCCTCATGGACGTTTATCTTGATATAATCTTGAATGTTCAAAATTTAAAAAAACAAACATAAAAAAACAAAAACAAAAAAAACTCTCAGATATTTAAATTATGGTTTCGAGTTCCTCTCATTACTTTTATCAGCCGCCCTCCTTTTTCTCTTCTAGCTTTCGTTTTATTCAAAGAATAATAATAATAATAAAAAAAAAACCTAAATCTGTCGAGTGAGAATATTCATTATTTGGCGGGAGAGGGGAGGAAAAACAGATATTCTGAAAATTTTGAAACATCGGCATAATGAAAGTGACTCATAAATAGAACCGAACACAAAAAAATATTAATTTCGTTTCGTTTTGCAAGAATTTCAAAATAGAATTGTAGAAATGCAGTTCTCGGATGACTTCACTCCTGTTGCAACAGTTCTTCGTATGCAGGAAAACTCTTTGCTATTTCATGGTTGAAATTCAATTCTTCTTAAAATGTTTTGCTGGCGAATTTATGAAAAACAGATGACTTCAATATACGTCGCAACTGTGTATTACTCATTCTCCGTCTCGAACAAAACAACCTCGAGGCGGTTTTATTTTTTTTTTCCAAAGAACATCTGCGAAATTATCCAATCCATGATTAAATCTATTTTACTGCTACAAACGATTCAAGTGGAATTTGAAGACTGTTTGCTCTGAAATAAGGGCAACAGTACACGGAAAAAAAAAAAAGAAAAATAATATATAAATAAATATATCCTTTGAAATAGGCTAACACATGTCCCACATAGTGACAAAAAAAAAAATCCTACCTCTGTAAATTCTTTAGCTTGAAATGAATATGTATTCATTCTAAATCTATATTGAAAGTTAACTTTGAAATGAGATATAAGAATTTTTTATCTATAATCATTAAATTTTGAAATAATAAAAATATTTTTCTGAAATTTATTTTTAAATCATATGCAGAAATTAATGTTGCTAATAATCCTATCAGTTCTATTAAGAAACTGTTGTTAGCATTTATTAACAGTAACTATTAACATTTTGCTATTGCTGGTAATAGTCATATTGAAATTATTTGTTTATAGAAATTCTACAATTGTAAAACATTATTATTTCTATTCTACTTGAATTACATATTTGTTACTCTATTCTATCTGAATTCTTTCTATTGTTTCTGGTTTTTCTTTTTTAATTTTTTATTGTTTAAATCTGTTTCTAATTTTTTGATTGGAACTAACAAAACATGATTATAATTAAAATAAATGACTACTTCAAAATTTATATCAATAGCATATATAAACAGATTTTGATAAAATTAAATAATTAAAAGATTAAGTCAAGATTACTTAGGTTCTTACCTTAAGTAACACCCAATAGCCGTTTTTTAGAGTTTTTCAATGAAAATGTTTCCTACAAAAAGTCATAAAGTTGTAAGGTAATCTCCCTGGATTGTTCTTTAAGAATTGTGGATCTTCTAAATTGTTTCCTGGGATGTTATTAAGACTAAAATAAATGTTGACATTGCTAATGTCCTTGGGAGAAGAAAGAGTTGCCTCCTTACAGAAGATTAAACACAACCTATAATAAACTTCCGAGGAATTTCAAGACTTTTCAACTTTTCGAATTTTAAGGACAAATTCTTTTGCCCTTCTTACTTATTATTGTTATTCCATTTATAACCTAATTCGTGACATCCTTCGTTCATTAAAGATACATTTTATTATAGAATATGTACTCCGGAAAGAACAAGTATTAGACAAAAGATTTTTATTTGTTTAATTTTTGATTAAGGTATACTTCGAAATTAATACCTCCTTCAATTTATAAGATTTTATTTGTTTAGAATGGAAAAAAATAAATAAATAAAAAAGCAGCGGTGTTGCCGTATTAATGCCGTGTTATTTTTATTTTTATTAATGGCTGTCGATATATTGATGAGATATCCGTCGCTGATGGAAGCCAAGGTATTTCAGTCATTTCCGTTTCAGTTTCACCCATTCAGATTCTGCAACTGAGCGATTTGCCGAGGTCGCACTGGTCGAATGCGCAGGACCGGAAACTGCATCTATTGTGTGGAATAATTCACATGAATCTATGGTAAATTCCAGCATAATACCTAAAAAAAGTCCACTGCAACAAAGTGACCGTATCTATTGATCTGCAAATGAGTGAAGGTGAAAGGTGTTCTTTCTATTTTCAACTTGGCAAAACATTGGTTTTGTTCCAAATTTTTTTGAAAATGTAATGAATTTCTTTCTTTCTTTTTTATTTCCCTTCCCGGGTACAATTTTTATTTGCAATTCCTTTCACGGGAATGGGGTGGGAATGGACTACATCCAAACTTTTTGTTAATCGGATTCAAAACTGATTAACTAAAATAATTTCATCAGATAAATTTGGAAAGAAGTCATAATTTTTCAATAAATTCTGCATCTTGTCAACCATTTTAGCTCTTGTGTCCTTCAATAATGTAATTGCTGTAGACTATTTGAAATTTCAAAATATCCAATTGGCGAAAATAGTAATTTTTAATCTTTAAAAAAAAAAAAAAAAAAAGGCATTTCTGTAAATGACAATTAAATCTTTTACTAAATTTTGGTAAATTTCATATTAGGTCTCAACTCTTAGTAGTAGTCCCAAGTAGCATTACGTACTAGTGAAAACGATATTGTACTTAATAGGTAATACTGAAAGTTTAGGAGTCTACAATCATTACGTCTTGTTGTAACCAAACCTTTGATGAACAGTATATTTAATGTTTGTATTAATATCATACAATATTGAATCTACCAGGATTATAGATAATTAGTTAGGGGCCAAAACTTTGTAGGAAGAGAAATGGAAACTTAGAGTAGTATGGATAATGAGTGTTGTTGCATCTATTTTAACTACGTAAAGATCTAAATTATTTTAATTATTATTATTATTATTATTTGTTGAACCAGAATGTATTTTCTTTATCTTTTTTCCTAGTTGCTGTTTATATTTCTCTTGATATTTTTATAATCGGTTCAGTTGGATGGTCTGGCAAAATGCCGTTGTAAATTTCAGGAATCATTCCTTCACAATTAACAGCCAAATTAACATGATTTGCAACATGATTCCGACGAAAAAAATAAGTTTCATTGTATTACGTAACTGAATCATTCTACTCTATTTGCACAGTTCACCTGTGATTATTTTTTTTCCCATCTAATTGAATTGTGATATCGATTCGCTTGTTTGTTTTTTTTTTTTTTTATCGTTTATCTTATTGAAACGGACGGGAGATCCTGATTGAATATGAAGAAGAATTACGCTACCAGTGAAATCAGAGTAAATACTAAAAGAAATCGGAGCCCTAATTATTAGAAAAGCTTCGGGATTTGCCAATGGAGTTAAAGAAAAGAAAAATAATGAATTAAATGCGTAAATAAGATTTATTACAACGCGGCATCACATATCTTTCAAAGTTTTAAGATTCATCCTCAGTGTATGTTTGTGTGAGGGAGGGGGGGGGAGGTTATTTGAACTGCTGGATGGATCTTCTTGAAACTCAGCATTCTCATTTATGATTATTATTCATATCAGACAAGAGGTTATCAAATTTCTGTATTTGAAAATTTCTCCGTGTGCTTCCATGTTTAGAAATTAACACCTGCCAAGAATTCCATAGAAAAGCATTAGAACCCAAACAACGACATCTAACAATGTGTATTAATCCGTTTAGTAATCCATTAATTTGTGCGTGCTTTGGTAGGATTTATGCAACTTTAGGTAATGTTAAGTAAAGAATAATGTTAATGTTATATGCAGCTTCGTTACTGATATTCGTAATAATAAATCATCCTAAGTTGGAATCAAAGGGGCTGTAGATAATCTTAGTTGCCCAAAAACATGTAATATATCAGACAAGCAGACATAACAGTGAGTATTATTTAGGTATGCCTATATTCAGAAACATTGTCAAATGAAAGTGATAAGGTAAAATCATAAAAATAATAATCATAACTAGGATTCGAACAATAAATCATACAATCTTTGAAATGTACGAAGGATTCAGCCACTCTTGTCAGTTAATTGACCAGATAACAATGTAAATATACTAAGCTGGCATCTAACAAATGTATTAGTCTTTGTACCTTAGTGTTAATTATTTTGTACTGGCTCTTCTTTATGGACTTTATGAGTAATTCCAATCCCTAGTGTTCCTTATATCCTTCAAGTGTTGTTTCCTGTACATACCATTTGTTCTAATTCGTCACCGGATATTTAGGGTCATCGCCGTTGAAACTATAGCTTGTTTCCCGCCTTCCTCCTTCTCTTCAATTCATGAACTTGAACTCAATGATTCGTGAACTCTGCTTTGAACTTGAAAAGCTATCGAACTTGTTATTATTACACCTACTACTGATTTCTGAAGGCTTTTTATTATTATTATTTATTTTCATTGCTGATTTCTCATTGTTTTTTATCTTCATTAACCAGTTAGTCTTTGCTTATAAATAACTATGGGACTAATCTGAAGCAAGAATTCGGTCCTAAATTTAAGTTGGCTTTTGTAAATTAAGAAAATGTTTCTTCAAGATGCCAAAGAATTAAGAGAATTTATATTCAACAGAATTAATATATGAGAATAACTCTTAAAGCAGTCCAAGTGACTTCATAAACAGCATCATATTACAAGAAAAATTTTACGTAGAAGTAAATTGTATGTAGCCATTTTGGTTTAACCTCTTTGAAAGAATGTATCGTCATCATAAAAATTGACTAGAAACACATCTTTCATATGTTGAATTTGGATTTGAAAGGTACATTCAGTATCTTACTGAAAACATATACTATTGGCGAAAGTAGCCACAGATGAAATTACATCTAAGATAATTTAAAATCAGAGTCGATTGTGGGGGCATCTCCGAACCAATATGGCTGAACGAAAGCTAAAACGAATCTACTAGGACAATTGGGAAGAAACGATAATTTAAGGGGAAAAAAATGGCCTCTGTTGATTAGTGAAGATGAACAACCTCCCTCCCCCAACACCACCACCACAAATTTCTTGTTGAGTTTTTTTGTTCATTGTTCTATACATGCATCTATTTATAAAAGTTTCTCTTAACTTTTGCTGTAGCTTTTACAGAAATAATTCCCTATCCGTATATTGTTTACAGTGCAACTGCGAAGAGCCAACAGAATGCTGCATGTGTAGAGGACAATGATCCTTTACAATCAACCAACCAGTGAAAAACCATTGAAAACTCAACGTTCTGTGATTCTTTCAAACAAGCCACACCCATGGAATGACTTTTTCACGAAATCTTCACTTTGAGAACTTTATTAAAATTAATCTAAATCAATTCAATTCTTAGCCACTATTACAAATTCTTTAAACCTTTTTCTTTTCTAACGTATTTTGTTACGGTGAAAGTAAGGCTCGTCCAATTAGTCAGTCGTTACAATTTTTGAATCGCTGAAGGGAATCTTCTTGAAATTTGGTAAAGTGAAGAACTAGAAACAGTCCAACTTTTATATTGAAATCTTTTCCAAGTGGTTCCTAAGTGAGAAGGTAACTAAAATTTCCATAGAAAGAAAAACCACTGGAAATTTTACAATGGGATTTCTGTCGGTGCTTTAAACAATCCTTAGATATTATTTCTCAAAGGTGTTTCTGTGTCGGTACGCCATAACTCCCTTAATACTTCATCAAAATCAATGATTGAGACACCAATTTGGAGATTACCTTCCCCGCTAATGACGAAAAATAAACAAATTGTTGAAAATTAATGTTTTCGTTAAAAAACTTTATTTTAAAAACCTTTTTATAACAAATGTAGATAAGCTTTAACAGAAGCGACTTATTTTTCGAAAGCAAAACAACATCTCAAATAATTCTATAGCGTCGTAAACTTCAAATATATCCTTTTTTGAATAAAAATGCAGTTTAAAATGATATTCCATCGTTTATTTAATAAGAACAGATAAAAAAAATAAACAAAGATTTATATTTTAATAAAAATAAACGATTTATTACAATAAAAAACAAAAATTTGTCACCTCATGTATTATTTCTCAAAGATGTTTTTTTTATCTCCCTTAATACTTCATCAAAATCAATGATTGAGATATCATTTTGGAGATTACGTTCACTGCTAATGACGAAAAATAAAGAAATTGTTTAAAATTAAAACAAACTGTTTTGTCGAACATGGTAGGGCCCTACAGAATAAAAATTTGGACTTATCAGACATTGCCTTCCGTTGTCTGGAAAAAGGGCGTATAAAGGACAGTAATGTGAAAGTTTTATATAAAGAATGTGATTTAAAACTAAGGAAAATCTTAGAAAGTAGTGTTATAAAAAACACTAAAGAGAAAAACTTCAACAGGTACGAAGGAGTTCATGTTAACCCTTCAACTGTCTTATTAATGAGACTTAATTAAAATAAATAGTACAAAAACGGCAACAATTGACATTTTTAATTATTGAAAAAAAATTTATTATTGTAATAATTAAATGATTTCATATTGATGTATTTTTGTAACAATAACTAAATTACTTGTAATAAAGAAAATTTAACGTTCTGAGAAAATTGGTAAATAAAAGAAAAGAAAATAAGAGCAGCACCTGACTCAGAAAGCAATTTTATTTTAGTCAGGTGCTGCTCTTATTTTTCTTTTCGTTTATTAAACTAAATTACTTGATTCACGAGTTTTTAGAATTTGTTTAAACTTCTAATCATTTTTGCTTTTGTTGTATTATTCCTTTTATGTTATTATGCTTGAAAAAGAGAAGATGAATTTAAAACTTCTCGAAAATTCGCAATTTGCAGTATTTTTAATAAATCTATTTTAAATACTAAAATGAGGTACGTAGAGTATTTGTTTAAAATGAATGTTTACGTTAAAAAACTATTTTAAAAACCTTTTTATAAAAATGTAGAAGGCAATCTATTGACAATCTGTTCATTTATTTATTTCCACATTACCATTCGGTGACTGATTAAGATACCATGCGAATTATTCGCACGGGTCAACCTTTCTATAAAAATGGAGAAGGCGCCATCTATTGACAATGTGTTTAACTAACATGCACGACAACTGTTGGATTTGTTTATTATTTCTCAAAGGTGGTTTTTTGTTGCGAATTATTCGCACGGGTCAATTAGTGAATATTAATCGTTTCAGCTAATTTATTAATTTTCGCGAGGCTTGATCTGATTACAATTAATCGATTTTAATTGATGTATTCAGAAATAGAAAATTTCATACTGTTCGTATATTACATAATACTTAAAATATTCATAGGATTTTCGTTTGCATCGTTTTTACCACTTTACTATTTTTCTTTGTTTTATTTCTATTAAAGAAATTTTAGGGAATAATTTAAATAAGTTTAGGAAAGTAGACTTTAACTTCTTGCTTTTCAAAAATTCTGTCTTCAACTGAATTTACTGATCAAATATTAAATAAATAAATATATATATATATTAATAATGTGTGTATTAAACATAATTAATATGTTATATTAAAAATAACTTTGATCAAGAGAATAGCTTTAATTTTAACTTGTAGTCGTGAGCTTAGATATTAAAATAAAAGTTTTTAAATAACATTTATCTGGGAAGGAAAAAGTAAAAATAAGCGAGCGAATGACTTTGTTGCTTTGTTGAAAAAATCACCTTCAATTACATCGATATCCGGGAAAAAAATACTGAAATCTAAATAGGGCTATAAAGGATTCAAAACAGCTTCGTAGTTGTTTTAACAACGTGACTAGCACGAAAAAGACTAGTGGGAGGAGGGAGGAGCACAAAACAAGAAGTTCATCAAAGAACTTAAAACCAAAATTTCAGTAAAATATTGCATTTATCCGTTTCAAAATGGAATAGAGATGCTTCTGTTTCTTTCATTTTAATTTTTGCTGAAAAAACAAAACAAAACACAGGAAATATAATTTGTTGTACATAAATATGCATGTCATGTTTCAAGAACTTCACAAGTTCAAAAGTTAGTGTTGAAAACAAAAGCACATACATCTTTGGTGATCTAAAAAAAATGCTACCTTTTCCAATAGTAGTTACGGCTGAAACTTGTTAATAACTAAACATATATAACAAGCCGAGAAATAGGAATTTCTCTCCCTTTTACCAATTCGTAGACGCTTATATATCATGAATGTTGAATAATGTACACCTTAATTACAGAACTGATTTACATTACTTTTACATTAACTAATTTACTAGTTTATTTAACAAAGAATAACAGGCGTGACTGAGGGTTTTATGCCTACTCGAGTTTCGCTTACGGGATTTCTCCATCAACGTTTTCTACAAAAAAAAAGCGCTGAATGCCATTGATTATCCTGTGGAGAAGATAGAAATATACACACAAAAAAATAGTTCGTTTTTTACAGGTTTCGAAGCAATTGAAATCCATTAGTCTTTTATGTTTTGATGACTTAAGTCTTCACTGACCTTATTCACCATTAATCGCATTATTACAGACATAAGGAACACCTTCAGATTTCAGTTTGCTTTTTTTGCAGTTACTGAACAAAATCCATGCAATGTTGTTGTTGTTTATCAGGATTTTTCACAATATAATTTTGGATATGTTTACTGCTAAAGAAAGCTGGGTTTATTAAATGAAGGATTTTCTGGAGTTATTTAATTTCCTCCGTCTCTTCATTATACGACTTGAATAATTACAGTTTATATTTATAAACTTTACCAAGACATCAGGAATTCTAAGTCCTCAGCAAATCATTCTTTTGTTTCTGCAAAAAAAACTTATTCCTTTGTTCTGCTAAAAATTCAGTTCAGTCAATAAAACTTCCTAGAAAACTTAGGGGGAAGAGAAAATATTATTGGGTTGATTTAAATTTGAAGTATTTAATTTAAAAAAAAATCTGTGTCGTTTTATTGGTATCAAGTATAAGAACAGTTAAAATTTGAACTCGTAAAATATTCTACGTAAAAACATCACTTATTTGAACAACACCGAAGGGCAGTCTTAACCTGACTTTTGTTTACAATATTTTCTGTTGAGAATGTTGGTATTTCGAGACTAGCTTACCGGAACCATCTGGTAAATTCTGAATCATTCCTTTTTTTTTTCCTTTTCCTTGTTTGTTTCCGAATGGAATGTATATAGTATACATATATGGAAAGAAAAATCTTACTATTTGAGTTATCCGCTAACATATAAATATAATACTTGATATTCATTTAATCAACGACATCTTTTCCTTTGTATAATCACATTTAAATCAGATAAATAATAAGTGTAATCATTTCTGAATTTATGTTGATATAAAGGAATAGACTTCAATACACCTTCAGTAATATACCTCAATAATCTCAATCAATGGCATTAATTCTACCTGATATAAATAATTTTACAAACGTAAAATTCATTTATTCATAAAAAAAATTGGCTAATAAACTTTCAGTAGAATTGATAATATAAAAGTAAGCTATATTAAAAACTTTGACTATATTTTTGCAGAATTTGTAGTTGAGTTATTTAATATTATGTTCCATTCAGGAATTTTTCCAACAATTTTCCAGGAAAGTAGCTCTCATTACTCCTATTTTAAAAAACAAAAACAAAACAGCTATGATTAATTTAAAAACTATCATCCTATTTCAGCTCTATCTAACATGTCTAAAATTATTGAAGCATATATTTCTGAAAATATTTATAATTACGTGAATAAATACAATATTTTAAATAAACAACATATGCTTATCAAAAACTAAGACGAACCAATAAACTTTTAGACAACATGAATGATATATTAAATAAAAATCTCAATAATAATCAATTTATATAAATATAAACCATACCTTTTTCTCAAAATAACTCTTATCATAATAAATAAACATCTTCTACTTCTTAAAACATTTTAAGTTTAATAACTTAAAATAAACATTTGGCGAATTTTCAGAATACTAATAATAAGGTCTGAAAAAGGAAGAAAATATTCTTTCGAAAATTCGCCATATGTTTATTTTAAGTTATTAAACTTAAAATGTTAAGTAGAAGATGTGTTATTTACTATGATAATAATCAATTTAATTTAATAATATTTATTGATTTCAAAAAAGCGTTTGATAGTAATAATCACTCCATACTACTTAAAAATCTTTGCAATTTAGGGATTAGAGGTAACTACATCAAATTAATTAGTAATTATTTATCAAATCGAAAATTTAGAATTAAAATTGAAAATAAGTTCAGTAAACTTTACAATATCAGAAAAGGAATACCACAAGGATCTACACTAGGCCCTTTGTTTTTCATTTCATATCTCAACCCCATTTTTTCTCATCTCAAATTTTCAACAGTTCTTGTTTAATTCTTTTAACCTCACATCAAAACTTAGAACTGGCTACTATACATATGCAAAAAGACTTAGATAATTTGATTTCCTGGACTTACAAAAATAAAACGTATATTAATAACCAAAAAAACCAAACTTATGATTATTAAAGCAAAAAATAAAATAATTAACCATGAACCAATACTTATCATGCATAACTATGAGTGCATACAGTCATGATCAAATAACAATATATATAATTATACTTGTACCAACAACACTTGCTATATACTTCAAACCATAAATTCTATAAATTATTTAGATCTATTTATAAATGATAAATATACCTGGAACAATCACTATTATCATATTATAAATAAATACATACATTTACATATTCTCTAAAATTCATTATTTGTTCCCTTTAAAACAAAAAATCTGCATATACAAAGCATTTATTGATTATTTACTAAATTATAATATTGACTGTTGGATTCATCTACATACTACAGAAATAAAAATTATACAAAAAATAAACAAAATTTTAAACCTCATTTTTATAAAATACAAAAATGTAAATGATTTACAGCAAATAACACTAAGAATCCATCATAAATTACTGTTTCCATATGAAAAAAAATAATGTATAGTCTTATTATTAAAAATCATTTCCATAGACTCCAACAAATTGATAATTTAGAAACCACTACATATTTAAAAAGAAAACTTAATAATTTATACTATTTCGAAAACCCAAAAAACAACTATGACCTAAGAAATAAAAATAGAATCATACAAAAAAATTACAATCAAATAAATCCTTTAATTTTAAAAATAAACAAAATAACAGAACTTAAAAGGAAATAATGAAAAAAATGATAAATAAAGAAATAAAATGGAAGATTTAATACAAAATAATGATAATAATAATAATTTTTACTTAGTTTCTCATTATACATTAAATTTCTTCTTTCAGCAATATGAGTATACATGATTCTGTTGAATGTCTACCAAAATTATATTTGAAAAGAGGAGGAAAAAATGTTTTGTTTTGTTTTTTAATTCAAAATATTCAATGTAATTAAAAAGAGTAGTATAATTTTGTGTAAATGTACTAATATCTACATAAGTTTTTTGCTTGCATTACTTTTACTTCGTTATTTTATGTATTACCCTATGTAGCTTATTCTCTTCACAATATAACCTGGTCTTTTTGTACCTCGTAGGATTACATTTGATCAATTTATATATATATATATATATATATATATATAATGTATAAAAAACAAATTAATATATAAAAATATAATATAGAATAAAAAATTTGTTTCCATTTTATATATGTTTGGTGAAGTCTATTATCATGAAGACGACATTTTACCAATATAAACATGGTGATATAGAAATTTGTTTCTTTGAATATTTCTTCCTATGATGAAAGAGGATGTTGCGGATCGAGATTTACTTTAGCAACTCAAGATGCATTTTCTTAAAGAACACGTGGCATACTAAAGAATATAGGCTATGACTTAATACTATAAAAGTGACTTGTATGCAAATTTACTTAAAAGAAAAAAAAAATAGTTTGGATCATTTTTCATTTCAAATTTATGCTTAAATTCAAAAGGTAATCATTTGATGCCATTCTGTTCTTGAAGAATGAATGCATTTGGTTAATTACTAAAAGTGAAACTTGAGTCGGTTGCCATGGGGTCTGAGCTGAAATCATCAGTACCACACGCCTGGTCATGTGACTCTGAAGTGGTCTCCCCATTCAACTTGGCACTCTTCGCCCGAGGTCATGACAGGAATCCCCTTCCTCTGATTTCCCCTCTCGTGGACTTTTCCCACGAAGGTCGAACTGTCTCTGCAGCAACGGCAAATTCCTCCCAAAACGAGAGAAAGGGAGAAAAAAATGCCTGTCTGGTGTATGTGAAAATATTCACTGAATGCTGAGAAAAAGGCAACTTTTTAACAGATAATTAGCAGAATAAAAAGAAAAAAAAAAAGAACCCTTCTTATTTCTTGTCCTAGAAGAAAGGCAAGAGAATAGAAACATGGAAATTTCCACTCGAAGCAGTTCTAATTAGAGAGCATAATTGGCGGGAATACGAAACGTACGGAGCAGAAATGAATTATTCCCAATTATACTTTGAGAAATTTAACGATTTTCATCGAAAATAGAATTGGAAACGAGTCAACCGGCGATCTATAAAATTTCAAAGTCAGTTAAACCTTTTTTTTGTTTCTAAGTTTAAAAATTAGGATATTGAAATTAATGAGGAATTTAAAATCAGCAAAACCTTTATAATGAACTTTTCGACTGTTGCGCATTCTATTAAGGTTTTGATTTATATTGCTAATCGAAATTTTTACCGAAGTTGTTCGAAGTTTTCAATCGAAGTAATTTTTTCACTGTAAAGAAAAATAATTAATTACACTTGAAAAATTAGAATCACATTAATCTGTTTTTGTTTGTTACAAGATGATTTATTTAAATAGAAAAAGGCATTTCTATGTGGAAATTGAACCATATCAGTCAAGATTTCATTAAAAAAGAAAAAATAATTTCATGCTCTAAAGGTGATACTCCGAATAGTTACGAAACTTAGTATTCTACTTGAGCAAGTATTATTATTATGTTTTTATTTAGACCTGAAGAAGTTGGTATAAAGGCCTTCGAAACTTTTTCCCTACTTATTTTCAGTTGGGTTAGATCTTCAGTTGGTAACATACAAAACTTAAAATTTGAAACTAAGTTTCAAATTTCTGAAAAACTGAAATTTAAAAAAAAATAATTTACAGGTTTTAAAATTAAAAACATAAATTCTTAATAACACACTACAATTTTAATTAAAATTGTTGAATAATTTCAGAGCTTTATCTTTATAAATTTCACAGGAATATCATTTTAAGAGCTGAGAAAGACTCAAATTCAATTAATTCGTTAAATACGAGATATTTTATAAAAGTTTACATCTAAAGAAAGCCAATTAAAGTTATTTTATTTGCTTTTCTATAATTTTCTAAGTAAGAAATGTGGGTTGTAACTTAATATTTACTCTCTGAATCATGAAAGAATGCATCCGAATGACTCCTAACTATAAAAGGCATCAGTGGTTAAAACGGAGTAAAGAACCGGTAATAAGATGAATCATTTGGTTTTTTTTTGAGGGGTGTGTGGTTGGGTCGAGCATAGAGGCCCAGGGTGCTTTTTTTTCCTCTCCCTTTTCTTTGCTCAACCAAATTGAGTCAATTGGGAGCAATTTCCTGCGACCGTCTTTGATTTTCCTACGTGACTGTTGCTGTGCAATCGAACCTTATCTTTAGGAAACACCGGAGCAGTGCGAGCGCAAGACTTCTCTCTTTTTTTTTCTTGCGGCCAGAATTTCTTTGTTCTCGTTTACAAGCGATGTACAAAAGCAATGAAGCAGAAATCGCTGGAGCTCCCGTCGACACAGAACACGAGCCACTGATTCCAATTTGCTGGTTGCGGAAATTTAAGCCGTTGGACTCCAGACCACTCAAAAAAGTCTACCTATAATGTTTTCGACCTGAGTTGGAAATAAGATGGCACTTGAGGAAAGCAATGGTTTGATAACTGCAAATGACTTTAAATCATTCACAGCGTTCGAAAGCCTCTTTAATTTATTTTGAGGCTTTGTCTCCCAAAATTACCAGAATTGTTATTTGATCATAAATTACAACAAAAATACAACAAACTAACAACAACAACAGCAACAACAACAAAAGTATGGAAACTTTAAGCATTGTTAACAATTTTTTTTTTTGAAATCAAATCTGATTTTGAAAAAAAAAGTATTCGTAAAAACTGATATTTTTCTACGAATTTTACACAAAACTGGGAATCTTGCTAGATTAAAATAATTCATTATCCCCCCCCTCCCCCGATGATTATACATAATTTTAGTTCTTCTCTGTGTAGGCCCTTTTTTTTTATAAAATTTTAAATTTTGAAACTGGAATTCCAGCATTGACCTTAAAGAAAAAAAATCTGAGTATAAAAAAAAGAAAAAAAAATGGTTTTATCAAAGTAGAATGTGGGATGAGAATAAGATGAGATAAAGATAAAAAAAAAAAAAGAAAAAAACTTAAGTGACCTCTGAAGATCAAGTTCTTAGTGAGAAATAGGTCGAAAATGGCGGTTCTTAGAGGAGCTTCTTTGTGGTGGAGTCTACCTGAGTCTCAACGGTCGTAGGAGGGAGTGGCTGACGCCATCCCCCGAAACGCGCAACTAAGAATCTCAGCGCGGTAAAAAATCTCCAAACTTTTGACTTATAGCTTTCCAACGGACTGGAGAAGTCAAAGAGACGTTTCTTACCTGGAGTCGGACGACATAGCAGCGGCTGGAGAAACTTCGAGAAAGTTGAGAGTCTTGTGGGCCCAGTGGGTTGCGAGTGACTGAGGTCGGAGAGAACTGAGGCTGCAACAGCGATACCTGAATGTGAGGCTCGTGACTGTGGGGCCTCCGACCGGCGAGCAGCAGCGAGCAACAGGTGGGTGGGGAGGGGGCAACACGTCATCCTATTGGTCCGCCGGCGAAAATCGTCATTTGCACAACAGAATCCGTGGCTGTTGTCAATTAAATTCAGGAAGGAAAAATTCTCGACGTCGATGAATCAAACAGTTTTGCGGAACAGTTATTTTTTTTTTATTATTATTATTATTTATGAAATTGACAAAAGTCATTCTTCCCGTTAACAAAAAGAGCAGTTTGTTTTTTGATGCTTTTCGGGAAACGGAACTTGAATGAAACTAAAAAGAATTCATTTACCAAAACAATTACCTGGAAATTGTTGATAATTATACCCTGTTATTATTGGATTTATCTCAATGGTTATTTTGTCTTTTAACAGTGCCCGTTCCGAAAACAATAGTATACAAATATGAGATATATTGGTTCATATTTTGTGATTACCCATGAAAATTCAGTTCAGTCGAAGTTTCATTTCATTTTCCAGGTTTTAAAACTTGAATATAATAAATAGAATAATTAAAAGTTCATTTATTTATTTTAAAATATCAACGCTGTATTCGAATGAATTTCTAGTAAAAATAATACAATTTTAAAACTACAGTTTACGGACAAATTGAAGTGTTATTGGCCTTTCTTTTAATAATTATGATAATTTTTAAACTTTATAATAACATTAATAATAATAACTCTCATTGTTATATACAACTAATGTATATAGGAATTTATTTTAAGGCGTGGGTGGCAAAGGTCTAAAAATCCCATGACATTATTCAGTTTATTCTATTTTGAATTGAAAAAGAGTTTATAATGTTCCAATTATATGGGAAATCGTACGGAAATTAAAAAATAAAAAGTTTTCGGAGAAATTTCGAGGATAAGTCACGAAGCCTTCAGGGGATATCATAAATCCTGAGGATATTTCAGATTAAAGGGTTGTGAAAATAATTTGTTTTTAGAAATAAAAACCAGTAATAAATCCGTATTCGATTACCTAATTTATTTATTTATTTATTTATTTATTTGATTTGTTATTTTTCGTTATATTTCCTAGGAAAGCGAGATTCGTCAAATTGTTCAACTTATCTGTGTATATCCACATCCAAATTACTTCGAAAATCTGAAAGGAATCTTTTTGAAACTTGGTATACATGTTTAAAGACAAGGGTCTATTAGGTATTTAAATTTTGATATATTATCTGTTTGTGTTCTTGTCGATAATCAGTGCCTAAAAGTGTTAAAAATCCTCATTAGAAAGCATTAAAAACTAAACATGGGAATCAATGAGGAGTCTCCGAAACTACGAGTAAAACAAGAAATAATAAATTCACCCTAAAAGATAGTGGAAAAAATTGATCTGCTGGCATTTCGCTGGCCTCAAATGAATTTTCGAAGGGAATTAAAAGAGTAAAACGCGTGTAAAAAGCATGAAACAACTGTCCTAGGATATCATTTTGGAAACACTTACCCATTGATGTGTTTATGAATATTTTTATGTACTTTTTATTCTTTTAATACGCTCCGAAATTCATTTGAGGCCGGCGAAATGCCAGCACATGAATTTTTTCCCCTATCCTTTTCTGGTGAATATATTGTTGCTTAGTTTCAGAGACTCCACATTGATTCCTAGATTGTTCCTGTTATCCTCTGTACCGAGACGCCGCTGTTTATTGGTGACTACTCCTAGCTGATGATCGCCAAAAAGCGCGAAAAGTCGTTCTAGGATGTCACTTAACAAGCAATTGTTCTTGCCCATTGATGTTTATTAAAAACTAAACAAGTATTGTTTATTTTAGCTAATCCACTAATTCTGCGAAGTTTTAATATGTACTATGGATTTAAATTATTCGGATTCAACGAACTTCAATTAATTCAATTCAGAATTACTTTTTTGCAGAAAATACTCTTTGTAAAAAACAACAATGGATGAGACCAAATTATTCACAAGTGACATCCTGGAACAGCTGTTTCACGCTCGTTCAGCAGATATTGTAATTGGAAAGTAAGTCGACTTTGTTAGTCTGCTTTAATGCCTGAGTCAAATAATTGAAAAAAGGAGAAAAAAAAAAGTCTATGCAAAGATACCGTTTTACAAATCTCATAACGACCGAATATTATTATTATCACTACTTTAAAACTGATGGTATCACATTCTAAGGAGATCCATTCAAATTGTTTACATTCAATTTTAAAATATCTTATTTTGAAGTGTTTTCGGAAGAGGCTTTCTTATAATATACAACATTAATCCAACTTAGAAATATTGATTTAATGTCCTTACATTTAAATTAAAATTGAATCCCACGGTAAAACATCCAAGTATTTTGTTCTTCTCCAGTTCTGATTGTTTGTAATTTTCATATCTATGTAAAATGTCTTTCATTGTAATTTCAGTCTTGAGCAGTCATTGAAGCTGAAACGGATTATTAATGGCTGCTGCTGCTGCTTTTTTTTAATTCTTTTTTTATGAAGGAGGAATGTCAATAGGAAACCTACCATTAACTGCATCTTAACAGAACTTCTGCCCACAGAAAAAAAAGCTACTTTGTCAACTGAGTCCTTTGATAGTCCATCTGCACATCATTGGATATCTCGACCAAATAGAAAATAAAGTGGAAAATATCTTTCTTTGAACCTTAAAAGCTGTGCGAGTCATGCAGACATTAGAATTAAATGAATGTTTAAATGAGTCGGGTTTTTTTGTGTAATGAAGATATGATTATGAATTTTGTGCCTTTAATTCTTCTCAACTATATTGCATATATTAATAAATTAACAAAATCGAATCTAGATAAAAGATTTGTAAAAAAAAAAACAAAAAACGAATGAACTACATTGTAATTAAAATTAAAATTTTTCTTATTCATTGAAACTGCAGATTAAGCTTTACGACTACTATGCATTAATTTTCAAAATCGTAACAAAGAATTCTGGTCCTCCAAAGCAGGGACAACTTAATTATTCAGCTCATTGCACCCGAACGCTAAGAAGACCTAAAAAAAAAAAAAAGATGATTTTATATCTTTGACTAAAAATCAGTTAATAATGACTATTATTTTATTATCGTAGACGTGTAGAAGAGGAATGACGATTATTCATAATGTCTGAACCCACCATTACTCTCCACCTCCAAAACGGCCCCTTTCCAAGGTTCAAACGATTATTTTGGCTTCCTATTTTTCTCCAGATGTAGTATTATCCAGAATTACGTCTTAGTGAAAAGCTTGAGTTATCGTAAAGAATAAATGATTTCACTGATTAGGTATTTAATTGCGATATCTATGCTAATCGTGCTCTTTTATGGTCAGAGGGTAGATGTAAGACTATCCGTTTCCCGCATGCAGTTCTGTTTGTGCAAAGGTTTCTGGATATCATTAACACATTAAAAGATTGAGATCCAATGTTTTACTGTATTGTATTGCGATTTGCATCCGGACTAGATTTTCAACAGTTGCATATGGCGGTCGATGTCTTTTGTCCTATATTCTGAATTGTCCAATGAGTCTCAAAAATAACACTTGTGGTTATATTCATAATCCTCTACATCGCTTTCACCTGCTTCCACTCTGCCGATGACTCTCATCCTGTTTTGTTTCTGATGGTGTCCTGAAAGGCATCTGGAACAAAATTAGCAACCGCAATCAAGATGGCGTTAAATCATGAAAGAAAAGTCATCGAAAATTTCCTTAAAGGAGTCCTTAAAAATATATTTGCGTAAGGCTTTACTACTCTCCGAATAGTCACAAATTTATGTATGGTAATTGTGATTGCAAAACAGTTTATTAAAATAAAAACAAAAAAACTAAAACTTGAAACTTTGACATCTGGAATCTGGAGTTTCCATAATTAAATTTCTCATTAATATCTTATTTTGCAACCATTTAAAATTATTTTGACTTTTTCAAGAAGCTTTTTGATTTCGTTTCCCCTGTTTATGTTATAAACTTTCAGATTCAGATAGATTTTCTTTTCTGCGTCACATATTTTAGGAGAAAAAAAAAGTGATTTCACAATCAATTTCTAAACTACGGTCAGTGTATTCTGATATTGCAAGGTTTTTGGTTTTCTTTTTCTAATCAATTACTCTTCAGTTTAATAGTATTAATTACATCCATGAGAGTTAACAATTGAATCTTTTCTTTCTTTCTTTTTTCCCATTATTAACTTCCAACTTTATTGCAGATCTTTTTTTTTTTTTTTAATGTTCCTTATTGTTTCGCAGTGTCAATTTTCCTCTCAGGATATTAGGTAATAAACCACCGCGTCTATATACATTGCAGTTCAATAGTGAAATCCGCTGCTCCGTTTACTTATTAACGTATAGTTGGTCATTAAGGTCATGGATTCAGAAAACGATTAGATTAGTAGACTCTTCTTCAAGTCATTCTATCTATATCTTATTAGTAAGATTTCACTGTCACTCCCACCTACTTTCTTTTCCCTTTTAGTGTCAGCTTTACTTTTCTGTTCTTGCACGCACTCAATTCCTGGAAGGTGATCAATTTCCTCGCAATTCTTGTGATGGGTCGGCAATTAACATTTTACTACGTCTTTCTAGTGGTTCAATTTACACTTAACTGTGAATCATAAAAGTCGATGTCATTTTCGTAGATTGTTGAGAAAATGCACTGACGGCAGCAACTTTATTTTTTTTTTAAAGTTTTTACTTCCTGAAGACACTTATCGAGTTTCAAGAGCTTTTGCATAAATTGCAGATATTTATTAAAAGAGCCTGATTCGCTGGAAGATGAATTTAGTAAATCTACTGTATGATTATTTCCTTTGCCTTTTGTAAGATGTAAATCATAAGAAAAAAGAAAATAGTTTGTGAAGCTTTTGGGAAATTCTAAGATCCATTTGGAATTAGTTTTCAGTCTCAGGTGTGGTCGCAACCTCCATTCCAGACACATTGGCGTTTGGTCTCAATTCAGTCTGGTCTGGCCTTAGCGCTTCCCCTTTCTGTGTTTGTCTCTTTCTCAGTTAGACAGCCTCATATGATATATCCATAAAAATGATTATTCGTATCTTAAAAAAAAAAAAATCTAGCTATTGGATAAAAAAAAAAAAAGATGAAAAAATATTTTGTTATGATAATAAAATCAGAATAAGCTAATAATGAATAATTATGGGAGTCGTAGTCGTGCCTCAAAAGTAAGTGCTGCCTCAATAAAAACTCACTAATGAAATATTAGTGAGAAAATTCCTGTGCCAGCAGTCCACCGGTCTCAATGAATTTTGTTAAAGCATAAAAAATTCAATCTGTGCATTGAATTATTAATAAACAACAATGGGTGAGATCAAATTGTTTACCAAATGACATCCTGGATGAGCTGTTTCACGCTCTTTGGCGATCATCAGCCAGGAGCAGTCACCAGTAAACAACGAGGTCTCAGTACTGAGGCTAATAGGAATAATCGTCGGAACCGCAGTGAAGCCTCAAAAGCAAGAATAAACAATAAAAAATTCACTATTGTTATTCCTATTAGCCTCAGTACTGAGACCTCGTTGTTTACTGGTGACTGCTCCTGGCTGATGATTGCCAAACAGCGTGAAATAGCTGTTCCTGGATGTCACTTGGTAAACAATTTGGTCTCACCCGTTGTTGTTTAATAATGAATAAATTAATTAATGAGAACAAATTCTTTCTAATTCTGCAAACAGCTCTCTTTTCTCTGCCTTAATTTCCTGGAATCTGTTGAGTGGTAATTAAAAACGAGTTGCTCATAACCTCGTCTTGTTTTTAGTGCTCCGAGTCGCCGGTGGAAAGAGATCTTCACGAGCCTCTCACCTGCCGGCCATATGAGTCCTCCCGTGCAGGCATCGTGGGCGCCCATCACCACTGCAGGTTGAGTCAGAGCAGCAGTGAAAAACATTTAACAATCCATTTAACAATCGGTTCAAAGATTTCAGACATTCTTCGTCTACATTTTGATAATCTTTGTCGGACAACTTTTGAAATAATTCCACCCTCTTAAGATTTTTCTTCAGAGATAATAAAAATCTTTTCAAAAATGAAAAAATAAAAATTACCAATATATTAAGCACCTGTAGCATCGCAGACTTTGAAATCACTTTTTAATATGTTATTTATCATTAAACAAAAAAACAAAAAACCAACCCAACTGATGAATGAATCATACAGAAACCAGGCGTCTAATTCTTAATTCCTAAGAGAGCTGTATATCAGGATTTGATTATTTGGTTAAAAAAACATTAATTATACATTATTGCGATTTAATAATTTTGTATTTTACATTTATTAAATTTTCGCTTTACAGTATTAAGCTGGATATAGTTCATTTTGTATAGTTCTTTGTATAAATGCTTTGTAAATCTATAATCGATTTTATTCAATTAATTAATCAATTTATATAATTAAATGGAACTAATTTTAAATCTCTTAATAGTTGAATACACTTATACTAATTGATTCCGGGATTGATTTAAAAAAAATTATACTGTAAGAATTTTGTATTTAAAAAAAAATATATATATATATATATATATTCAATATATATATCTGTATGGAAAATGTTTCTGTTTAAATTCGTAATTAAGATAATGCTCATTAAACCAAAAATTCAAGTTTAATTTAAAAAGCAATTAAGCAATGAAATGAAATGATTAAAATTTCTCTGATTTTTTCACAACAATGAAATTTTAATAAGTAAGCAACATATTGACATTATTGTAATTTTATGCAATAAATATAATATTCGAGAATTACAAGATTTCAGGTTAATAAATTTAATCCAATACTTTAAATAAATAAATTTACAGTGTAAAATTTCATACTTTTAATTAAAAATATACATTTGATTTTGTATGTTTTCAATAGAACATTATCATTTTTTTAAACATGATATTTGGTAACAAGGATTTTTTTTTTTTTTTTTTTAATAGATGAAATCTAATCTACAATATTACTGCGTATCTAGGCTGGAATTTTTTTTTCTCTCCTTCTTTCCATGGCTGAGTGAATAATAACTTCAATAACGAATAAAACTGCTGGAACTGCTTTCCGTGTGATTCATCGTCAAACTGCAGAAAGATGTCTGTTTGTGTTTAATCATGACGTCTTGGTTCTGGGTCATGGTCACAGACATTTTCTTTTTTAAGGCGGTTTTTATTTGAGCTCCGTTAGTTTTTTGAGATCTCTATGATCAATATCAGAAGTTAAGATATAAAAAAATACCTTGGATTCGTTTGCTTTTAAAGTTTGTTTTTGGTTACATTTCACTAGGAAATTGCCCTGGGCAAAGAAATTACCAGAAAACTCCTCATATTTTCTTTATTCATGTTGAGTTCACGTCTGTTGTGAGTGCAACAGAGTAACATCTCTGTTTAAGAGAAGATAACCCCTAAATAATGTACAGGGAAAAAAAAGAAAAAAAAAGGAACTAATTAACTGATGATATTTTTTTTACAAATTGTTGTAACTAATTATGCTAATAAATTTTAACTCATTGCAAAAATTAATTATTATTTCTTACTTATCTCGAATTGCCTCTTAACAAATTGTGACATTTTCTTTTCTACTAACATTTGAATGTAACTTGGGTTACAAAAGCGGATCGAGCCACATTGCTACCCTACATAAAAGTTACATAATTAGTAACTTCTATAAAAATGACATGTATAGCGAATGATAAATAGATAAACTCTCTAAAATATATATATTAAATTTACTGTTACAGTATATAAGATATATAGTATACGTATATATAATATACAGTATATAATATACTGTTTCTAATTGGCGCTTGGCTGCGGTTTGGAGGCCGCGGGTTCGGGGAATTTTCCACGCTTCTTTCACCTCCAAACGGGTCCTAGGGTCTACCAAGCCCTCGTGGAATGGTTACCGGGTTTCTTTCCCGGGAGATAAAGGCGGGCGGGCGTCGGGCTGACCTCCCGACCTCAACTTCGTCCCGTTGGTCACGAAACGCTGGGAGCCTCACCTCCCGCGCCCCAAAGGCCTGTCGAGGCCTGTAGAGGGAAACTTTAACTTTAACTTGTTTCTAATTAATAAAATATAACAAAAGACACATTTTTGTATCGTTTACATTCTGAGCTAGCCTACATCTACCGGTATTTAAATCACTTGACTGGATAGCAAATTTTTATTTAGATTCTGTGAAATATTTGTGGACTCACAATTTGATATTTTCGAATGATGTGTCTATAATTAAAACGCCGTTAATGCTTCGCAACGGCTTCTGAGTCACCTTCAGTTTAGAATAGACTGCGGCGGGATGGTCTAAAAATGCGCGCGCGAGTCTCTTTGCGACCCCATGCTATCTTACCCATCCCTATTTATATGGAATAATCGTGATTCTTAACTCAAACCTTGTTAATACACTGAATTCCCAATAATGATTTAAAAAAAACTTAAGTTGAGAAACTGTGAAAAGATTTAAAATGGGGAGAAAAAAAAAAAAATGAAGAATAACAACTGCCCGTGAGGGGATCGAACCCACGACCTTCGCGTTATTAGCACGACGCTCTAACCAACTGAGCTAACAGGCCACCTACAACTGAGCTAACAGAAGCCGTTGCGAAGCATTGTGAGATGTGTGTCCACAGGCAGACAAACCGGGGATATAAGGCGTCTTTCAGAAGCCTAAAAAAGGCTGTCGAATGAAAAACAGGACATGCTATACAGAAAGTTTCGCCTACCTAAGAGTCGTAGATCTTAAATCATTCGTGGGGGGGGGGGCGTGTTCATATACATATAGAATCCTTGATGGAATGATAAGAAATTCCTGCAAGATCTTAAAGCCTACTTTCTGAAAATGTTATTTCTTAAAATGTTTTCAATATTTGTGTTTCTATTTTAGACTGTTTTCCAAAATGAAAGGGCTGCTAATCAAAGCAATCAGTGTTTGTTTCCCACAATAACTTTTTAACCCCTGAATGGATCTTCATGAAATTTGTTATCAAGGTTCGAGGACTAGATACTATTTAACTTTCGTATTTTAAATCTTTTCCAAATCTTTTTCTTGTCAAGAAATTAGTTGGAGAAGACGACAAAATTCCCTAGAAAGGCAGTGGAATATAAACAAAGGATTTCTAACCTATAACAGTATTTCTGTTAATATTTTATTGTCTAAAACAGTGGTTAAATCCTTAATCTATTAATTTGCGCGAAGTTTGATACGATTAAAAATTAATCCGATTCAAGCAACTTAAGTAAATGATGTGGATTTAATTCATCTGTTCAAAAAATGGAAGATTTGAGTTGTTTGTAATTAGTAGAAATAAGAAAAATATGCGTAAAAACGCACACATTTAAAGGATTAACTGAGCTAATTTTTGGAAATTTCGAATCTGGAACCCAAGATAGACTGTTTCGAGATTCCTACCTCTCGAATCCAACTGACGAGAGGTATGTGTGCGTTTTTATGCTTATTTTTCTTATTACTGAAGCATTGATCCTATAGGGAAACTGAGGTGAGGTTTCCGAGAACTTTCTTCACTGAACTCTTTCGCTACCCTTTACCATAAACACATCATTCCGTATAATGTTCTTGTAAAGAATACTTCCCATACTTCAGTATATAATTTTAATTTTTGTGTTAACAAAAAATCATGCATAAAAGAAGTCTAATGTAAAACATATTCATACACACTTTAACATCAAAATGTAGGCTATTATTAAAATGAATTTAGTAATAAAAATTTCTAAAAGAAAAAGTTTAAATCGGTGTTGTTTGCCTTAATTTGCTTTTAAAAGCTGGGCGCGAATGGGCATGAAGAGATCTCGAAATGGGTTACGTTTTTATTAGAAGCGGGTAGGCGAATCCGCGGATAACGAGGATTTACTGTAAATGTAAGAACATGGTTCTTACCTAATCATTGTTTACAAGAATTTTTTTTTTTCCAGTTAATCATTCATAATCACTTCTGAATGCCAGTTCCCTCTTTTATTCCTTTTTTTATTTGTTGATACTCGATAATAATAACAAGACAAATCTGTCCAGTGTTCGGAAATTTAGAATGTTTTTAATTGGAATAGATTGAGTTACATAAATACAATAACAAAAACCATTACCATATTGTTACGAACATTTTCTTCATTTGTGAATGCATCATAATTTCCCAAGTCATCAGACCACTATCCCAGGTATTTGGTTACAACATATTGATGCATTGGTAAAATTAACAGTAAAGATAAAAACGGAGAATAAAATATGATTTCTTTAAAAAAAAAAAATACTCAAGGTTACTTAAACTAATTATAATAGACTATGGTTTTCGAAGAATTTTATTGAAATTTTGTTCACCTACATTCAGGATTTGTGGAGTAGTAATAACACTTTTTCTTAAAAAACTAGCTTTGCAAAGATTTCCTAAGCTAATCTTTTCCTTTTGAAAATTCTTGAATGTTTTTAATAGTTGTAATTCTGTAAATTTGTTAGGAATGTTAAGAAGCTGGTGAAGGTTGAAAAAAAAACAAGGTCACTTTAATGAAACTATACATATGCCGTAAGAACAGTAACATCGTATAAGAACGAAAATATATTTCAAAAAGGGAAAAAAAATGTATTCTCGAAATAGTTTTTTTTTGTTTTTTTAAAGAGATGTGAAATAATCTATTTGCATATATTTTAATCTTCTCACGAAAGGCGACGGACGATAAAGAATCCAATAATTTTCAGACATTGCAAACTTTTTTTTTACTGAATTGTTACAATAAAAAAATAAAGAGTAGTGATTTTAGTTTCATGTCTAGCCTTCTTTTAAAGCCTTCTGATTTTTTTGTAATCATTACTCGTATTTATATCTTGATTTGATGGACGGTAAGAAATAAGGAAAGAGCATCAAGAAAGTCTTAATTAAGAAAAATAGCCAAGTTCTCTGTGTTTTTATTAATGATCAGTTCCAATTACTATAAATAAAACTCGTCAAATATCGTTTTTATAAAGAAAACTTGCTATTAAAGGTAAATATTTCTCAATTATTAGGTCACTTTCCAATGTTTTCTCGATTCCAAAGTCGTGAAACTACGGGGAAACTACAAAACCCACCCTAGGACAAATGCACAAGGACAAAAAAAAAAACCCCTCAGCGCAAAGTAGGATAAATCCCCAACGTAGACTAGTAGGCTAATGCTAAGAAAAGAATTTTATTTGCTATTTTATTCGAAAATTGGAATCAGCGAAAATTTCACTTGACTTTTTCTTTTTTTTCCTTACACTTTCAATGCAGTTTATTTTGATTTTATTTATTTATTTATTTATTTATTTATTTATTTATTTATTTATTTCATCTTTTTTTAGCATTAAATTCGTTTGTAAAATTATCTTTAAAAATATAACTTTGCAAAAAAATTGTAAAAACTAAAATACATTTGTAAATAATTTATTTATTATTTCAAACTTATTTTCTCAATATAATTTTAGTAGAAATAGTAGTTTTTGAAAACGTTTTCTTTATATTGAAGAAGCTAAAATATTGATTATTTCTTTATTTTATACATTATATGTATTTTTATAGATAGATATAAATTAAGAAAGAAACAATAAATACGTTAACTTCTTTAATAAAAATCAAAAATACATATAGTCTGAGATGATTAACATTGTAAAAATATTATTTTCTATTTTTATAATAAAAAAAACAAATCATATGATTAATTATTTTACTTAATGAATACATTTAGCTTTAATTTTAATATTAACCTTTTTTTTTACTCCAATATTTTGTAAAAAAATTCTTTCGTTTACAAATTTTGAATTTACGAGAATTAAATACCTAAGATCTATTTACCTTAGAGCAGGTAATTTAGAAGGATTAAGAAACAAATTGGCTTATGTGATCTTATATTATTTGCCCTAAAGGTTTTGTACTAAGGGGGTTTTGTCCTGGGGGGGGGGGGGG
>JAFIDM010009631.1:247893897-247949466 GCA_023159025.1 Thereuonema tuberculata | reverse complement strand
AATTCGATCATTGAATAAATGATTTTTATATAGTAAAAAAATATATATAAACCAATGCTATTTTTTTCATAATAGATATGATAGGTAAAACATAGGTATGATGACAATAGAGAAATGTAAATTTTCCGTGTGATGGAAGGCGATATGGAACATGTAAGACAAAAGTTTTAAAGCTTTTCATTCACTGGCAATCTACCCTGACATTGCCATCGATATAGCCTGCTCAAACGGCACGTCTAAAGCGGCCTTTACTCTATTGAAAGAGAAGAAGAGCATATTTTGCATTTACCTTAAAAATTAAGTTTTTGTTTTAAATTCCACCAAAGTTTGATCAGGACATTATTGATAAAAAGAATTGTAATAAAATGTATAGGTAGCATACTATTTTTTTTTAAATTAGTTCTACTGATAAGCAATAGCAATTTTACTGTGATACAGTGACAATTACCTAGAAGATAAAAAAAAAATGGGGGAGGGGTGGATGCATTTTTGTGAATAAAGACTGTCTTTTGAATTAATCGTGGTTTTCAAAGCAAAAATGGTAAATCTGGAGCCACCACAATCAATAACTTTAAAACCACTCTTATTATATTATACACTCAGGTTCAGTCGATTTTTGATAAATAGGAACGTATTTCTGAAAGATTTTAAAATTACTTCGATAAATATTAAATATATGTAAAGTAACAAATAAAAAAAGAAAACTGTTATTTTGTGCTTTTTTAATTAAATTCAAGAATTACAACAAGAGAATAAATACAATACGATACCAATTAACATATTCAATACAAATTAACTCATTGTATCAGGTAGTATGAAAAGAAAGTAATTTAAGATATAGTTAGATAAATAGGGGGTGGGGCCACTTGAGAATAGCTCCGACGGCTAAATAGGATCCTCGTTTTTTTTTTTTTGGGGGGGGGGGGGGGGGTGGGAGAGGGAGTTGATAAATAAAGGCAAGGCTTGTGATAGCGTTTTGATCATACACCTCATGCGCCAGAAAACTTAGCTTCGTCACTGTTGAGATACTTACAATCATGTAAGGGTCTCAGCGTTTGTTCTGGACTTATATTTCGATATATATATATATTGTATGCTGTGCCATAAAGAAAACAAGACAACAGTCCCCAGAGTTTAACAACTGGTGTAAGTTGTTCACTGCAAGGCTACAAGGAAAAAAGAAAAATAAAGGAACGATTAACATAGGTAGCTACTCACATACATTGCTATGTAGTTTTATTACTTAATTTTCTCTATGACTGATAATGTGCATTTAACTTTGCGGTATTTGATTTAATATTTCAATTAAATCTATTAACTAAATAGCAAACTGAAGGATGAAGTTTTTGCTTTGAATACATCGCGAATAAATGTATAAAAAAAAGTACGAATTTCTACGACAATAATAGGAAATCAGCAAAAAATCGTAAACATTCTATCTTTTTAAAAGATAATCTCATTGCTGTGGTAATAATTTTATAATTAGCCTCCGTTCAGCTGAAGTCAAGACATAGGGCACCAGTGATTGAACTAGAAGAATATGCTTGACGTTACAACCCACGTATTTTAATCTTTTTCCTCTTTCAGAAGAAAAACTCTACAAACTGACAAGATGTTAACATTACTTCAGGCATGTGAAACCGCAGTTTTTGTCTATCAAATATTCATCCAATATTTTGAATGTGCAGGCTTATTTATAATGTATCGTTTAATTCCAGAAAGTAAACTTCAGTAACTTTATTTTAATTAAAGGTAAGTAAATAAATATAAATAAGTAAATAGCAAAGTTAATATCGCAACGAAAATATTTGATATTAAGAAAACTTCGTAATATTTTTAATTTCGGGGAGGTCGGCGTTGAAAATGCTCGTGTAGACGACATCTTTCACTTTCCATTGAACTGCTTGGTTCTGTAAGCAATTCAACATTATTTTCAACAATTTAACCATTAATTAAATATTTCTTAACCATCCAGCATCTGTCCATGCTTTACATCAGTTTGTAGCTTATTGACGATGGTAACAATTTCAAATACTTTTGTCTCTTATTCCTACGCATACTTTGTTTTGAAATCATGATAGTTACAAATTAATATACGGATAGCTATATGCACTGAAGTACCAGGAAAACCGAGATAGTCAGTTCTTTTTCCATTACCACCAGACCCCCGCATTAAATAGTATCTTCCGCAATTGAAATGCATATAAAGGCGGATATCTTTGCAATCCGTTGTCTTATAATTCGCAATGACTTCAGCAGCGTATGACGATTTACGTGACTTTGAACGCGGCATGATAGTAGGCGAGAGATGGGTCACTCTATCCCGAAATCAACACGAAATTTGGATTTTCACGTGCAATAATTTCAAGGGCTTATGAGACCACAGAATATCAGATATCCAGTGCGTGACACCGCTATGGCCGACAAAAACACTGGACGATCGTGGAAGAGTCGTCTGGACGCATTGTAACATCCGATCGGAATGCGACATTGCAGCATATAACATAACAGTTTAATGTGAGGCGACATCTAACATTAGCGTTCGGACTGTACAATGTTATTTCTTCTATGAGGTACAGGAGCCGACGTACCTATTGGGGTCCCATTGCTGACCTTACAGAACAGCTCTGTGTCTTGCCTAAACTCGTGAACACCGCAAGACGATTGGAAACGAGTAGTCTGGTCCGACGAGTCGCGATTCCAACTATTTCGGAAAATCTCACGAGGCAACGGATTCCGCATGCCAGCAAGGGATAGTCCAGGAGGTGATGGTGTGGGGTGTTTTCAGCTGATACGCATTAGATCTCCTGATGTATCTGCAGACGTCATTGATCGCTATGTAACCATATTTGCTGATCATTTGCACCGGTTCATGTCATGCATCCACTCAGACGAGAGCAAGCTCTTTCAGCAGGACAAAGCGCCACCGCACAGGTCCGCAGTCAGTCGTGTCTGGAATTTGACATTATGAGTTAGCACAGTCAATCGCCGGTTTTAAACCCAATAGAACGCATGTTGGATACGGTTCGACGTACCGTTAGTGGCAGGGTTTCACCACCTGCGAAATTGAAGGCTGTTTGGGAATTGTAGACCTCTATTGACGAGGTCTGTGTACAATATTTACCCAGTATTTCAGGGAATTCATGGAATCCATGCTCCCTTGTGTTACTGCGGTAATAAGATCGAAAGGGGGAGCTACGTCTTAATAGATGGATTCTCAGTTTTTCTGGTAAAACAGTATATAATAACGAATTCGACTATGCGCTACCAATTCTGAGTGATAATTGAAAGTGAATGATACAGTTATCCATGTGTCTACATTCCTATATATTCCTACAGATTTTTCAGTTAGTTTCATTGACATGACTCCTAAATTAAATGCTTTTTCGTAGAGCTTTTTCATACAGCCCTTTTCACGCAATTATAAAATAAGAAAATTATAAAACAGTATCGAAAAAAATGCCCACATTTACCAGGGTAAAACTGCTAACTATACCGCCAGAACGTTCTTAGCTTTCATGAACGCATCGAGCTAGAAGAGGGGATAAAGGCCATTCTTGTCAACACATTCCAGCACATCCTTTCCAACATTCTTGTCAACTCTCCGGCCGCAAACTCAATGAATACTGTGGGTTCGGCCTACTAAAACTGTCCTCGGAAATCGGTGTTGCAGCACGCTTGACGGCCTTTGGAAAGTTACAAAGTAGGAGTGGTCTCGTATTCCCGTGATATCCTTACATGGAGTCTTCTACAGTGGAAACTACTCTGCAGAGTGATTGTCTGATTTAATGGTGCACATATTGAACATAATAGATGTTGGGAAAATGGATTCTCTTGAGATATGTCATATTGAATTTATAATTATGTATAGCTATCAGTATTCTGTGTAAGTAACATTAATGAAATAAATGATACGTAAACATTTGTAGTTTTCTGAATTCACTCAAGTTCGTTATTATATAGAAAAATATAACAATTATGTATCTTATAATAAATGTTAATGTTGCCTGTATAATTAAAAAATTATTTAAAAAATATACAGTGTACACGGTGTAGATTGTCGGTGCAGTTGTAGCAGTTAGATATTTAGATGTGGGTACGAATTCATCTCTTTCTTAAGTGCGATTTCCGTTGAAGAGGTAGATGTCCAATGAATCTCTAGAGTTCCCAAGTTGGTGAACCCTTAAAAGGATCCATAGAATATCTTGGGAATAGATATTGAGTTGGTTTTCCGTGGTCTTCCTCAGTTAGTCAATGTGGAATGACTTCAGATCTGAAAGGAAAGAAGAAGAAACAGACAAATGTAGGAAAGGAAGTAAACATCCATGCCGGTGCCAGGATTCGAACCGAGATTTAGACACATCAGCTTCTTGGCAGGCCGCCGCCTTGACAAAGCCATGTCTAAAGGTTGCAAATTCATACTGATGAATTCATTGTGATCTTACGGCAAAACATACTTCTTCGGCATAATCCCTTGGATAAATACCAAACTCTAAGCACTTCAACCCACAACACGCCTATATTCACGAAACACAACATGCACTATTCCAAGTCCGAGGGCGGAAAGGATGACCCTCCCCCGCAAGGAGGGAGACCGAGGACTCATCAACCTCATCACCCTACACGAAAGCAAGTACACATACTTAGGAAATACGTCCACCACCAGTGAGGACAACAATACTCACTCCACTTAGCCATTGTCAAGGCTGATACATATCTCACTCCCCTGGACCTCGAAAACCTTTGTTCAACAGTCACCACCCCGTCACGGAAACTCAGCAGTTACATGAATCATGGGCTCGTAAGGAACTCCACGGCAGAGATCGCCATGAAATCAGCCAGCCTCATGTCGACAAGGTAGAGTCGAACAGACGGCTGGCGAGTGGTGAGCTGTTCGGGGAGACCGAAGGATTCATAATCGCGATACAGGACCAAGTCATCCACACACGCAACTACAAGAAACGTATTATACATGACGCAAACATGCACGACGACAGAGACAGGAAATGGCACACTACACATGTGACGATCAACCACATAATATCAGGTTGCCCCCTTCTCTTCCCAACAGACTACCTCCACCGTCACAATCAGATAGCGTCGATCGTTCATCAACAGCTAGCACACAAACACTCACTTAATGAACAGGTCCCGTACTACAAGTACACACCACAAAGCGTATTAGAGTTACCCTCATATAAGCTGTACTGGGGCCGCCCCATTTACACAGACAAAACCATACATCACAACAGACCTGACATCACACTCGTTGATAACGTCAACAACAGACCTATCTCATTGATATTGCAGTTCCTATCAGCAAGAACATTCAGAAAACTCACACAGACAATAAGACAAGTGAGCAAGAACCATATACATTGTGTTACAAGATACTCTGATTTAGCAGAGCCGTCCCCACACAGGATACAGTTATGCACCGCAGACGGGCTCGGAATATGTAGCCCAAATTTTTTTTTCGATACATACTCTCAATTTTTATTTTTTTTATTTTTTAGGATATTTTTTTTAATTTTTTTTTTTCAATTTTAAAATTTTTTAAAATTTTAATTTTGTTTCTTGTAAGTTTTTTTTTTTTAATTTTAGGGCGCCACATACGTTTCGCACGCGGGCATCGATACTCCATACGATGGCTCTGTCAGTACGTCTTCTCTACTCATTATCCCAAATCTTCATCTGTAAGTAACAATATCTGAAATGAAGATGAAAAAAAAAAGAAATTCTATTTTGTATGTTGTTTTACAAAGAATATTTTCCGAACTTGTTGGGTAATGAATGAATACTATTCTGATATTGTCATTTTTTGTATTAAAATTGAGACAGATAAAAAAAAAAAAAAAAAAAAAAAAAAAAAAAAAAAAAAAAAAAACCCTCAGTGATTATTAACTGCACTATTAATAGTTTTACTGTATTTGATAAATTAATATTTTACTATCATTGGATAATTCCAAAAATTTGTTATTTTCGCATTTTCTATTTTGTTTTCTATTTATATTTTTTATTTTGTTTTCTATTTTCTATTTATTGTATTTGTTTTCTATTTTGTTTAATTTTGTTTTCAAATTTGAGAATTTCTTAATCTGTAATGCTTTGAATAATATTTTGATTTCGAACTAACTGCACACATAGTTACGATTTTATATCAGATGTTTAATAATTTTTTTTTTTTTTGGTTAAATCTGCCATTTGAAGTTTGTCAATTTTTTCTTTTAAATGAGCAATTGATGGATTACATCATTGAACTTTTTATTACAATTGCTGCAAGGAATTCAGTTGAGCGTGTTTAATAAAAATCATAAAATCAAAATTTTGATGTAAACTACATCTAAATTTTGAGTTTTTGATATTGATCAATAATTATGAAAACTTGATTATAGACTGAGGTAATTATAAACTCTTTGAAATTTGTCTTCTTTTTCTTCACGTAATCAATTTTATGCTTTTATTTCTTTTTTTATAGTTTTAACATAATCATTTTAATTTTTCAAATATTAGCCTTTTTTTTTTAATATTTTCTGTATATTATATTCAGTAAAAAGCTAATTTCTTTAGTAAGGTGCTTTTCTTTAATCATGCTGTTTTAAATCATACTGTCTAGCGTAAGATTAATAACACGTTTAATAATAAACATTTATTTATTATTTGAGCGTAAAACATTTAACGTTGCATTTAGTCTAAGCGTAGAATTAAAGATAAAGACCAAAAATTTAAATATCGATAAATTAAGGCTAAAAAAATGAAGTTACTGTTGTTCAACTATAAAATAGATAATGTAATAACAACTACAGCAGCAAAACTTTTCTTCGTAATTCGTTTTACTTAACGCGAGCGAATACACTTGTTACTCTCGAGATCTTTGTCCAGAGTATAAGGTTCCTTCTGGATTTCAGTCAGGTTGAAATTCAAAATCTATCCTCATTTATCAGATCTGATCCGCCCTAATTCAAAGATAGTTCTCTTAACGAAGTTTTAATTCTGTCCGAGAACCCGAAGAGAAGGAATTTCAAGTTAGGTATGACCAAATGCCTTCCAAACCCTTCGTATTTGGTTAGCTAGTAGTTTAAAAAGGGACTTATCTCCCACATTTTCCTCTTAACTACCAAAATACTATTTCAAACAAACAACGCACAATTTATTAAAGTAAATTTATTTTATTTCTTAAGTGAGGGGTTCGGGTGTAATAAAACAAACTCAAGTTTTGATAAAAACCTGTTGCCATCCTTTTGTTTTTGCTTTCTCTTCTTTCTGTGAAGAAAGAAATTAGAACTCTTCTAATATAACAATTGAAAATACAGGCAGTTACCGGGTTACAAACGAGAACTGCCCTATCTGTAAGTCGAATTTGTACTTCAGTCAGAGCAGACTTATGTATGGCTTATGTCTAGAATCAGTTAGTCAAATGTTTGTCATAGTATACTGTATAGAAAATATTTTATCTTCTATGCATAAACACATTAAAGAAACATTTCTTAAATAGATAACATTAATTGGATGAAGCGGGAGAAGAAGATGGAGAGATGGCTACTGTTGAAGATTATGGGAGGACCGACCTGATGGGAGGCTTATTCTGATATTGTTCCTCTAAACCCAATTATCAATAGCTTTTCATTTCAATAATCAAACCACTGCGTTGCTTAATGATAATATTTTGATGCGCATCTCTTAGAAGTGCGCCCGTTGATTAATTTGAACCATTTTCAATATAATAGGCTTTACGGCTGTCGGTTCAAAGTCAGACATTCGTAACCAGGGGACTGCAAAAAATATATGACTTTGCAATTGCACTGTAAAGTTTTGACAAATCTTTGTGACCATGGATAGGTGAAATGTATGAGAGGAAATGAAAATTTGACGTATCCACAACACGGAAATTTTCTTGCGAGGAGCAGACAAAGTGAAGAAATACTGTCAAAGTTGGAACATAACTTTTTTGCTTGGTTATTGTATTAGCTTATACAGCAGATCTTGACAAATTCAAAATGTCGTCTTTGTGATTACTTTTCTATAACTATTGTGTTGAGAAAATTAAAAAAAAAAAGATTTTAGCTCTTTTACTTCCTAGTTCTGTAATAAACGTTGTACGTTTGTTTATATCCAGAAACTAGGATTATCAAACATTAACATCCATAAGCCTCTTACTAAGCATTGGAAATAGTTTTTTTTTAAATCGAAATATGTATGTTCGTTCGTTCATCTGTGGTCAAGATTACGCAAGCATTATGTACATTAGGAAGTTGAAATTTTAAGATAGGTTTAGGTTATTGTAAGGGAGATTCATACTGATTTTCCTATATATCTGATCAGATAAGTAGCTAGGGATCTAGAACGTTGACACTCATTTCGAAAGTTGGCACTGTAACTATATCTTTTGTTGTCTAATTTAAAAACGCTTCACTACAGCTTCATATCGAAACCATGACGAATATTTTACTTAAACTATGAGATCATTCCTTGGAGCATTTGTCAGTGATCACCCCAACGCAAAAGCAAGTGAAACCGAGTGAAAATCTGGACGAAGTCAAAAGATGTAAGTGACTTGTGGTGTCTAATCTTTGACCCTTGTTCTCTGCAGGGATCGCGTAACACTGCAGGTAATTTCACGACCTCAGCTATTTTTACCTGTGTTCTCGTATCTCTAATGTAGATTAGTTTCAAATTAAGAAACGCACTCCCAAAATAAACCTGGCTGTCAAAGGTCAACTGGAAGCATGGGGAAGAAACATTAAGCAGGAAACCCCAATTTCTAAGATTTTCTACAAGTTGATTAAAAACGCTCAAAAATACCTGAAATAGACGGTATCTCACTTATGAATCCATATCAGTTTTGCTTACCTACAAAAGTGTTCTTGGAAATTAAGTTCGATTATACGGCTCAGTTACTACTAACAGCTTAACATCAACTTTCTTCATTCTTTTAATGACGATGTATCAAAAGAACTAATTTAATTTTAAATTTAATTAGGAATTAATTGAATGATTATTCTTCAACATAAACACCAATCTATAACATCACCGATATTTCGTTCCTTTTATCAAAAGTCAAAGAAATCTCATTCGGCATTTTTAAGAAATTTATGAATAATAATAGGAAATTAAAAGAAAAACTAAACATGGTGTAAGTTATTTCTGGATTATTAGTTTTGTTTTTTTAAATTGTGTTTGATTATTATCTTAATTGTTTTCATGTTTAATTCCTGTATGCTTATTTATTATTGTTATTAATTTGTTATTTTGATCTTCACGTTTAGATCGTGAATGATTTGTTAATGTTTAGTTATTGTTGATAGTTTAGAAAAGAAAGATGGTTTCTTTTCTTTTGAATGTATTCATTGATAAAGTTTCTTGATAAAAGGAACGAAATATCCTGGATGTTATGGATTGGTGTTTATATTGAAGAATTTGACGTTTAATGTTGCATTTGATTGAAGTTTTAGAATATTGAATGATTATTTTTTTAATTACTATAGCTTATCAAATGTATCATCTTTAAGTCAACATCATTAGCCGGAAATTTGTTGTTTAGTAGTAAACAAATATTACAAAATCATCAAGATCGGTTCCACATTTTAGAACATTCAAGCTTTAGATTTTGCCATTTACCATCAAATTATCAAATCATGGGAAGAAGACCTAGAAGAAGAAGGAAACCTCCTTGATTGGCTTCGTTCGAAAACATCAAAACCTTGATAGGAACGATATATTCAGAATTTATTAAAATTGCCCGTAAGAGAGGAAATTAGAGATCTATAGTCTTCAACCTTCTCGACGAGAAGACACCTAGAAGAAGATGATCTCATTGTACAAAAGACTTTTGCTCATTTTTTGTGAAAGTCTTGAGGATAAAAAGAATATTATTGTCGAAAGATACCTTGAAAAGTGATTTGTCTAGCAAACATTTATAAAGTTAAATGCTGTACTGCTTCTGTGATATATATTTTACTTTTTTGCGATATAATTTTTGTTGTTGCATGCATAAATAGTTTTATTTAACAAGGATTTATTTCTTTAGCTTCGCTTGTTTACTAAACTACGCTATATCTTCTGATTTATCACACCTACATCAAAGTTTGCTGCTACCAGAATCATAGAAATAAATGCTACAATTTTGTAAGTTGTTTGGTAGATGAATTATTTAATGGAAGTTTAGATGCCACAGAAGTTGGGAAGGTTGGGTGCTCTTATATAAGCAGTAGAAAGTGAGGTCTTAAGGTTTGTATTCATAATATTGTGAGTGATTCTGATGCAATTGGGACACGGAAGAACTATTTGTGGTTGACAAGAATCGCACCTTGTGAGACGCCCAACAGAGTCCAGCACATCTACATTCAGAATGGTTGGACAAGGATAAAACTTCGTGAACACTTTGCAAATGAAGACACGATCTAGAAGATACTGTGAAAAGAAACAAACAAATATTCAAAGCTACCAAGACACTAGGACATTGCCGTTACGATAACGATTTCAAGAATAAAACAAATGTTATTGGTAGTCAGTGGAAAGCTTAGAAAATCCCTTTAGAGAGAAAACGTTCTTGTTAGCTCTAATGATGTAATTGAATAGTAAATGACATTTCATATGAGATAATATAAAATATCTAAAATGAAACGAAGATAAAACCAAATAAAAATTTGGTATTCTAATTTTGTTAGCAATTTATTATTGTTATTCCTACTAAATTCGTTTGCCTGAAGTAAAATAATGATATTTTATTTATTTATTTATTTATTTATTTATTTATTTAGGTTTTTTTTTGCATTTTTCAGGCTGCTCCTTTTTAGGCTTCTGAAAGATGCCTTATATGCCCGGTTTGTCTGTCTGTCTGTGGACACATATCCCCCAATGCTTCGCAACGGCTTCTGTTAACTCAGTTGTAAGTAGCCTGAATGTTGAATGTTGTGGGTGGCCTGTTAGTTCAGTTGGTTAGAGCGTCGTGCTAATAACGAGAAGGCGTGGGTTCGATCCCCTCATGGGCCATTCTTACTCTTCAATTTTTTTCTCCCCATTTTAAATCTTTTCACAGTTTCTCAATTTAATTTTTTTTAAATCATTAAAATTACGAATTCAGTGTATTAACAAGGTTTGAGTTAAGAATGACGATTATTCCATATAAATAGGGGTGGATAAGATAGCATGGGGTTTCTTTGTTTTTTGCCAGATGGTTTTTGTGAGTTAATTTATGTGGAAATTTAAGAATTGTCTGTGTTCCTCCTAAAGAAAATCAAAGCAAAAAAAAAAAAAAAAAGACTATTCATTTAATTAATCAATAAATAATCTGCCCTGCAAAAGATTAAAAATCTTATATTAAATAAATCACCAAACAACATCTTTACCGGCATTTCTTCCTTGTAACCCAAGGATTTCCTCAAGGTATATTTAATAAATAATAAAAAATAAAACGAAAAATATATGGAAATAATAAACTTCCCTACACTTTCCAAAATTAACAATGACTTGACATATCTTCTTTCCAACAAATTAATAATAACGTGACATACACATAACATACTTTCTTTCCAATAAAAATTAATAGTAATATTACATTCATAAACTTTAACAATCTAATACATAATGACACATCTTAACTACTACTTCACATCGGCAATATTTCGTTTTATTTTGCAAAACTTTATCTAGCCATAATCAAGCCATTTCTAAACTCCAAAAACGAATAATAATACAAATCAAGAATTTAAAATAAGACTTATATTAACAATTATGAAATTATCACGTTCATAATAGCTTAACTAACAATACCAAATTTACGATCAAATTACGAGATCTTTTCATTGTAATATCCTTTTTTTCTTTTTTTAAAGTCTCCATATTTTGAAATAGTCAATATTAAATTTTTAAATCATTTTCTTGCAAAATCTCTTCTCGTTACCTTCTTAATGATCTTAAGTTCATCAAGTCTCCCTTTCTTGCTTCTATCTTTGAAAGCCCGAAGACAAATTTACCTCACTTGACGCTTCACACATTTACCTATCCTCTTCATTAATATTGAACTAGTTGCGACCCGTGAAATATTCACGGAAGTAAAACAAATTCTACATTTTTTGAAAAAGATGTTCTAAGCTAATTTTTTAGAAGCCATGATTTCCACAACAGCCCATATGTAATTTGAATATTGGCTTATTTGTTAAAATAATATTACAATATACTTAAAATAAAAAAAAAATGATGACCACTTTCGTAGTAGCCAGCACTGCGGTTTCTCATTATGAAACATAATGGCAACCTGCTAAACTAAAAGAATAGGTTCGTCGAAATTGAGGCAATTTTAACGGAAGTAAAACAAAGGCCACATTTTTTAAATATCCTGAAATTTTTGAAAAACACAAGATTGAAAACAATGCTCTAAGCTCATTTTTTAAAAGCAATGACTTCTGCAACAGCCCACGTATAATTTGAATGACTAAGCCAAATTTTGTTAAAATAAAAGAAAATGAAAAATTGATTTACCAGTTTCAACAATAACAATAACAATAACGAATGTCCAGCAGCCAATACCAATAATCCTGTCTGGACAACAATGACGGCACGTGTTTCGTCATTGTCTCCTACTTGTTGAGTAGAGAGAGAGTGTCTACACGGCCGAAATTATGTAAAAACCGAGGTTTTACAAACTCTCTGATAAATTTTGACGCATGAACTTCATGCATTTCAGTGTAAACTTCATATCTGTGGAAAAGAAAATCTCAATAAGCTGATAATAACTGTATAATCGCGATCCGTTGTGGTGAAGTGGAGAAAATAGTAGAGACGCCATCTTTAAACATGGACGTGACATCATACCTGATGTGTTCCAATGCTGCACTGCGATTGGTTAATTCAAATTACAAATTTACAAATTTACAAAGATCGTACAACTTTTGCCTATTAATAGGATGATACTCCATCAACAGATGTCGTCAATTTCTTGAAAATACTTGAAATGTAAAATATTGCTTCACCTTAATCCATTCGGAATAAATTAAATTTAGTAAATCTTCTTAAAACGCCGTTAAATACATAATAACACATATCTTAACTACTACTTCACATCGGCAATATTTCGTTTTATTTTGCAAAAACTTTATCTAGCCATAATCAAGCCATTTCTAAACTCCAAAAACGAATAATATTACAAATCAAGAATTTAAAATAAGACTTATATTAACAATTATGAAATTATCACGTTCATTATCTTCGAGCTTTCAAAGATAGAAGCAAGAAAGGGAGAATTGATGAACTTAAGATCATTAAGAAAGTAACGAGAAGAGATTTTGCAAGAAAATGATTTAAAAATTTAATATTGACTATTTCAAAATATGGAGACTTTAAAAAAAGAAAAAAAGGATATTACAATGAAAAGATCTCGTAATTTGATCGTAAATTTGGTGTTGTTAATTAAGCTTTTATGAACGTGATAATTTCATAATTGTTAATATAAGTCTTATTTTAAATTCTTGATTTGTATTATTATTCGTTTTTGGAATTTAGAAATGGCTTCATTATGGCTAGATAAAGTTTTTGCAAAATAAAATGAAATATTGCCGATAAGAAGTAGTAGTTAAGATATGTGTTAATATGTATTAGATTGTTAAAGTTTATGAATGTAATATTACTGTTAATTTTTATTGGAAAGAAAGTATGTTATGTGTATGTCACGTTATTATTAATTTGTTGGAAAGAAGATATGTCAAGTCATTGTTAATTTTGGAAAGTATAGGGAAGTTTATTATTTCCATATATTTTTCGTTTTATTTTTTATTATTTATTAAATATACCTTGAGGAAATCCTTGGGTTACAAGGAAGAAATATCGGTAAAGATGTTGTTTGGTGATTTATTTAATATAAGATTGTTAATCTTTTGCAAGATAGAAGATTTTTAAAAAAAGTAATAATCTGCCCTATTTAATGAAATCTTAATTTATTTTTTATATATTTAAATTAATTTATTAGTTGCAATTTTGAAGCAAGTTTTATCTCAATAATAAAAATGATATTGCAAACTAGAAAATACTTAGCAATTTAACCCGAGGAAAGAAACACACAAAAACAATTGCTTTTTTTCCCTGAACGATTATAAGATATTAATTAAATAGTTAAATATCTACTTCGAATGTTGTGCCAGAAAATTTGGCAAGCAATAGAGCCTTCTGATAGTTTACTAAATATTTACATTCATAGATATACTTTTTTCAGTAAAACTCAACTAAGACTGAAGTTTCACCTTTCTAAGTTAAATTGCTTAAATTATCGTGATTTTTGAAACTTTCGTTTTTAATTCTTAATAATTATGTAGGGCCGCTAGCTACCAAAATTTAATAGGATCTTCCTTTAAGTAACCTAAACTAATGTTTAAATTTCGTAGCGTAAATAGTCTTAAGTTATTTTGATCAGACATGGATGGGTGCACTTCGATTTCAAATCATATTCTACGACTTATTTCTAATATCTATTTCTCCCTTTCTTATTAATGATTACATTTATAATGTTGGAATAGATCTGCAGTATCCTTCAGTAATTGAGCATATTCTTCAGATTTTAAACATGTATACAATTCTTTCTCTTTAAATTTTGTTTCTCCACAATACAATCTTAAATAAATTAAACGTAAATTAAACTGGTTGTTTCGTGACACTGTCTTCAAGTAAGTTGGTTTTTTCAGTCACTTCTCGATGGTTGAATCCAGACAAAAGCAGTTGCAAACCAACCTCATAATCTCTGACGTGTACTGTGGAAAATTTGGAAGGCTTAAAGCAACGAAAACTCATTTAAAGACTCGTTTAAAGAAACGAAAGTTCATTTATTCAAATTAAAATATTGGAAGTTAAAAAAAAATTCTCTTTTTGGTAAATGTTATTTTTAATAATATTTGTAACATAATTAGATTTATCAATAAGTATCAACAAAAATTAGCTTAAACATTACAAGAAAAAACATTCACGCACAGAAAAAAAGGAATCACTGATCTGTTGTTAGTGCTTTCGATACCGGGAATCCAGAACAGCTGTTTCAGGATTCCTACCCTTCATCAGCTGGATTCGCCCAGTATCTTACAATCAGTGATCCTAAGAAATATATAAAGAAAACAAAAGTCAACCAGAAAATGGCCCTTCATAATTAAAAACAACAATATACAAAATAAGAATAAAAAAGGGCAGAAATTTAATGCCCGCTATATTTTAATGAGAAGAATCCGCTGACATAGGTCACCTCTGTGACCCCTTGAACAGCGTTGGACGAAACACAGAAGAAGAAAGAAACAGCCATGCCACTGCCGGGATTCGAACCCAGGTACTGGCGCACTGGTCGCCACGGCTGGCCGCCGCCGAGACCGCACGACCACGCCAGCACGGCAATGCCCGCTAACAATTGCTTGCTTATAAAGGATTAAATTATAAAATAAATACATTTAACAACAAGTTTAACTTGCGAAAAATAATTGAACGTTACAAGAAAAAACATATATGCACAGAAAAAAGAAACAGATCGCTGATCTGTTTTTAGTGCTTTCGATACTGGGCAAATCCAGCTGATGAAGAGTAGGAAGTCTGAAACAGCTGTTCTGGATTCTCGGTATCGAAAGCACTAAAAACAGATCAGTTATTCCTTTTTTTTTTCTGTGCATATATGTTTTTTCTTGTAATGTTCAATTATTTTTCGCACGTTAAACTTTTTGTTAAAAATGAGCTTACTTTATTAACTGTGATAGATTGACAGTCAGTCAAGTCATTTATTGATCTGCTCTATTACATTGATAACGTTTCATGTTGAACTTCATTGTGCTCTTCAAGGTATTCTGCGAGTGTTACCTGACGCCTTAGACAGTTAATTGCAGATTGACTATCAATGGAATATGATTATTTGCTACGGAGTGGAACAGTATATCAATCATGTAGAGCACGTTTATCAAACAAAATGACTTTAATCAATAACCAAAAATAACTTAATAAGCCAATATTAATTATTATTCACTGTTGACGAATGGCTGTTTACTTATTTTGTAAAATATAAAATGGATTAACGACCATCGACATCCTAAGGATAAAAAGAGATTTTTTTTTTCTTCAGAAAATCTTCTTTTTATGAAGAAACATACTTTGATAAAGTGCTTCAATGTCTGAATTTTAAAAGTAAGTACCTTATTCTCTTAAATTTTACTTCAAATCGACTTTTTTTAAGAGCGATCATAACATTAGTGTTCAGTATATTTCTTTGTTTATGTTAATATAAAATTATATATTGCAAATAGCAAATTAGCCGTTTTTATAATTGAAAGATTGCAAAAAAATATAAAATATATATTTTTTTAATTTGTATTTAAAAAAACAAACAAAACAGACTATTAATTGGTGGTGTTTGAACTTGTAACTTGCAAATTATATAAGTTTATTTGTTTATTCTGAGAGTGATATTTTGTAATTGAGAAAGAACTTGAGAATCTGACTAGTAAGTTAAATATTCACAAATAATTTTTACTTTTAATAATTGTAAGTTTACAGAAAAGTTCAAAATTAATAGTTATGTCCGTTTTTTGTTCATTACACTAACAATGATATGAACTTGAAGTATGAAGCTTAAAATTTTCAATTTTCATCGAAAAGGGAAGAGAGATCAAAGAGATAACGTCTCATAGTTGTGAAGATTTAATCATTTGATGTATTTCTATTTTGTGAGATTACCTGTAATATAGGAGGATTGTTTATCAGACCATTTCAGTCATGCATTAGGCGAAGAATTTTTTAAATACCGGGGAGTATGTCAGTCTAATTTTTCCACTGACCAGAGAATTTGAGAAAATGCATTTCCCGTAGTTTAATGTCTTGTTTCAATAAATGGCAAATTTCAAAGCAAGAAAGAAGAAATGGGCGTAGAACGGTTTTAAGCATCTTATTTTATACTCTTATACTTTTTATACTTTTAATTTTATTTTATACTTTTAATTAAGATTGGTTTCAAATCATAATTTATTTTTGCCTTTGCTTTTTATTTTCTTTATTTATTATTTAAGAAATGTTTGAGCTTGAATTTATCTACATTTTGTTTAGTTCTTAATCCATAATAATCCCTTGCAAATCACCTTTGTCACGCAAGAATAAGTCTGTTACGTAGAACTAGTAAGATGCAGTCCGACAATGAAGGTGGTGCTATGGCAATGCAATTTATCCCCCCTCCCCCCTATGTGGTAACGGATGTATTCGGAAAGGATTTAATCATGTATTTTAAGACAAGACCATCCCCCTCTAACGCATTTCGTGACATTCGTGAAGGTCTTGCTATTTTTGCCTCACCTTTGGTATACAATCATTTCCAATAAAGATTACAGTTTGCTTTGAAATCAAATGATGAGCTGCTTTGACAACATAAAGTATTGGTGAAATAGCATCCAGAAGACGTGTCGATATCTTTAGAGTCTCTGTTCCATACTTATTAGCATTCAACTGACAAATAGTTTCTGGTTTCTGTTTGTTTTGAAATGCTTTTGAAGAATGTAAGCTTTGTAGCTGAAACTCCCCGCCCCTTCCATTCCTATTCAAATTTTAGTGTGTCAGTAGTACAACGTTCAACTCCAGTCAACGACGTTTTAATGATTCTCCTGCACCTGCTTTATTTGTTTACTTATCTTAAGGTAGGAAAACATTCATCTGTCCGTTGTTGAATCAGAAATAAATACTTAGAGCAGCGATTATCAACCACAGGTTGCGAGAAGATATAATGAAAAGTATAAAAAAAAGGAATAATATGCTAAAAAAATTGTAATCAGCACAAAACTGCCTTTCTTTATATTAAATAGTTTTTTTTCTTAATGCTTTGAATATGTTATAATATCTTGGAAAATGTTGTAGTATGTGACATTACATATAATTCTTTATTTAATTGTTACATCATGTTAAAGTCATTGAAAGAGTATTTATTAATTTTTGTTGAATGTCAATTTTTTTTTACTCTTTTTTATGAGTCGGGGGTTAAGTACCACTGCTGGTTTATTTCACGGTCGAAAAGGTTGGGAATCGCTGATTTAGAATCAGTTAAAACCTATTACTTAATGCTTGTGAATTTTCCTTGTTTTCTTTATGGAAAAGTGGCTTCATCTTTTGAGAAATGTGGCAATGATCCGAAACTTTCTAAATATGTTTACTTCAGATATTAAACAATTGAAAACGTTATATCGATGAAAATACATCGGATGATTATTATAGTGTATTTTTTTTTTAAATTATTTATTTTGAAATCAGTTTAAACTGTTTAAGAATTTTATATTTTTATATTGTTTTAGTTGGGTTTTTTTTTTCTATTTTTCCTAATTTTTTACTTGAACATTTATTATTCTTAAAACTTATTTTTTTTTAAAGTTCTTTTCCTCCTTTAATTGATTGAACCATTTCCATCTTTTAACTGACAAAACCTATTGAGTAGAATTCAATGCTCGAAGTAAATTGAGGATAACATTGAGAATATGTTTTGGTTCGTTTTGAAGATGCTGCCATCTATGGACGCCAATTGTAAGTTTTCATTCATGTCTTTATCTTTTGTTTAATAAAAATATTTTTTACTTTTGATTAAGATAATTTTAAATAAGAGGATTAAAAAAATGAAATTAAAATAACTTGCTATTCTGAAGCGGTGGTAGTAATGATCTCAATTATGAAATTGTGAGTTTCAATAGTAATTAAGTTCGAAACTGAAGCAATAAACTTTTATTAGTTTGGTCTATAGATGTACCCAGTATTTTGGAATAAGAGAGGTTATGGTCCTTAACCAAAAAAACAATAAAAATAAAGTCTGGTCCTTTTTCTGAATGGAGGAGGGGTGAGTTAAAAAGGGTGTGTGTGATTGTATTCACTAAACCGATGAACTTTCCACCAAAAAAAAAAAAACAAGCCCCAAATCTTAGATTTTTTTTTCATTTTCCAATGTAGAGGGTGGCGGGAAGGAAGTAACAACTTCTACCAATCCACCCATCCCGCTGTATGTCAATGTCAAATTAGTTTTTTTTTCTTTATTATCTCTGATGAAAATATGAAAAGTGCGACTATAAAATCTTATAATTTTTAGGTTAATTGAAGCAGGAATTATTTATTATTCTTAATAAATAAGAAATCTTATCAGAAATGATAAAATTTTGTAAAATTTAGTTGTTAATTTCCAAAAGAAAGTGCAATTTAATTTTTGTTTCTTTAAAATAACGAAATATATTAAATTTGTAGTTAAACGATTAATAATGTGACGACGATGACGCAAACAAATAAAGAAGAATTTATTTGAATCACTGGTGTTAATAAGGTGTTACAAGGATTTCTATTTTTCCCTCCATTATTTAATTTTAGTAAATTAAATTATTAAGTGTAGGGTTTTGTTTTCGAATCGCTTAGTAGTTGATTTCTTTAACGTTTAAGAATTCAACTCTGCCAGTTTAAATGGTAAAAAAAATTTTATTTCTTTGTATTTAACTATTATTAACTTCGTTAGAATTGATTTATTTTCACTATAAGGTAGCATTCTGGTTAAAGTCAAATGTAAAACTAAATAAAAGAACGGACTGACATAATACGACACGGTGTAAGAATTTCGTTATTAACCTTGAATAGTTTGAAGTTTCATTTCATTGTTTCTGGTTTTTTTGTTTGCATATTGTTGTGGAATTGCTAATGCAAATATTGTTCAAAAAATCAGTGACCCAGCCCGTTTAATTGGGTTTTAGTCTTGGTAGTCAGTTAAAATCCGAACTAGATGCTTCATTCGAAAGTTATCGTGTCTGTGGAGCATACACACTCATTTCAATATTATTACCATTATTTATTTGTAAATTTTCAGAAAGTCTTGACAAATTAAATACTACTCTGTTCATTGTTTTAATTATCAGTTATTTAATTTGATCTTATTTGTTTATTCCTGACTTAAGGAATTATTGCTAATTATATGTTTTAATCCGGATTATTTATTTAAACCAAAAATTTACCATTCTGGTTGAATTTACGTAACTTGTTTGGCAAGATAATCTAAGTAGGGATTTTTTCCTTGCGTAAGCGATCATCAGTTTATAATAAGACAACAATTTGTCGTAAATGTGTTGGCAAGAGAATTATCCCGTTCATACAATCCTAGATAAAACAAAGCCTAAAAGGAGAAGACTTGATTGAATCCTTGTGAAAAGAGGGTTCTGTGTTTGTTGCTTACTAAGTCCATGATGAAATGTTCCCATGAGTGGAATTCGCTCTTGCGTAGGATATAATCTAATGAGACTGATTTATCCCCTTGATTTCGACAGACAGGAGAACATTTCGGATCACCACTTTCGATCCTGCGTCCATAATAACTTCGTTTTGGGTGTATATTGACAGAATGTGTCATTTACAACTTAATGCTTCAGCCTAGCATTATGTGAAACCTACAGTGAAGACTAATCAGATGACAGAACCTGCAAAGAGAGAGAGAAAGACGGTACAGATTGTTTGGGATAAAACATTAAGATAATGTTTTTTTCCAAAAAATTAAGTTAAATACAAAAATAAAAAACAAAACAAAACATTGTTAAGCATTTATTTACTTAGGTAAACCATTGTAAACAATATTTTAGCTGATGTTACTTAAAATGAGAGAAAATCTCTTGATTACGTTATAACGTTAATATTTGTGAAGCATTGTATAGGCATACATTGAAAAATATGTTTTAAGAATGCTTTAGATCAGTATTAATAATTGAGTTATTTTAGAGCATCATAAAATTTCAATAAATGATGTCATCGTTCAATTTCATTAAATTAGTCATTATTACATTAGCTTTTATAAATTTTTGAGTATATTTCTGAATATTAATAAAAGTAATAGCTACATATGCATGTAACTAAAATAAATAAAGTTGAACCTCATCTTTATTTTATTTTCTTATTTAAATAATAAACGTGTCACTGTTTATGGTCACGTAAATGTATGATATTTACATGCATATTTATTCTATAAATATTTCTTCTGTAATTTGTTTTATAATTGTTCTGTGTTGGAAGCATTTGCCCGAAACTTCTGTATTTATTAGATATTGATTATTGTGCATCATTAGAATTCGTTAGATATATGCAATGAATCTTACCTGCTTTATTTCATTTAATTTTTATTTTCTTCTCAATATTTTTTGAACAATCCTTTCATAAGATTGAAAATGTTCAGTTAACATCAGGCCCTTAACCATTTTTTTGCTGTATTACGAATTTTGTTCTTTGAATTTACTCAGTTTTATTTATTGAAATGATCATTTTGAATTTGATTAATAATCAATGGAGTGCTGCGGTTGTTTTTCTTTGAAACCAGACGTTTGTAACCAAATGTTGACAACTTTTAGCAGGGTGTGAAAGATCAAGATTTCGATTGACTTCTTAAATTTTCTCCCTCAGAGGGAACAGCATTAAACATAAAGAATAAAATAGTAAAGATCTACTTTCTTTAGAGTAGTGTTGGATTAACATTAAATTGATCAATCTGATCAATAATCTAACAATCTAAGTTTTGTGCGATTCCTGGAAAGATTTCAAAATGAAAGAAAAAAAAAATATTGCTTCTACTTTATTTGATATTTTTTATTGTAATGCGAAGTAAAAGTTACATTAAGAAACTAATAATAGCAAATCAATTTGCTTTTTGTGTAAGATTACTAAACACTTTTATTTAAAATTATAAGCTTCCAAAGAGAAAGTTAAGAAGCTTACGTTTCTAATTTGTGGCAGTTTCACGGTCAAAAAAACCTTCCCAACAATTTGGAAACAATAGAGATGTAAAGAATTAGGATGTAAATTAAATTCGAGTCTTCTGTTTGACGATTACAGCAATTCTGGGAACTTAGATTAACTTCGGTTTTTTTTTTCTTTAATACTAACTTGTGACATAAAAAAATGCATATTATTTAGCTCGTAAATAACAAAGGCAATTGATATAGCAGAAAGATTAAAGTTCAAGGTTTGAAAGTTGGTTTTTTTATATTTACTAAATAAATAAAGAATTAAGGATATTTACTTTCGGTTCTTTACCCAGATTGCTTATTTGCTCAATTAGTTTATCTCAAGTTAATTAGAAAGAGAGAGAGCAACAAAACTATATTATTAATAAAAAATATAAAATTAATTAATGTTAATATTCCAAAAAACAAGTCTGAAAATTTAAATCAAGTTTAAGGTAAGCCTAAGAAAGAGAAACTGCTCTTCCTCCAGCTCAATTAAAGAATCGATCTTAAAAATGCAAGATAAAAAAAGCATTATATTCTTCTATTCTTTTATTTCGAGTCAGGATTTTAATGATTATTTAGACTCACTTTAAAGTTATCTTGAATTGATGAATCACAATCACTTTTCAAGAATCACTAAATCAATTTTAAAGAAAGAGCGTAATCAAAAGGATTCAATATAGCTGACTTACCAATGATCACAATTTATTTCTGAAAAATGTTTCCGATTGAGCCAATATGGGACGAACTTATTTCACCTTTTGGATTACTTTTTTTTTGATGCTGTATCCACGAACGTAGGTGCAGCTAAGGGTGTGCCGGGTGTGTCTGTGCACACCATAATGAGACTAGATCAATAAAAGTTTACACACCTTTTTGTAAAAATAGTATCTGTCAATATTCTTTTATATCTTGTGCATACTCTTCTACTTCCACTAGGAGTCATTTATTATGTTTCCGCAAGCTGCTCCCCAGTCCTTAGCTTCCTTCCCCACCAAACACCGGCACCAGACCGCTATCATTTTTTTTCCATCATAACATGCATATCAGTCCAACTATCGAAAATGAAACTAGCCCCATTGAAAGCAAAAAGTGGATGTGATAAAAAATTAAAGAGATCAGCGATGCTTTTCACAGATTGAGAATAGACCTGTTCATTACAGCAACCATATTGTCCCAGTCCTCAAGGGGAGTCATCTTCACTATTATCATTAAAATCAATCATTGAACTCTTGGGGTCCAGTAAATCCCATGACACTAAATAGAAAAGAGGTATGAGATTGAAAAAGAATCTATATCAGTTTAAACGTTTTTTCTCCAGATTCAAAATAGGGGATAAGCATAGAGCTTTTCAAAGAAATTGGTATAAAAAATACAACTGAGCTTTTTGATTTTATTTCCGAATGTTTGCTTCAAATTTCACTGGAGTTAAAAGACCCAGCTTTTATAGGTAAAGATTTCAAGAACTAGCACAGAAATCATAAAAGCAACAAGATTTTATTTCAAAGCAAGAGCAAACACGTATAATTCTTTGCTTAGCAAAAGAAGGGCGGCACTTTAGCAGTCATGACAAGAAGAATCAAGAGACTCAGCATCAAGAAGAATATAAAAAAAAAAGTCCCTCTTGGATTTAGTTAGGCTACTTTCAAAGTATGATCCTGGTTTGAAAGAATATCTTTCAAGTGGACCAAAAAATTGCTCTTACACCAGACCTACCATTCAAAAACCACCTTATTTCTTGTGTAAAGAATATTATCATGAGCACTTGTCTACAGCTGTGAGATTCTATAATGATAAGAAACAGTCATCATTACAGCACCGCATCACACTTCGTATAAATAATTAATTAGTAAAGGTGAGCAAAATACTTCAAAATTAATAGTAAGGCACTGAGGCCAGCTTTCAAGAACATGAGGACAGAAGAAGAGTTCATTGAAGCGGGAGAGATTTGTAACGAAAGGAATACTGAAATTCCTCCAGTCAAGCGGCTGTTTGTTTTCTTTTTATCCAACCTTATATGTTCTACAATTTTGTTATCTGTAATTCTAAACTATTATATATAGAAATAAAATCAATACTTAATTTTTTTTTTATTTTTACTACCAAAGCCAATAAAATTAACACCTGGGTTGAAAGGGAATGTTTTAATTACCTTTGGCATATAGAAAAGTTCTGACTACGCCTATTTCATGATCAGAGCAACAAATCTAAATTTTATGAATTAGTGAGTAAAAAGCTTACTATACTTAAAAGAGAAAATGGAATGGTTGGTTCTTGTTTTCATAAAAGGAAGAGTTTACAATCTCTTGAAGTCATCAAAACAAAACGATTATCAAAAAGGGTGAACCATTTAGTGTTTACTCTTTATTTTTAATTAAATATATCTTATGATAACATTTCGTTTCATCTAAAAGTTGAGAATTTTTTTTGTAATCAATTGGAATTATAAAATCCAAATTCTGTCCGTTACAAGCGTGACTGCAGATGATACTATACACAACGAAATCCCATTTCAACAATTAGTTTTAGGGGAATTCAAGAAAACTTTTGACGCAAGAGACGAATACTTAGATTGAAGTTGACTTCCCTCATTTCTGAAGGAGATGGAAAAAGAAAATTATAAAAGATAATAAATTAAAAGTAGTAAACATTTCTTAAACCGTACGACCTAAATCTTAACTTACCGTAGACACCCACGGAACTTCTGTCAACGTCTGCCTCTGAAATAGAAAACTGGTATAAATGAAATCATAGAAAGTGCTCGATACAAAACCTGTACCATGGAAGAGGGGTTTATTCAAGGTAGAAAATGCAAATCTGGACGAGGTCCAAAGATGTAAGTGACTTGTGGTGTCTAATCTTTGACCCTTGTTCTCTGCAGGGATCGCGTAACACTGCAGGTAATTTCACGACCTCAGCTATTTTTACCTGTGTTCTCGTATCTCTAATGTAGATTAGTTTCAAATTAAGAAACGCACTCCAAAAATAAACCTGGCTGTCAAAGGTCAACTGGAAGCATAGGGAAAAAACATTAAGCAGGAAACCCCAATTTCCAAATTGTTCACAATGTAATATTTTTTGGAAGTTCTGATACATTTTTTTCGTTAACGGAGATCGTTAAGTCTCTTTGATACTTGAACTATTTGTTACTTAAATGGTTTTGATATCAGTTTTTATTCCCCCAAAAATGTTCTTGAAAATGTTATGATGTTAGTCGAGAAATATTAATAACTTTTTCTTTACAAGAAACAGCTTTCTGTTCTTTGAAAGGAGAAGAGCCAGAAGAAAATAATTAAGAAATAATTAGATAATTTATAATTACTTTACATTAATTTATTTAGTTAGAATAATTTATTTAGTGTGTTTTCTGTGTTTAGTAATGTAAGCCATGATGTATAAATAGTAATTTCATTAGGTTTCTCTAACTAAATATTTAATATTTCTAGTCAGTCTTCCTTGAGCAGTAATCAGTTATGACTATCCAGTTGGTTCCTTGAGGTGATCGCGATAAGCAGAAGATATGTTTTAAACAGGTGAAAGGTTTTCTGATGGGTCTCTCCTTTCAGTTACATTTTAAGTGATTGTACAACATTTATATGAACTAGTTTGAAAATAAAGTGATAGAAGAAAATAAATTTAAATGTGAGTACTTCAGGTTTGCGGACGACGTCTTTATAATTTGGTTCGGTACTGTTAGACAATTTAATAAATTTTTGGAAATAAACAAAATGATGAATTGAAATTTAAAATGGAAAACGAAATAGAGAATAAGTTAACATTTTTGGATATTTGTCTAATTAAGGTAATAGTTTAGCCTGAAACCATTTTAGTAAGACCTTTCGAAGTGATTATGTGTTGAATTTTCATCAGGTCATGTTTATCATATAAAGAGAAACATAGTGGATAATTATATACATAGATAAGGTAACGAGCTCTGAGGAAGATTATAATAAAGGGATTGAAAATATGAAAGAGATTCTAAAGAAGAATGGGTATAATGACAACTTTGTAAACGAAGTGATAGTAAAATACAACACTCAAATGCTAAAGAATTGGGTTGGAAGCAAGGAAAAAGAATAATTATATCTTATTTGAATAAAAATAGTGTGAAATTAAGAGATTTGTAAAAGGTTTAACATTGAAGTTATCTTTGAGTACAAAAATAAACTGAAAAAAAAATTAACAAAAGTGATCTGAACAGTGAAGTGGGAATATTTATGTGATTGAATGTGAGAATTGTAAGAAATTCTATTTAGAGAAAGCGAAAGAACAGTGAGGGAGCGTATAATAGAACATGGGAATTATATCAAAAATAAACAAATTGACAAGTAGGAAGTAGCGGAGCACTCCTTTAGTTGCGTTCACCCCATGAATAGTAATGTAAAAAAATTGTATATAGAAAACAGTACTTTGGCGCGGAAGATAATAGAAAGTATTTTAATTAGGAATATAAGAGGTCTGAATAAGAACAGAAATGAAGATGTGGAAATTAATGAAAAATTTGTAAACTTAGCCAAAAATATGATAAATTTAGTCATGTAAAATAATAAACTTTGAAGAATTGATGTATTAACAATCATTATGTTTTTGACTAAGTGATTCTTTGAATTGTTAACAAGGTACTGACTCAAGCAATTCAGGTGACTGCAAACCATATCTTTTACCAATGCACCTAAAATTCTGAAAATTTATGAACTTGTGAAGCATGTGGGATTTATATTTGCTTGTTTTTAATTTTCAAAATATGCTATAATTAATTAAATTAAAATTCAAAAACAGTCAATTTTTTTGGGTTTTTTCGAGCTATTAATCGGTATTTTCAATTCAAAAAAACTTGATGAAAACCTGAAATGATTAAAAATTCGTAAAATAATGATTTGTATTTAAAATATTTATTATTAGTGAAATAGTTAATTTTTAAAAAAATAAAAATTGTGCTTTTTAAAATTATTTGAGATTAAATTATATTTTTTTTACGTGCTGTGAAATAATCATAATAAAAAACGTTTTCATTAAAGGATTTCTAATTATCATGCAAATTCATTGGATGCTGTTCGTTTCCAAAAATAAATTTGTTTTGAAGCATTTTTTTTTTTATAGAAATATATTTCAATAGAATTAATAAAATCTTTTTTTAGTTGAAAAGATTTTATTAATTCTATTGAAATATATAATACCTCGGAAAAAAAAACTTAAAAATTGAATTTTAATTTAATTAATTACAGAATATTTTGAAAATTAAAAACAAGAAAATATAAATCTCACATGCTTCACAAGTTCATATTTAAATTTTCAGAATTTTAGGTGTTTTGGTAAAAGAAATATATAAAAGAAAATAAAAGGTTTGCAGTCGCCTGCATTTGCTGGAGTCAGGACCTTGTATATTTTCATTCATTACATATTATTAAGCAGGTTTATGTTCATGTCTTTTGTTTTGTTTATGAAAATTGTTAAATGCTTGTAGCTTGAGAAAGGAAAGACGTAACATTCTTTCTGAAAATTTGCTGCCGTTAAATATATTTTAAATATATTTAATTTGTGTGATGATGTTATAATTCATCAATAGGACTTTCAGAAGAGAGGATATTAGGAGAAATATGGATTTCACAATTATACATTTTATGTATAATTTCCCAAAAATAATGTTGTTACAATTGCGGATTGTTTCTTTGAAACTTATATTCAAGGCCTTTCATTCCATAACTAATGCTCTCATTAGACTAATTGCTCATCATTTCAATCAGAATAGAAAAAAATCTGTTCCAAAATCATTTATTTTCTCAGTTTAAAGGCATTTTAATCTAATGAAGTCCTAAACTTTTGGAGATGAAAATTCACGAAAAAAGAAGGAAGTTTTGAAGATATGAAATGTAATTATTAATCTATTTGTTGTTAGACCGATGGTCTTTTAATCTACATCAACGAATCGGGAAGTTAACTTCAGTACCGTATTCTTTTTTGATTTCTTTGAAATTTAGAAATTGGAGATAAGATTAAGTTTCTTTTGATATAAACTCAAATAATGGAATTTCGCGGTTCTTTCTTCTTAAAGAACATTGATATTAAGGCGAATGTCCTTCTGTGAATTAGTCAACACTGCACAGCTTTTTAAAGAAGTGGTTTTATTGACCACACTATTGTTAATATATAGGATATAGTGGTTTCAAACATTTATTTTTAGCCAAATCTAACTCGAAGTCTACATTCCTTAAAGTATTACTATTATTTTGTATTTTTTTAAATCTTGAAAAGCCTCCCTCTTATTTTTTGGTTATAACAACATGTAAAGTACAAAGTTTCTGTTTTCTGAAAAAAAAATTAAATTCACATTACTTACTTAACTTACCCCAATCAAGTAAAATTTAATCACATCACACCAAATTAATGAATTGTTGAAACGGTAAATATGAGGTAAATCCTTTGTTTGGTTCTGTTGCTTTGTTGAGGGTAGTTTTTTTTTTTTAACCACTTTCACGCCATACATGGAAAACTTTTCAATTGTAAAAGTTTGATATTTCTCTTGTCTGCAATCATGCACGCCAAATTTCAAGAAGAACCATCCAGCCGTTCGAAAGTTATTAAAGGCGGGGTGAGGGAAACTCACAGTCTGATTGTTTTATTAGTCTCAGGATTAGGAAAACCCTAAACAGAAAGCTCTGCTATCAGTCTTGACAGAAAAACAGAGAAACTAGGATCATTTCGAATTAATATCTTGACTGAAATGCAGTACGATGCAACTGGGTTTAAACGACTTGAAACAGTACCAATCGGAAAACGTAAAACTTGTTTCAAGATAGAATTGCCTGCATGTCCCTGTTTCAATTGGTTGATTAGAAATTGGATGAAGATTAGAAAACGAAAGAGAATGTTGCAATATATTATTTCATTGTAAATGTAACAATCCAAATATTAAATCAAGTAGAATTTAATCTTTAAATTTTGACAGATCTGTATATTTTATTAATTGTAATACCTGAAGTTCAGTTCTTTGCTTAAATTTATGTTTTTCTTTTGGCTCTCGTCAGGCTCAAGCTAGAAAATATGTCAAATTAAATGAAAGAGCAATGAGGGAGGAGACATTTCGTAATTAATTTAAGGTTTTAATTAGGTTCATTAAGGAATATAAATTTAATGTTTGTCTGGAAGCACTCGAAGAGGTTGGCGAGACAAAGAGAATGAGATGCAGTCTCTTTTTGTCTTGCTATTCATTTATTTTACCCAATTTTTTATTTCAACTTTACTCTAAATTTAAACGATTGTGAAGTTATTGATTTGCGAACCAGAAGCCGCCGTTAATATTATGTAAATTTTCTTGCGACAAAAATCTATTGATTATATTCAGATAGTTAACAGAATATATAACGATGTGAAAGGAGGTATATATTTGTAAAGATTTATCTACTTGTTAATTGTAATAAATTAATTATTATGATCCAAAGTGCGATATCGACAGTGAAGAATCTTACTCCCTTTGGTTCTCAAATTGGCCTTCAATCACTTTCCTGAAAATCCACTTCTACACTTTATGTGAATTTTTGCTGAAATGGAAGAATATCATTCTTTCATCTCGTTATTTCGAGTTTATCGGATATTTCCCTTGCCCTTGATGCATCCCCAGTGAAAGAAGTTAATCGATAAAAGTTCTAATGACTTACTGCAAGCACTCACTTGCATCACCTCAGTCTGACTGATAAACCTTAGACTGTTTTAGTAATCTCTTAGATATTTGTTGTTGAATTTTATTTGTAGTCACATTTGTATGTGCCTAGTTTTAGTTCATACAACAATTATAATTATAGATAGAAAATTCTTGATTGAAAGTTCCAGATGATTTTTAATGTTTGAAGCGGTAATTGCAGTATCTGCTTTGATTGAAAGTTTGATATTTGACATTGAATAAAGATATACACTGTAATATACGGTATATTGCAGTGAATATGTTTATACATCCTGCAATTTTCCTGATGTTTTTTGATAGGATGAGAAGAAAACTTTTCATATTTAATTAGAATCTTCTCTTTTCTATAATAAAAAGTAATACATTCAGTGGATTATTTGATATAGTTATGAAAGAAATTAGAATTTTGCATAGTTTGATATTTAAAATTCAGTTTGAAGTAAATTTCAAAATGGAGTAACTTTTGTGTATACTTACAATGCCTTTTGGATATTTTTGTGTAAGTATAAACATTTATAGATTCATAATCTTTAAATTTTGTTTACCCACAATACAATCTTTAGCATAAATTAAACTGGTTGTTTCGTGACACTGTCTTCAAGTAAGTTGGTTTCTTCAGCCGCTTCTCGATGGTTGAATCCAGACAAAAGCAGTTGCAAACCAACCTCATAATCTCTGACGTAATCAGATAACGTAAATTTGAAATATTTTAAGCAAACAGGTTATTGAAATTAAGGTCTTTTAAAATTAAAAACTATTTTATCTTATGATTAGGAGATAATTTTTTAAATATACATCTTCTTTAAAGTCATTTTCAAATTTCATACAACTACAGACGATATTTCATAGAAATCATCGTTCTGTTTTTTCAAGTTCTGAATTTCGCAAATTAAAATACCGGTAACAATAATAAGATCTAATAACAATAGCAACAATGTAGATACACTGAAGTTATCTCAATGGCCTAAAAACAACAAATAATAAGCCATATCCTTCAACATAAACAAACATTTTGATACCAATTATTTAAATTAATCGTCTTTATTCCGCATTAAGTCCTGGAAATAAGACAAGGTGTTACTATTAACTGAATAACCATTATCCTTGAAAAAACAGAACGATGGCTTCTGTGAAATATCGTTTGTAGTTATATCAAATTTGGAAATGACTTTAAAGAAGAAATATATTTAATATATGACGAAGAGATTTTTTATAGATAATTTTTTAAATAAGATTGTAGGAAAGGAGAATGGGCAGATCTGCCCCACCACTGTATAGCGATAAGATATGTACGTAAGGAAACATCTCCATAAATAGAACATTTTTTATTATTACGACTTGTTTCAATTATTAGTCCGTTCGGAGTTATATAATTCTAGATATGACTTACCTTGTTGACATCGTACTTCCCGGATATATTAATTAATTATCAATTAATAATTATTTTCAGTAATAGTAAATATTATTTTCATTTATTACATGTAAATAATTATTATTTACTTGAAATAAATGATAATATTAATTATTAATTACATATAATAATTATTAAACGTTTGTTTGATTGATTGATTGATTGTGGTGAATGTGGGTGGCAGGGAAGCCAACCACCTACAGGTCGCTTTCGTCAGATAGTTAGAAGCTATTCCTGGATGAAGTACAGTTGAATCTAATAGAATTGCGACAATACTATTTGAAGAAACTGTCCTTTTGTGTTTTTTTATCTCGATCTTAGATATGGGTTTATTACATACCTTCCTAGCTTATAGTCCTTCCATAGATGAAATGTTCAGATTGAATTATGCTTTTCACTTAGATATAGTAGAATCGTGCAAAGTTTTATCAAAATCGATCTGCTTTGTCCTTAGACACGCATATAGTCGAAACAATAGGAGTTCTAAAACTTAAAAAGTATGGCTTTAACGGAGTATGAACTGAGCAGTCACACGGTGTGGAGCTCCTCTCACAAGAAGGTTGTGATTAATTTTAACACTTCTTTGGAACACTGAAAAGTTGGATAAAGTGATTGACATTTCAGGACTGCATTATTGTGAAGGTAATTTGTATGATTTGTAATTTAGAACGTTGTGCATCTTAAGAAGAATCTTGGGCACCCGAAATAGAACTATGACGTAATGGAAGAATCCACGTCTTACTTGAGAGAACTGGGGGTCTCTTAATGCTCTGGATCGTTTAATGAGAAAAGACCTTAAGGCGATAAAGAATATCGAAGAGAAAGAGAAAGAATTGTTGTTACAGCAACAAAGAATTTGGCAAAATCCCCAGAACTGAAAAGAATGAAAATGACTGAATGGAAAGAATAAAAATGGAGAGGAGGGTGTAACGTCAGCCATTGCAGGGAAAAGTGATAATTCCGTAGGGGATAAGACCGAAGATACATCAGGTATGACTAAAATGATAAATATGGAAAAGAAACTCGAAGATATTTTTGAAGAAGATAAATAAAGTTTAGTTTAGCAGAATTAAAGAAGAAATTAGTGAAAGAAGAGTCAGAAACAAAAAAATGATATAGGGTATCTAAGTTTGATTAAGCAGAAAATTAAAAGTTCAGTTAATTGATATTAAAGATAGACAAAGAAAACAAGATGATATAAGCCGCCGAAACATCTTTATTGTTGAAGGTGTTTTTGAATAAGCTAGTGAAAACTAAATAAGACAAACTAAGACAAAAGTAGTTAAATCATTATACTTGATTAAATGTTTGGCTTGGAGCTGAAAATGGAAAGAGCCCATAGGGTAGGCAGAAGGAATACGGAATTTAAAGGTAGAAGGTAGTAGTTAAATGTGTAAACTCGAAAGATAAGGAAGAAATTTTGAGAAAAAAAAAATCATGTTTAAAGAGTTTAAAATTAAGGAAGATATTCCAGAAGAGATGAGATAGATTCGAATCAAATTGTTTGAAAGAGCTTTTATGGGGAAAGAAAAGGGAAGATCAACGTCTGTTAGATATGATAACTTATTTTTTGATGGAAGAAAAATGAATCTTGAGGAAGTTGTAGACATAGAAGAATTATACACAGGGAAAGAAATACATCGAAAAGAGTAAAAATGACTGAGAAATGAGCTTATAAAGGATAAGGAAGGGAATTTGTACAGCAAAATTAAGAGAATTTGTTGAAATATTGCAGTGTTAATACACTGAAAAAAAAGAGGTGGCTGGATATATTAAACTACGAGTAATTGCTACGTTAGAAATTTGGTCTTTTAAGCTGAGGGTTTTTTGAGAAAAAAAATTAGTTTTAGACGAAAAATTTAAGTGGTATCATCAAGACCCAAGGAAGGACAAAATTAAAGCCAATCAAAAGGTGGTATTTTAATAGGCTTAAAAATAAAATTTGGAAAGAGAAAAAAGAAAATTTTTTTATAACTGTATTGAACGAATTAAGGCTTTGTTTTTTGGTAAAATTTTATCATTACTTGCAGTTTATAATGATTCTAATTTGAATCAATTATTAGGAAAGTTGAAAGAGAAGCTCATTCAATTATGGGATAAAGAAGACCTCATTTTGATTATAGCGGATGGGAATGTTAAAATTGGTAATTTAAATGTTAAAAAAAATGGAATGACTTAGAAAATAGGAGATAAGAGAACAATGTCAAAACGAACTTCATTAGACTGTAATTAATAAAGATGGAAGAGTATGGATAGAATTCATGGAAGGAAATGAGTCGAATATCTTAAATGGTAGGATTAGAAGAGATGAGAAGGGTAGAAGATGACATCTCAGGAAATTCAATTTGAGGCTGGCGGAGGCCGCCACATGGATTTTCCTGTTTTATTTTTAATGTGTATTTTTTGTTTTATTTTAATTTTTGGAGGTGCCATATTTATGTTCACTAATAATCCACTATAATTTTATTAATAATTTGTTCCCGTAAGCACACGTTCCAATCTTTTAAACTTTAATGATGATAATTAATATAAGTAATTTAATAAGTTTGATAAAAAACACGCAAAATAATTAATGGTTAATAATAAGTAGGTTTTGCATTAAAATTTGGAAAGAGAAAAAAGAAAGTTTTTTTGTAACTGTGTTGAACGAATTGTCAAATTAAGGCTTTGTTTTTTGGTAAAATTTTATCATTACTTGCAGTTTATAATGATTCTAATTTGAATCAATTATTAGGAAAGTTGAAAGAGAAGCTCATTCAATTATGGGATAAAGAAGACCTCATTTTGATTATAGCGAAATTATACATTTTCTTTGGTATCTAGTGCTGAGATTTTGATCATCATCATCCCATTTGTTAGACATCAACAGATAGCAGCTGCACACCTGGTTATTCAGTGGATTGCTTATTTAGTGATTACACCCCCTTCCTCCACTATAGTATTGATTTAATTATGAGTTTCGAATCGTCTATCCTTTATGTCAAAAGTACCTTGTGATGAAGAAAGAATTTAATTGCATATAATGAAACCGGAACGCGTGAACCCGAATGTAGATAGTGAAGATATTGAAAGATATACTGATATTTTACGAACTGTCAGAATAATTTGCAGTTAACGAAATTTTTACCCATTTATATTTAAGAAGAGAAATTATAGTTAGAGGGTTCCTTATGCTCCTTACAGTGGCATTTTTTTTTAATTTTCACAATCATGAAGCGAAGACAACAATTAAGAAATCTAAAAAAAACTACTAAAAATTGCAGAATTTCTTTTTATTTATTCATTCAAATATCCATTCAAATATAATCCAAATTTTTATATACAGTATATTTTAGATATGTATGCACATATATATTTTTAATCACATATATATTTCAATTGGAAAAAGGAATATAAATTTATAATAATTATAATTACAAATTTTTATAATTTATGAATATAAATTTCAACTATCCGATATCATTATTTTATTTTCTTGTGACTTAATAAGATAAGATTTATTTTGAAAAATATAAGTTTAGATTAAGTTCATAAAACCAATCACAATGATATTCAGACTTTTGTAGTGAATATGTTTATCTTTGATGCATCAACTTAGAAGGGTTTTTGTGCGAAGGCGATCATCAACTTGTAACGAAGCGATAACGTACTTGTCTCATTGTATGTTTGTTTTAAAATGTCAGTCATCTCTTTTAAACAGTCTAACATGTATTCTTCGTGTAAATCCGTGGGCATCTGTGAGATGAAGGGTGAAACAGCTTGCATAGAATCTGTCAATGTTGAAGTTTAATACATTAAGTTTAATGTATTAGGAAAGACTTAGTTTACGTACCCTATACGGCCTATGTAAGCTTTAAATTTTTATTAAGTCTTTTAATGCAGAAAAATTGTACTTTCAATGAATGGATCTAAGAGAGTAACTTATTGACAACTAAAGATACAAGTTTGAAACCCTCGATATTTTTAATTAGAAAATGGATAAAAAAGCTCAAAAACAAAAGAGTATTTAGGCCATATTGGGTAGCATATGTACCCAATACGGCCTATAATGTTGAAACAAAGAAACATTCAGATTAAATTCTTAAATTTAAGAAAAATTGTTGCACTAAGGGCATAAAAAATCTTTATCGTCCTTTGTTAAACCAATGTAATTTTCATGAAAGTAGGTCGCACAAGCAATGCACATGAACATATCCTTCATCACATCTTCCTTACAGATGTTACAAAAGCAGCATTCTTTTCACTTGATTTCTTCGGAAATATTCGCCTTTTAGGCGCCCTTTGGTCTTTGTTTTTTTAATGCTACATCTTTGGTTCCATCTTCGTTGAAAAATAAGGATGTTTTCAACACAACTGCCCTACTATTGATAGCTTTCTTTCTGTCACTAACCTGCGGAGTGTTTTTGGTTGGGGTTGGGAGTAAGTTAGAAAATGTGCTCATATTACCATATAACTTCTCATCTTCAGATGAAAGGTCTTGATCAGAATTAATCAAGGCAGCTTCAATAGGATCAATCTCATCCTTGAGCATAACATTTGCTCTTGTGCACTTGAGAGTTGGTAAACCTGAAGTTCCAAGCTGTGGAGAAGATGCAACCTGAGACTGTGCTTATTCAGGAAATGATAGATTAGATGCTGTACTTGGTTTGTACTTGGTTCCCCTAACACTAAAATACATTTCTTCTTAAAACTAAAAGAAAGATTACAAATACTAAAACGTGTTTGAGTCATTAAGAAGCAGGCTAAACATGCTATCTACAAACACACTACCAATTTTTCCGATCAACTCTAACTAATTATTAAAAACAGATACTTACTTACGCAAAATTAGATGCGGCTACTTTAAATAAACACGTGCGCGCAACCACCTCTTTGAAAAGATATTCTCGAATTAGCTGTGGCGTGGGATTGCATCAGCCAAGACGGACGCACATTTCTAACTGGCACCATACAACTGGAACCATCTTTTCGATTCGTCGCATGCTAACGGAGATAACGTGATTAGGCCATATTGAGTCCTAGGCCCCATTGGGTACAGGATATTTAATCATTACAAATATGTATGTTTGATACAAATATGTATCATTACAAATGCTCTGAGCAGTTGACTTACTAATTAGATATTATGCTTTCAAATTTAATGCCATTTTATATATATATATATAGTGGTTCCGAAGAGGCAAAAGAATTGCAAGATCCAATTTCTTCAACTCTCTGCAGGTGATTCAGTTCGATATGGATGAAAATCAAATGTCACTGGCAAACCTGTTCCTGCGTGCACTCCTCCTCAGCACACGTCAACCAGGATCGTTACTTCTGCTAGACGTGCATTGACGATTAGGTATTTTTCGAATTCTTACAGATCTTGCGTTTTTTCCATTTTTACCTGAATAGCTGCAGATGGTGCACTATTTATAAGATTCAGCTCGACACATCAGAAGCTCAAATGAATGTAGCATTTGTATATATTCTCATTCTTTGACTTGGACTGTTTTATGTTAAAGATTATTGATTTCTTTTTCCAGTTTTTGTTTAACTCTGATTATTATATTATATATTTTTTTAAATCTTCATAGAAGGAAATATCATTTGTGTAATTTGAAAGTAAAGCAGGAATTTGTGAGTATTGACTTACTTTTGAAACTGTCGTGTGTTTCGTGGATGAATGTGAATTCTGGAGCAACACAATCAATCACATTAAAACCACACTCTTCTAATGTTTGACGAAACTCTTTCTCGGGTTCGGTTGACTTTTGATGGGCAGGACTGACTTTTTGATAATCCTAAGGAATGGAAACAATTGGAATTAGTATAAGAATAAAAAATAAGTATTAAGTACAAAAAAACTAAAGAAGTTATATTATTTTATTACTACTTAAACAACTCCAATAATTCAAAGAAAACTTATATTTTTATTAGTAATCGAAATTTCAAAATAAATTTAATCATAAGTTTAAATTATAAAAAGCGTAGTATGTATAGAGAGATGAATAGGCATATATTACCATCAAATAACGAGCCCAGCGTTTTTTCTTGGCTTGTCTTTCGATTACATCGAAAATGGGAAATCGAGCCAAAAACGCCAAAAGACAATAGCCACCAGGTTTGAGGAGAGTATGAAAGTTATTGACCACAAGACTAAAAAGTAAACAAGAAGAACTGTGGGCACTGCAATTACCAATGAAGAGAAGAATTTACTCATGCAAAATTATATACAATTTTTATTACTTGATTTACAAAGTTTTACTCAGTATATTTCAATAATTTAATGCAAGAATAACAATTAGACAATTGAATAGTCCGCGACAGAAAATTTTTAACACGATAATTTTCAGTCAGCCTTATAATTTCTGACGTTAAAGTTTTCATGGTGGGCGTTAAAAAAAATGGGTCGCTTCAATAATAAGAATATATTTGAGTTTAAAAATAACAGTTTTACTAAGTTTTAGCGAGATGGCACCTGTTGTTTATCATCTGTTCGTATACTGGTATGTAAAAAAAGAACTCGAGCAAATTTCTTTATTTTATTTTTTTTAATATTAACCAGTCCTATTAGGTGTAATTACATAATTACTCCTGCATTATAGGTGCTGGAAATTTGATGTGTGACACTTAGATTAATATAAAGAAAAATTAACAAAATTTAAATTTACAGAGTTTAAACTCGTTACTGACGTAATGCACTTATTAATATTAAAAAAGAATAAAATATTAGAAATTCTTTTTAATTTTATTATTGATAATATCATAAACCAGTTGATTTTTAATTGCTTTTATACTACTACTATTATAATTATCCCAATTTAGTTGACTAAAAAGTCTAGAATAAATATAATCATTTATTCTGAAACCAAAATTATTTTTAATTTTAGGTATATCAAAAACTTTTAACCAATTAGATCTAGTAGAACAATTTGAGATATAATTTTCTTTTATATTTTTATATTTATAAATATTTTTTCAGAATAATATTATAAATATACTTCTCTTCTATATTTAAAATTTTGTATTTGGTTCTTATTTTTAATTTATTTTTCATAGTTTGCTACATATAATTAAGAAAAATATTGTTAAAGATTTTGTATATCAATCTGTTCATATTCTTTATACACTTTAGTTAGAAAACACCAACATTCCAAACCATAATTTAAGACAGACTCAACTAATGATTTATAAATAATAAGCTTTTGTTTAGAATTGTATATATTTCTTAGGTAATAAAACACACACATACACACACACACACATATATATATATAAAAGTGTGTAATCTGTTAATGACATAATTGTACTGTTTACACCAACTGTAATTATCGTCAATATAAATCCCTCAATATTTATAATTTTTTTTACACTCAATAACATTACAATTACAGTTATTTGTTAAATAATTACGTAATTTAAAAGATAAGGTCAAATCTAGTTTCTTATTTTTAGTTTTAATTGTCATAATTTTTGTTTTCTTCTGATTTATTATCATTTGCTTATTTAATTCCTCTTTGCTATGGATAATATTTAGTTAATCAGCAAATTTGTTTATTTATTTATTTATTAGTTAATTTCTATTTTGAACTGAGGTGGTTTGTCGTTAAAAGTTATTCAGAAAATATATGTGTTAGCAGGTTTCATTTAACTCATTCTTTCAATTGATTATTTTTACCCTTACATAATCCAGCTTCTTCAAGAACTGAACGTATACAACCGAGATCGGCTGTGAGTATCTACTGAGTGATTTATGGACAATAGAAAGTTTCAAAGACGTACCATATTCAGTGATGGAGCAGTATTGCAACTTAATGATAGTGTGATAATATATGCAGTTCCTCCACATTACATGGTGGAAAGATGAAGGCAATGTGATCCACAGTGTTTACAGTGTTTACGGTGTTTATGGGTGTTTACCATTCAATCGTGGTATGGGAGATAAGGTGGGCTATGTTTGCTTTCCAGAAAACGAAATACCTCTGAAATACCTCTACATACTGGAACCTTTTGATTCCTAAATTCAACGACATACTGTTGATAGATAGTAATGTTAAAGAGGATTCAAATTTATTGTACACTCAGACTACATGTACAGGCAGAGAAATCCCACCTTTATTGCGACGAATATTAAATAATCTATTGTAATGTAATAAACGTAATAAAGTGCCTATAGAACATCACTTTCTGTACTAGTATGTTATATCACAATAAATGGGTTAATGTTGATAAATTGCTGCTTTGTTGAGAAGAATTTAGTAATGCTCTGCTCTGTTGAATTTATATTTAGTGATTAAAGATTTGTATTTACATTTGAAATTGAATTAAGAATTGGAAGGCAACCATTGTTTTTAGCGGCCCCTAGGTTACAGCTTGCCTGTAAAACATAGGGAACCGCTTTAGCTTTTATGCTTGCTGGATGTCACACTCTGTAGTGGCCAAATGGTTAGAGATATTAGAATGAAACTTACACCATTGTGTTCAGCATCAAAAAGTAGGTGATCAAGTAAAAAAAAATCAGACCTCTAGGACCACTCCCAGACCGGATGTGGGGGGGGGGTCAAAAGTCGGCGCTTCAATACGTATTTTATCGGCCCCTAGATTACAGCTTGCCTGTAAAATTACCTGTTCATTTGTAAAAAGTAACTGAGGAAGATATTGAAAGATTAACTCAGGGAAAACGACCAACTCCTGCTTTCAACCAACATACAGGTATCAGTCATGGGAAATTTACAGCTTCATCGTACTAAAACTGGTCTCACTCAACCTCCCAGTGATTTTAAAATTCAAAGTCAAAAAGAACCAGAGAATAAAACAACTTCAGACAAAAACAAGGAGTCAAAACCGAAATCAGGAATAAGTAAACCAAATTCTCGCATCAACGCAACACCTATAAAACCAATAGAAAACGGTAGCGCAAATCCAGCCAAACGTCGGAAAAATAATGATGATGCAACAAATAATCCACCGGTCAGTGGCGTATATAGAATATATTTTCGGGGGGGGGGGCCGACACCCCATGGAAACCTATCTGTTCAACCAAAAAAAAAAAAAAAAACGTTGGGAGGACATTTCGGGGGGGGGGGGCCGGGCCAAAAAATCTATTCAACTAAACAAAAAAAAACAATGAAAATCTATCTGTTCAACCAAAAAAAACGTTCGGAGGACATATCTTCATTATTTCGGGAGGGGCCCGGGCCCCCTCGCCCCCCCCCCTTATATACGCCCCTGCCACCGGTTATCTATTGGTGTCAAAATACTGTACCAGAATTAGTTTTCAGCGATAGAGACATCATAGACCCTAGAATAATGCGAGGAGGTGGTTGGCTTCTGGAGTCTGTTATATCTGCAACAATGCGTTTGATAAACGGAGATTTTCCTCAAAGCTTTGATGCTTAATACCCTAGCAAATTTAATATCCAATTGGTGCCTGGACGTTTCAGACCAAAATCCTTATACCACTTCAAGGAAGTTGGGCAAATATTTATATAAGTATTGAACATTCATAACAATCAGTGGATTTGATGTAGTGTCAACTTCTTCGTGACAATGTTGTTTCAGTGATTGTGTATGACAATGGACAGAATGTGGAACCAAATGTTATGCTAATGATAAGTTTGTTCATTACAAATCTTCTTGTTATATCTTCTGTCAGATATGAGGTGCACCAGGTGACATCTCAAAGTAATGGTAGAGACTGTGGTATACATGCACTGTTAAATATGTATACAGCCTCAAGAGGGAGTGATCCTTCTACATTACGAGTAACAGGAACATCTATGGAAATAAGTAACAAGCTGATTGACCGGCTTGAGAATGGAATCTCGCCAATCAATGTAAAATTTGCACAAGGACGAATTATTTTTTCTACGACAAGATATCCTGTATTTTGCATCTGCTTTGAAACCAGAAACATGGATACTCTTATTCAGTGTGAAATATGTAAACACTACTTTCATTTAGAGTGTCTTGCTCAAGACGAATTAAATAATTTTGTATGTGAGTTTTGCCTTATAGAAATTACCGAAAACAACCCTTTATCTGTTGTAGAGGAGTAGTAAAGAATGTGGTTGAATGCTAGGAGCTATCGGGACCTCCTATTTAAAGCACAACCGATAAACATTTAATTTGTTTCCAATCAAGATGACTTTACCCGAAGAAGGTCATGAAAACTACAATGTAATGCATAGGCTTGGAAAAGGTCGGGATTTTTTATGTCTATACTAAGACAGTATTGCAAACAAGCATAACATTAACACACCCGACAGTGTTTAAAATCAATTGCAAACCTGAACAGTCAACATCAACTGTTCACTCACTCGAAAGCTGTTACCGTTACGAAATGAGTGGGATAAGTAGTTCTTGTAAATGCAGAATGAAACTAAATACAGCACTATACTATCAAAGGCTTGAGTTACCAAAAAAGGCCCGCTCATTGGAAGCACGCATTAGGTTTACCGTAAGCACCCTTTAGGTTTACTGTAAGCGTCCATTAAGTTCAATGTAAACGCTGCGCTGGTTAGGTTCACTTTACTTTTGTTTATAAAATTGTGCATATTATGGGGCCGCTTTGCTTTTGACACTGTCTAAAAGCATTAATTTTTTTTTATCCTACTAATTAAGGACGGATTTTTCAAATTGAAATGATTTTGAAATCAACGTCTATGTAAATATCGTGAAATGTGAATTAAGAAAAGTTATTATGATACGTTAAAAGAAAAAAAAAAGAAATAAATGCTTAGCAAATGGTTCATTAGTTCTTTACATTTATTAAAGAACTTTTCACCTTTACTTTTTTCATAAAACACTGATGAGCATATACGAGTGAGTTTATTCGTCGAAACTGAGAAATTCTTCTCAATTTTATAATGAATCTCAATCTAAGTAATTAATAATATTCAGAATAGCTAATAGTTTTGTATGATTACTCTGTCCTGCTTCAAACCATCGCCTACTTAGAATTAAAGGAATTTGTTAGTTCATTGACTGTTAATTTTCAATATTTTTAATGATTAAATGTCTTAATCATTAATAAAAATGAAGAGGAAACTAATCCTTCACTTAATCACTTTCTTAAATTCATGTGTAACAAACTAAGAACACTGCAGCCGTTGGCACAAAAAAGAAAGAAAAACGATAATCTCTTGGCCGTGTTATTACTCATTATCTTCCAATTTCATGCATCAAAGTAAATTAGAATAAAATATGTAATATTATGGATAAGAGATTACCTTTTTTTTAAATAATAAATTAACATATTAAATTACGTTATGGAAATGCTCGCTTAAAAGAACTAAAACTAAATCAGCTTCAAAAAGAAATGAAGACTCTGAACTCGTTAAATAGTTCGAAGAATGAAGCTTTTAATAATTTAGGTCAAATAAAAAGCATAGTATGACTTAATAAGGTCGTTTATGACTTATTTCCTTTTTTTTCTAATTATTTTTCAAATCATAAAAATTTCTTTTACATAAGAACAAAAAAAAAAGAACAAAAAAAAAAATCAAAACAAATTCAATAAGGAAGTACGTTGTTTAAAGTATGTTGACTGTTTATTTTTCAAACAATCGTAAAAAATGTAAAGTTTCACCTTTTGAAAAAATTGTATCTTGGCGTTTGAAATGCCATTTTATTCTTAACTTCTTTACTACCCATTTCTCTAAACATCTTTCGATTTGTGTAAAGTTTAATAAGTCAGTCTCTTAATTATTTGAAGGATCTAAGATTATTCTTACGACTAACGACGAGTTTCTGCAAATAGTCGTAAACATTATTAGGATTAAGTCGATGAATTTAATTGAAAGCAAGTTTAACGTCCGTAATTATTCATAAATGGAGAGAGAAATTCGCCAAGGCGAATTTCTCTCTCGAATGAATTTAAGTTACGACAAGACTAAAATTAATACTATTTGGAGAAAACTATTGTAAGTTTTACCTTTGAGTATCGATCCAATGAAGACAATAGGAAGAGAATATTTTAGTGAATCTTTGTGGAAAAAGGGATTTGAGCTGTTTGGTGTCATTTAAGTCCACAACTGTGTAAGAGATCTTCTCATGCGTAAAATTCTTTATAGCAAACGATATCATCTCATTAGACTTATCTACAGCTATGATCTTATCAAATGCTGGACAGTGAGGCAGAAGAATGTTGTGGGTAACGTCACCGCTTCCACATCCTGCATCCATGATGACGTCATTATCACTCCAGGCCATTTTAGGTGCATATTTGTGAAGAACTCTAATAGCATCACGTTTTTGCATAGCGTTGTGTGAAAGATATAAGAGAGCATTGTTCATTTCGATAAATTACAACAAACAATCTGGAAGGAAAAAATAACATTAAGGAATGCTTGGATTGATAGTTGTAGATTTTCTTATAAAGCTTTATTTGTTCATTCATTTATTTCATTTTCGTTATTTGTTGTTCAAAATAATATTGCGGTTAATTTACTAACTAGCAAACCGTAGGTAAAGAAAAAAGAAATATCGAAACAGGAAAAACAAAAATAGTAATTATACATCAATAAAAACATTCAACTGAATTCAATTTAACTATTAGTGCAAGTTTTTAAAAAAAAAATAAATAAAGTTACATGAAATTTTGGATATTTAAGTAACAAAAGCTATCATTAGCAAAAATAAAACTAAAAAGGTAGTTTAAAGCTGATATTTTTTTTTAAGTGATTAAAGGAATGGCAATTTTACCTGGTCAGTCTGTCTAGACGATGTTCCGGATGCAATGATGACTGTATATAGATCGGTTTCTACAAAGACTGTGCTCAAGGTTATATTTGCCTTAACTCCACCTCCATACCATGGACAACCCTTTCTCTTTTCTGATTGGTGAATTCAGATGAAAACGTACTTTCGGAAATTTTTTTCTGAAATTTTTTCGTGAAATAATTATTGTTTCACATATAACAGTTTATAGTGATTTTTCAAAGTCACTAGAAAATAAAGCAATTATAGATTTTGCTATGTATAGAATTCTAGATCTAATTGTAAATCTTAGATAAAAAACAGATGCATATTACTTATTGATATGTGTTTTGTTATATAAGTGTAAAATTCAGAAAGTAACATAAGTAAACATCGATAAATAAGCATTTTTTATATGCGCTTTTTTGGAAATTCAGAAGGCACGTTGAATGTCGAAAACACATAAACGATATCCTTGTATCAAAAATGGTACCTGCTTCGCTGGTATGTGCTCATTTAATCAAAAACTTCAAATTTTACGTATTAGCAGTATAGTACTGGATACCCTACTGCAAGAAATGTGAAGAAACGGTTCATCAGTAAGCATCAAACTAATAAAATGTCCAGAAAATAGTCTCGATCTCAGTCGAATAGAGACGTAGGAATTGAATAGAATTGAGTAGAAGAAAGGAATGAATAAATATAAGTTCATTGAGACTTTAATATAATCAAGGAATCATTTAATAAATAGGTAGTTAGGTATTTCCCATCCCAGCTTCCGCTAGAACAAGGAAATGCCGCAGATCCTTGTTCTAGTAGAAGTTCTAATAAATGGGCTGCGACCCAATGCTCGCTCTTCTTTACCTTCGGAAAGAAACTATAAATTTATAAATTATAGGCAGTCATTTAACACAGCACCGAGTGAAACTTGTGGTCCGTGAGGTTATTGCTCCATCTGGCAATAACCTGGAAAAAATCCCTCATCCAAGGTATTGAATCTGGTTCCTCCCAGACCTTCCGCCTAATACTGAGGTACAATTCATGATTCTTGTCAATTATTTCAAAACGCAGATCACAATAAGAGCTTCTGAACCACAAATAACTACAGTTCCCGGAGAGAACGAGGAGAATGACGCATGCGTACATAAGAATAACTACTTAAACCAATCATAAGGGCAATGGAAGAAGAGCATTATTTTTCCTGGCATTTCCATTAGTGAAATCGCAGACGATAAGATTTTTAATATTCGCAATGTCTTCTGTCGATTTATATTTATATTATATCAATATTTATCGATTTATTGTTTTATTGTAATACAAATTAAATGTTTAATACATTATATTGATTATTTATATTATAAGAAGTAAATAATTTAAATGTTTATTGTGGGATCAATGTAGAGCCTGAAAAGCTAAAATAAACAATAAAAAAACTCGCCAAAAGGATAACTGGCGAGAAGATTCATGTGCACCCGTTCCGCGGCCGCTATGAATATTTTTAGCACACGTTTATTTTAGCATTGATTTCGACATTGATTCAAATTGATTCCGACGATATTTCCTATATGGAGGCCTGTGTATAGAGACCTGGTTGTTTACTGATGACTGCTCCTAGCTGATGATCATCATATTAGCATGAAGCAGCTGTACCAGGATGTCATTTTGTATACAACTTGGTCTCACCCATTGTTATTATTATTAATATTTACCCATGGTTCCTTATTTTCATGCGCTAAATAAATTCATAGAGACCGCATGTAGCGGCACATGAATTTTCTCGCCATTTGTTCTTTCGGCGAGTTTTTATTGTTTGTTTTAGCTTTTGTGGGTCCCACATTTGTTCCGACGTTTTATCTTATAGACCCCGTGTATCGAGACTTGGTTGTTTACTGATGACTGCTCCTGGCTGATGATCGCTATATTAGCGTGAAACAGCTGTACTAGGATGTCATTTAGTAAACAACTTGTCTCATCCTTTATTAATATTTACTTGCGCAATCTGATTTTTTATGCACTAAATAAATTAATATCTGCCGCGTATAGTGTGCACATGAATTTTCTCGCCAGTTATCTTTTTGGTGAAGTTTTTATTGTTTATGTAAGCTTTTCAGGCTCCACATTGATTCCAACGATATTTCCTATTGGCCTGTGTATTGAGACCTAGCTGTTTAATTTAATGGTTTATTTATACTATATATTCTTTGTCGATAATATTTATTTTGTATATTTCTGTAAGTATTTATTTTATTTTAAGGTTAGGGTTTACCACGAAATTGGAAAGTAATTATTAATCTAATAAGTCATCTTATTTATTATTTTTGTTAGAGAGCAATGTCAGCAATAACTTTCTTGAAAAAAATTAATAATTTGTAAAAAATTTAATTTTTATTAAAAACTTAAGCATTTTTTTGTCTATTTTTTTTTTCATCAAATCGATAGTTTTTTTAGTGCTGATTAGCTGCAGATTTTCTATTATGTCTATTAAACAGTATAGGTTGAAATTATTGAGTAAATATCCTTTCTTTTAAAACTATGGAATTGAAACTATAAAAACCAGCCTTATGTAACCGACAAGCAGAATACTACTCATGCGTTAGTTTCCTCTTTCTTTCGTGCCCGGGGCTATAGTGAACATAGTTTTCCTTTTTTTTTATCATACCGGTACTTGTTTTTTCATTTTCCATAACAAAATATGTGTGTGATTTCAATGCATTTTAAAATAATTTCTACTTTGTGAGCATATTTTCTAGGAAATATGGGAAATTCATTTTATTATACTTTTTGCAACGCCTGTTAATTTTTATTCCATAAAAATAAAATATACTACATTACTGTATTTTAATTTTAAAAGATTTAATAAATATTTTATAATGAATGTATGTTCATTAAAGAACGTTTTTCCGTTCTGTTGAAACTTTTCTTCTGTATTCCTTTTAGGACACAAATAATGCATTTTTTTTTTCATTTCTTATTCCTCTGGAAAATGCCAAATAAACTTTTAGTTGAATTTCAGTATTTTGAAGTCATTTTATCTCTTTCAATCCACAGCATTTCAATAAAGCTTCAATCCGAGCTCATTTTACCTTCTTTTTTCCGTCTTGTTGTTGATCTTTGTCCTGTCGATTAGAATTTGGAACCCATTTCCTTTCATAACCAGAAAAGAATAATAAATCAACTCCGCGTGACTGGATTGAGGACGTGATTTTCCGCGCGACGGCCTATATTTACAATAACTATCAAATAATAATAAAAAATTACAACAAAAAATTAGTTTAATATCTAAATTTGTTGATTGTTATTGGTATCTTTTTGTTCGATATTAATTGTAACTGATTTGTCCTTGAATCTAGATAGCTTGAATTGGATTCAAGATTTTATCTTTTGGGAATTGTTAACTTTTTTGATTTTTTTTTCTTTCTTTCTCCTCCTCCCTACTGCTTTAGAAATCATGCAAATTTAATCAAAGAAATTGTTGGTTTTAATGTCGTATATTAATATGTAATACTAGTGCTATATGGAAAAATAATTTTTTTCTTCAATTTATCATCGTCACGATTGAGGCGTCAGATAACTTATTATAATTCCTTGTTATTTCCTTATTTCTTCTTTTCTTAACTGAATTTAATGTGAAACTATTTTCATTCGAAAATCCTGTAAGAAACGTAATCTATATAAAATTACAGTAGAACCTCATTATAACGGACTAATAGGGGCTGAAGGTTGTCAGGTTTTAATGAAAGTCCGGTTTATAACAAATAATTCTTATAGGAGTGTAATGCAGCAGGGTGTACATCAATGAAAGTACAATAGTTAGTTATAAAAAGTGTTTATTATATATCAAATAAAAAACAACCTTCAACATAGTAGGTTGAATTGAAAAAGATGTGTACGTGTGCACTGCATTAATCTTTAGAACAAGAAGGTCCTGGTTCATGTTGATTGCTTACATATACTCATGGACAAAAAAATTAGCGCACCAAGAAATAATTGCGGGATCGTAATGGAACTTGCAATGAAGGTACATGTCGGGGAGATATGCAAATGATTAGAAATGCAGCGTGATTGCGCATTACGTATAGCCGGTAGAGGGCGTTGAACATCGTACTCTGTGGAGTATAACCAAAGCTTGTTTGAGTGTGCTGAATCATTTACACAGGAAGAGCTGAGGTAGACATGCCATTACGCCGTGTTCGAAGACAGTATACGCAGTTGTCGCAGTTAGAGAGATGGAGAATCGTCGGGATGATGGAAGCTGGGTGGTCAGCTAGGCGAGTAGCTCGTCAATTAGTCCGCTCTGATTGTGTTGTGAGGAGTTGTTGGGACCAGTGGATCCGAGAGATGTCATGTACACGAAGACCAGGCTCAGGACGCCCTCGACAGACCAGTCGTCGAGAAGACCGCCACATAGTCATAAATGCACGCGTACAGCCAACTGCTTCATCGACCGCCATCCAGGCACAGGTAGCACCTTCACTAGGGGCCTCTGTGTCTTCTCGAACCATACGAAGGCGCCTGGCTGAAGGACAGTTGGTATCGCTGCGCCCATTACGTGTGCTGCCCTTGACGCCCACCCATCGACGCCTCCGTTTGGAGTTTTGCCGCGCACGAGGAAACTGGACTGCAGCGGAATGGAACCAGGTCGTCTTTAGCGACGAATCCAGATTCAATCTCGGCAGTGATGACAATCGTGTTCGTGTGTGGAGAGCCCGTGGTGAACGCTTCAATCCTGCCTTTGCTGTACAGCGACACACCGCTCCCACAGCTGGTGTGATGGTATGGGGTGCCATTGCCTACAATACACGGTCACCCCTAGTATTGTTCCGTGGCACCATGACAGCCCAGCGGCATGTTCATGAAATCCTGCAACCACATGTGTTGCCACTCATGCAACGGCTCCCAGGAGCCATTTTTCAACAAGACAATGCTCGGCCTCATACGGCAAGGGTGTCACAAGACTGTCTCCGCACTGTTACTACCCTTCCTTGGCCTGCCCGATCCCCAGATTTGTCTCCAATCGAGCATATCTGGGATCATTTGGGACGACGAGTTGGGCATCCCACGAGTTTGAACGAACTAGAGGCAAGGTTACAGCAAATATGGAACGAAATGTCTCAAGACATCATACAGAACTTGTATGACTCAATGCCCGATCGTATCGCATCGTGCATTAGGGCTAGAGGGGGTCCAACGGAGTATTAACTCCTCCGTTCTTTTGCCTTTTTCTCTGAAATAAATTATCTTTTTCTTTGATTTTCTTATCATTTACTTATATCAAAGTAGTCATTACGTATGTAAATTTTCGTTTCAGTTTGACGACTCCTTCTTGGTGCGCTAATTTTTTTGTCCATGAGTGTACATTGGTTTGAAAAAATAATTTATTTTCTGCTGGGTTTGTTCGATCGATGTTTAATCGCTTGCTTGGAAATGTAAAACTCGTCAGATAAAAATTAGCATCTTTTATTATTATTATATTTTTTTTTAAACTCCGTTGTAAGCGACGTCCGTTAAAATAGGGTCCGTTATAATGAGGTTCTACTGTATATACATTTTCACATGGTTTTTATTTCCCTGACAGCCTTCACTAACAACAATTATCATAGAAATTACATATTTTAACTGAAGAACACGTAAATATATACATATATATTATTTTTATATGGCTGTTCTAGTGATAAGTGATTTGTCCTTGTAGATGGCATTGATTGGAGTACGATTAGAACTTCGGGAATTCCTCTTCCTCCCTATTATGTACAAGGCTTTTCTTATTGGTTAAGTTCGATGAAAAATATATAAATAACAAAAGGCCTTTCCATAATTTTTATTCATGCTATTATTGCTTTAACCAACGCCGTCGAAACATTTACTATTTTGAATTCGTTGTAAGAAGGATATCTTTACTCTGAAGGAATTTATCTTCAGGCAAAACTAATCATCCTCATCTTTTGAGCAGACACAATTAATCTTGAAAAATCCACTATAATGATTGACATAGCAACGGAACCAGAAAGATATCTGAATATTTGAATTCAAAACATCATCTGTAACAGTTTTAAAGAACATAGGTTGTATTTATTGTCTCTTTTTTTTAATATATATGCTTTTTAAACCTAGTATAGTGTGATGGCTGAATTTATTTCTTAATTAACTATGACATTGGCACACGTTAAATGTTTCTTGATAAGTGTTGGATAATTGTCTTTCACCATTTTTAATTTATATTTTTTTTTACGGTTTTTTTAAAGGGTAATTGATCTTTTGTTAATTTACAATAATTTTAAGAAATGTTTCCATTTTATTAGCCATAATTTTTAGAAGATAAAAATCCCTTTTTCCTAATTTTTCTTTATTGACATAATTGAAGAGGCTAGTTCAGTTTTTACAAAAAAAGTGAATTGTACCAAAGGATTTCCTGATGTTAGTTTGTTCATAATTCCATGTTCTGAGACAAGAAAAGATATTTCATATCTAGCACATAAGTTTCTTTTGGATAAATCCAATAAATGCCTTAAGATCAGCTGATACGAGAGCAACCATGCCAGTGTCAAGTTATCAGAAAACAAACTGTCAAATTAAAAACCTGCCGAAAAAACATTGCAGAAAGCTTTGTGAATATATAATTTTGAAATTGCTTTGATAGAAAAAAAACAATCAGGTAAAATAGTATTAATGTTATTACCATTGTTTAATTCTTCTTACCTTAAAGATCGTAACTCCTTCAACTTCTATCTTTCGTATTTTCTTGAAATTTAAAATCGAAATAGTGGCGACCTCTAGTCATTCAAATTTAACCAAACTTTCAAAGAAAATTCAAAAGTATATATAAAAAAAAAACTAGAATAGAGGATTTAACTGGTGTAATAATGGCAGCTGTTGGATGTTTCAAAGTATTGTTAATATATAAAACTAAAAATAATTCCAAAATTCCAGATCCAAATGACGCGCACTGAGAGTTTCCTGAGCATCTAGAAAAAATCTTTGTATGAGTCTAAAAATGCGAAGGGAGCTCTAATGAAACATATGGGAACTAATCACCCAAGAAGTGGGTTTCAGTATATTAAGAAAGAAACAAAAAATATAGATTATGTACCAGAATGCTTAGAATAAGAGGTCCTTCTATTTTAATAAAATATTATGTTATCTCACAGAAGAAGATCCGAAACATATCGATTTGCTTTGATTTGAAATATTCTTCACTCATTTCTTGTGTTTGGAAGATTATATTGTGGGTTTCTTTCAATATTTAAAATTACCTAGTATATGAGATCTAATGTGTTTACAATGACTACCCCCAACTGATGATCGCCAATCAAGCGAGAAACAGCTGTTTTGGGATGTCATTGTAAACACGATCTCACCCTTTTAATGTGTTTATCCACTTTTTTAGGCGCTTTCTTATTTTAATTGCGCATAAAAAAAAAAATTGTTAGAGGCTGCCGGAGGGCAGCACAAGAATTTTATTTATTTTACTAGACGGGTACCGTCGCTTCGCTCCGGAACCCTTGCATATATAGTATTAAAAAAAAAAATATTTATTTAGCAAATTATGATTGAGATGGGAGAATATACGACTTCCCAGCCCATTGTGGCCTTCTCCACTTAACTCAGGTGTATTGCGGGTTGGCACCCCACACCTGGGTTTGTCGCCACACACTTCATCGTCAGTTTGCCAGATTATTCCCTATCCCGTGGGAATTTCGAAAAATCCGGCCTTATTCCTTGTCGACATCATAAAGGGAACCTCTGTGCAAAATTTCTAGGTCCAAGGGTTTGGGGTAGGCGTTGATGAGTCAGTCAGTGAGGGAGTCAGGAATTTTCTTTTTATCTAGGTAGATTTTTATGAATTTTGTTTTGTTAAACTCATTGATTAGTTCTTCATAGATTATATTTGGATCTGTTATTTTCTGCTTTTCAATTCTTATTATCCGAGATTCGTTCTTTACATATTATTCCTGGTGTTTCGATATCATGCTTATTTATGAAAATATGATCTACATTTGTTTTCGTATTTCCTTGAATTGTACAGTTGTTTCTTGTTGTTCCGTAGAGACAATTTTGAAACCATTATTGCACATAAGTTTTAGATATTTCTGTAGGATACTGCATTGTTTTTATTCATTTTGAAAAGATCTACATTTACGTCGCCAATTAGTGTAGTTGAACAGTTGTTTAATATATTTTCATTTTTTATGAATAGATTCTTAATTCTTCAGTAAATTTACCTTTCTTTGTGTTTTGTTGGTTTATATAGGGCTAAAATGTTAATATTTTGTGTTTGATAACACAAACACATTTTTGGTAATGAAACCTATTAGGTTTTATTACAAAACTTCATGATAAATAACGTGTTTTGTAAAAATTCTTGAATCATTTTCCAAAAGATTTCCTTGCTCCGACGTTTTAGTAATTTATAATTTAACATTTTGCTTATAGAATGACAGACAGAATAACCTTTTTATAATATACGTTTTTGTAATATATAATAATAATAGCCGGGTACCGTCGCTTCGCTCCGGAACCCTTGCATATATAGCATTCAAAAAACAAACTTTATTTATTTAGTAAATAAATGTTGCGATCGTCGGAGAATATATAACTTCCCAGCCCTTTGTGGCTTCTCCGAATAACTCGGATGTATTGCGGGTCGGCGTCACACACCGAAAATTCACATTTTTGCATGTATCTTGCAAACGCTGAAGCGTTTGTGAATAAGTGATATATCGTTCGATAGAACTTTCAAATACCAACATTTTCTCAATGTATTGTTCTCTTCCATCTTTTATACTTTTCGTTTAAATTGAGAAAAAGCCAAAATTTGACCCTTTAAAAGGCGCCATCTTGGAAACCAATACTTTTTTCGAAAGATTTTTGTAGCATTTTGTTTGTCTTAAAAATATCTACATTTTATCCATTTACATGACCAATCTATCTCTTATAGTTTGGTCACAAAATTGGAAAAACGTAAAGTCTTATGACAGACAGAATAACGCTTTTATAATATAAGATTTTTAATGTGTATTTTGTTTTTAGTTTAGTTTCCTGGAGGTGCCATTCCCATGCCTACTTATTTGTATATTCACCTCTGTATGAGATCTAGTGTGTTTACAATGACTACTCTCAACTGATGATCGCCTATCAAGCGAGAAACAGCTGTTTTGGGATGTCATTGTAAACACGATCTCACCCTTTTAATATATTTAAAATTACCTTATCTGTTTTTTGCTGTGATAGTTTTCGACATGTAAACGTAAAAACGTAAATTAAAGTTTAATACTATTTAGGTCGGCGTGGCGAGAAATCAGGCTTCCTGCTTAGCCGCCCCAAAAAAAAAAATAGCCAGCCACCGCCCAATATCGACCCTTCTTTCTCCATGACGCAGTCAAGTGCTTTATCAAGATATTAGATATTGCCAGTCATATGTTATGACGGATAGAAATTGAAAATGAGTGCATTGCTAGGAATATAACTGAATTTCTTTATTGGAAGGATTGATGCAGGCATTACTAGGAACTGACGGCCCTTCAACTTGAATGGGAAATTGATATCACTTGGTTGAAAATGGGTTCTAGGAATAATGACGATATCACCTATTATTATTATAACTAATAGTGAACTGTATTACAAATTGTGAATACTAACGATATGCACTTCGACACAGAAAATGTGAAATATCTCCTCTTCGTCAGTAGAGGTCCTCCGCATCACGAAGGAATTATCCAACTGAAATAAAATAATGTACGTCAGCCAAACCCACACAACAGATGAAACACTCAGATAGTGCAGAAATGATAAGGGAAACGACTCTCGCACCCAACAGTGGCCTCCCTCCAAAAGAAAACACAATTCAAAAAAATCAAAACAAAAGGCAAAGCTTCAAATCCTGGCCTGCGAATTCGTCAGGCTCAAAGGAATTTCAATAAAAAGAACCAAGGCTGAATCCAACTTGGTTAATAAATATAAGGTTATACACGCTATCAAATTCAAGTGCTATCAAATACGAATAAGGAAAGAAATGACATAGAAACTAAAAAATATCTGAGCTTTCATCGGTGAGAGTTTGGGACGGCCGTTTCGTCCTTTTTGTGGATTCGTCATCCCAAACCCACTCACCAAATGCACCAAGTGGATGGTGAAATTAAAATTTAAACTTTAATTTAGTTTCAGTTCTAAGTTTCTGTTGTTACTTCATATAATCTGGTTTTCAGAATAACTAATGGAAGGTTTGCGGAAAGAAGGTTTGCTAGTAATGTATATACAGTAAAACCCCGTTATTACGCTCCCGCTTATAGCACTATCCCGTTCTTTACGCTCCTTCTATACGGTCCCTGGAATTTTCTATGTAACTCTGCATACTTTTACCCTCTTATAACGCTTCAAATCCCGCTTGTAGCGCTTTTTTTATATCGGAAATTTTGTATCGAAAAGAAATGTAACACTGTAAAGATTCTTTTTTCTTCCCTGGTAGGAGGGAATCTTTGAAATTCTGTGAAATGCGGGTCTGTGATACAGTTGGGCAAAATGTCGAAGCGGAAATCCCTTTCTATAAGGGAAAAATTGCAAATTCTCTGTAAGTACGACGAGAATTCTACAGAAGTTAGAAGGATTTCGCAGAATCTCTAGGAATTCCCTCGTCCAGCCTCCGAACAATAAGGAAAAACAGGGATGCAATTACCGATGCAGCGAAGGGTTGTTGCAAACGTAAAAAAGTAAAGTGTGCACTAAATCTGCTCCGAAAATATCTTAGTATTGCTCCTAGTGGTGTATCAATTGACATTAATAGTTACCTGAACCGCATTGAAAATGTCATAATTCATAGCAGTAGCACACACACGGCAAACCACAATCAAAGATCTTTTTAATAGGAAATAAGCTCATATTTGCAGTAAAATGGTGTCCAAATTTTTCCCCATCTCATAAATCATTTCCCGTCTATAGCGCTATCCCGCTTATTACGCTTGTAGGTCATGGTCCCTTGACGAGCGTAATAACGGGGTTTTACTGTATATGAAAATTGCATTCTTAGAATTGATACAACTACAAGTGTAAGAACTAGATAAAAGTAAAGATCAAAAAGTAGGAATTCCTTATTTAAATAGTAGTAGTGTTGAATTGAAGAAAATTTGTAAAAAAATATGACATTGATAGAATATTAGAATATAGAAACAAATTAAAAAATATTTTATGTTACAAATTCAATACTAGTGGTTCGAGGAACAGTATGGGTATTGTCTACAAAACTGAATGTTTAAAATTGTAGAAATTTTTACGTAGGAGAGAGTAAAAGAACAGTAGGAGAGAGTAAAAGAACAATAAGAGAGAGGATATTTGAGCATTATCTATATTACTAAAATCTTTTATTTCTCTGTCTGTCTGTCTTTCTGTCTGTCCGGCGCAATTTTCTGAGAGAATGGAAAATAGAAATAATTTTTACAATGAAACATCCGCGACAGGAATCGAACCTGCAACCTTCTGATCCGAAGTCAGATGCCTTATCCATTAGGCCATAGGGACTACAACTCTCTTCATATGGTTTTTTGACTTATATCTCCTTTCCTTTCCCCCATCAATAAGGAATGTATTCAATTTTTTTTTTGAATCTCAAGATTGTTTATTTATTTCATATCAGTCAGTTTATTTGTAATTCGAAACTGACAATTAGAAAGATAATTGCCGAAACGTTGCAATATTTTAAATACTCTTACTTAACCAAATCCTATGTGATATTGAAAAATATATGGGTGTACACGCCAGATGTTGGAGTAAAGAAAACAGAGTCAAGAAAGAGAGAAGCACTCTTTTTTTGAGGTGGAATACCGAAAAAATCACTATTTGCAACTCAAAAACCATCAATAAATGTAACTCAAACGTCACTGAAAAGTGACAATTATAATTAAAATGAGAGTCAAAAAAGAATGAAGCGATACTTCTATTAGATAGAATACTGAACACTATTGTAACTCAGAAACCACTGAAAAGTATCATTTGGAATAAATAAAAAAAAAAGAGTCAAGAAATAAGAAGCAGTATTTCATTAGATAGAATACTGAAAAATCACTATTTGTAACTCAAAAACCATCACTATT
>JAFIDM010009631.1:247849967-247861726 GCA_023159025.1 Thereuonema tuberculata | reverse complement strand
TCTCATCATAGACTCTACCCGTATAATCAACGACTCTTCCTTCAAATAATATTACTAATTTCAAGTTTTATATGAATTGGAATTAAAATGATTTATGATTTTACTGTAAGAGAAAATGATAACGTGATAGCAGTGTCTTGAAAAATACGTCGTCATGGTTTTTCAATGTAAGAAAAATAAGAGAAATCTTTTTTAATTTTGTTATTTTTATTAGTAGCTTTTAATTGTTTCGTTCATCGATCAAATACATGCGTTACAGTATTAGAAGATCTTCCAAGCGTTCAAACTTTCTAAATAGTCTTTACTGCTTTCTTCTCAGGAATCGTGAGTGCTCAACCTTCTCCAAAATCCAAGTCGTAATTGAAAAATCATACAGGTCAAGGAATGATAGTAGCTTAGTTTCAAAAATTAAGAAGAATCAAATAGATTTTTTTTCATTCATTTCCATTTTAAACAATAATAACAATTGTAAATGGCTTAAAGCACTAATATTGTAGTACAAAGAAAAATAACTCACAAAACAAGATATGATATTGAATTATTAGAAGCATTGTTATTATAATAATAATGCTTCAGTAATTATTTTATATTGAAAAAAAATTAACTTATAACAATAATAATAAATTTTAAAAAAATAATCACGTTAAGAAATTTATTTCAACGTGATAGTTTTTCATTTATGAAGACTTTTTCTTTTATCGTTTTTTATTTTGAAGCCAATATCAAGGCATAAGGTGCAGCAGAATTAGAAGATCAAATTGTATATACACTGCTGGACAACTGCAAAGGACGAATGACACAATCACCCCTAACGACCACAAAATGGAAGGAACCCACATGTCGACCATTGGAATAAGTGCAGGATACATTAAGAAGAGTTGTGCGTATGCAAATTTTGCATTGCCACCCCTGTGCGTGATCTGACAGCGCTGATAAGAGATTTGAAGAAATTGACGCGTATGGACAGTTGTTGCTCGAAGGGAAAGTTTTACTGGAAAACGTTAATTGATGAACTTAAAATTTTAGGCATGTGTTCCCGATATCACTTAGATGATTTTACGTGTGGCCGTATTATTGGAAAGGTCGAAGATGGGCGACAAATAACAGATGTTGCCAGGGAGTTTGGCAAAGCCCACAGCGTTGTTTCACGGCTGTGGAAAGCATTTATGACAACTGGAATGTGTAGTAGGTCGCGGAGAAGGTCACGGGGGAGGTCGTATTAGAAGTACGACGCCTATAGAAGACAGGTACATTGTCCTAACGTAAAACGGAACCAATGCACCACAGCTCAGCAAGTGGCAAATGAGTTTCTTGCTGTTTCTGGCACAGGAAAGCGGATCTCCCAAAAAACTGTAGCCAGACGTTTGGGACAAGGAGGACTATACGCCCGCAGACCTGTTATGTGTGTGTCCCAGTGTCCAGACTGCACCGTATCGCCCGTTTGCAATTGTGTCGTGAGCATCGTAATTGGACCGAAGATGAATGGGCTAAGAAGACGTACTGTTCAGTTGGTTCAGCCTATCATCGGATTGTAGACGCCAACTGGTCTCGCGTATCGTCCAGAAAATATCCAGGAAAGAAACCGATATTCGACTTGCGGTATCATGGTATGAGCCGACATCAATATTGTATCCTGCTGGGCTTCCACCCCCCGCGTAATCTTGTGATACCTCGCAATTTGTGATCCGTTCTTAGCAATTGTCCAGCAGTGTGTAATCCCCTTCAAATATAATTACTCTTTTCATCAATCAAACCCTGTCCCTGTGACTTTTAAGAGGATTTTTAATTCGTTTTTCTGTATACTTTCCTTAAAATTATAACAACAAACATCCTGTATTTTAGACTTCATTTTTGTTTTCAGTGTAAACAAATGCTCTTTTAGAGAAATTATCTGTGTTATGATAAAATAAGTTAAGTGTTTTCTTGAGTCTTCATTATAATTGATCTGAATATGTCTATTTTATAAGAGATTTTATAATTTTCATTCGTCTTTTACACAAATATCCATATTATCTGAAAAAAGAAGAAATTTTTCATTTCTCGAAATTGATTTCTCTACTAAAATAAAATTATTTTTAATTGTTATTTTTTTTTTACTTTTTATTTTTAAATTATGTTACTAAAAGAAGACTGATATCTGTAGTTCTATTGTGATTCTGCAAAGACTATATAGACTGGTCCAAACAGGCAGCCATCTAGCGTTCAGATGTGATGAGATATCTGCAATGTATATAGAAAGAAATAAGTTTTTCTTATTATTTTATGAGGCAATAACAAACAATTTTGTAAAATAAATAAATAGCCTAATAATAAAAATATCCTTATATATTATATTAACTCCCTTAATACTTCATCAAAATCAATGATTGAGACATCATTTTGAAGATTACGTTTCCCACTACTGACGAAAAATAAAAAAATTGTTTAAAATTAATGTTTTCGTTAAAAAACTTTATTTTAAAAACCTTTTTATAAAAATGTAGACATACTTTAACAGAAGCGACTTATCTTTCGAAAGTGAAACAACATTTCAAATAATGTTATATCGTCGTAAACTTCAAGTATATCCTTTTTTGAATAAAAATACACTTTAAAATGATATTTCATCGTTTATTTAATAAAAACAGTTAAAAAAACAAACAAAGCTTTATATTTTAATAAAAATCAACGATTTATTACAATAAAAAAACATAAAAATTTGTCAACTTCTCATTTATTATTTCTCAAAGGTTGTAGTATTAAAGGTATTTTATTTCCCTTAATACTTCATCAAAATCAATGATTGAGATATCATTTTGAAGATTACGTTCACCGCCAATGATGAAAAATAAACAAATTGTTTAAACTTAATGTTTTCGTTAAAAAACTTTATTTTAAAAATCTTTTTATAAAAATGTAGAAGGCGCCATCTATTGACAATCCGTTCATTTATTTATTTCCATATTACCATTAGGTGACTGATCAAGATACCATGCGAATTATTCGTACGGGTCAACCTTTTTATAGAAATGGAGAAGGCGCCATCTATTGATAATGTGATTAACTAACATGCACGGCAGTTGTTGGATTTGTTTATTAATTCTCAAAGGTGCTTTTTTGTTGCGAATTATTCGCACGGGTCAACTAGTTATCAATTATTTTGAATCTAATTAAAAGTTAACAATTCTTAAAAGATAAAATCTTGAATCCAATCACTTTAAATTGTAATTTCGAAACTAGATATTTAATATATAATATTTTAATTACCAAATTGAATCGATTTGATTTTAAATAGAAACAATGTTTTCTTCTACGAATTCATAGATTTAATCCAGCTTCATCACATCTATTTCCGAATGCCACCAAATTAATACAAACAAGGGAAGAAATGACACAAGAATTAAAAAATATCTGAGCTTTCATCGGTGAGAGTCTGGAACGGCCGTTTCGTCCTTTTTGTGGACGCGTCACCAAAACCCACTGAATAAATGAATTGCTCAGAAGTGTAGAAATGATAAGGGAATCCACTCTCGCACTCAACAGTCACCTCCCTACAAAAGTATACCACGAAGACAGTCAATGGAGAGGAGTGACGTATGTGGCCGGGTGTTAGCTTGATGAAAAGTAAGCCCAGGGTTCCGCGAAAGGAAAGGTAACACAACGGGTCGTAGATTTTCGTGAACGTACCACTGTGCTGCTTAGGTGTCGCGGAAGAGTACCAAGGGGATCCGTCTATGAAACGTAGTGGCACCCTGTTGTCGGGCTGTGTGGCGTGCGACAGTAAGAATGAGATGCTGACGATGTTCAGACATGTCTGCGCTGGTCGTCAGGGCTCAGTTCAAAACGGGACTGAAGATAATCACTTAAGATAATCCTTCCCCAGTCAGCACAATTTCACGTTGATCGTGCCTGGCACCACTGCAAACGCTCTTGACGGTGCATACTGGTTAATGGTAGGCGGCGTAATGGGAGCAGCGAGTGTATATTCTGCACCCGTAGTTTTCTACTAATGGTCAGGGCGGTCACTTCAGTATTGGTTACACGTTGGATGTTTTATCGACGATTCTGGCGCTGTAATAGCTGTTCTGATAACCGCTCTATCTTCCCGTTCTATCGTCGCCCTGGGCTGTCCGCTGCCTTTTTGCCGCTGAAATCTGCTGTTCAGGACCCATTCCTGCAAGCATTGTTTAATTGCTGCATCGTTCCAACCCAAATGCCAAGCGATTTGTCGGTTTGTCCATCCAGACTCATGTACTCCGATGGCACATCATCTTTCAAACTCCGTCCTATGGTTGTAGTGACCGGGAATTCGCAGGCGAGGCACTATTACAGTCAAGGTAGAAAACACAGTCAGAATCCACTGGAAGTTTTGTTCCTGAAAGGGAGATTCACTCTTTCAATATGCTCTGTTCAAATGTGCTGCAGCTATTCATTTATTGGGTACGAATTTTTGATCATTTGCATATTCAGTCGGAAAGCTTTTGCATGAGAAGTTTTATTACTATCGGATTATTTTTAAGGAGTGCATCGATTTTTTCCTCAATGAGTATATTTAATTTTATAATTAGCAGTTTTATAATTTTTTAAAACTGCCACAAATTATTAAAAAGTGATTTACCGACTAAAAAAAACTTTTAAGAAAACTTTTCATTCATTTCCCTCTTTTTACTCAAACATTTCCTATTTAATCTATGATAGAATTCAAAGGATTTAATCTGTAGATGGAACTAATTTCCTTTCAATTTAAGGTCTTTTTTAATAAAGAAAATATTACATTTAAACTTGTTTGAGCCTGACGGATTCGTAGGCCATGATTTGAAGCTTTGCATTTAGTTTTGATTTTTTAATTATTTTTCTTTTGGAGGGAGACCACTTTTGGGTGCGAAAGTGGTTTCCGTTTACACTTTTCCACTGTCTGAGCATTTCATCTGGTGAGTGGGTTTGGCTGATGCGTCCACAAAAAGCATGAAACAGCCGTTCCAGACTCTCACGTTTATTAAACGATAGAAGTTTTTTTGTGCAATGTGAATTTCATCAATTATTTTCATTGGTTAAGATATTTTATTTGCAAGTTGAAATGAAAACAAAGAAAACGTGATAGCAGCATATATTGTGTTTGTTTAGCGTGCTAAAGAAAATTTTTGTTTGTTGTGCACGTATGATTGTTAAGTGATGTAAACAAGGAAGTATGTCGATATATGAAAGATGAGAGATGAATTCCAGTTTGGGACAATCAAGATGGATAAAGTAACAAGAAGACATCTCTATGAAGAACACCACTGTATAAAAAGTTCTTCAGTTATATATGTATATACTTAATAGAAGTAAAAAGTAATATTTTAGCAGAAGTGTTTTTAAGCTACAAACTTCTATTAATACATATTATTTCTTTTGAGATACGTTCGAATGGAAAGGCTTACAACGTACATTGTTTAATTGAAGATTTCGGATGCACCAGATCGACGACGTGTATGAAACCAGGTCAACTAATGAGAGGTATTATATAGGATCGGTTTCGTAATTCAGCGATTTCTTCTATCAAGAATTAAAGTAAGTGACTTGCCTTGTGACTTTTACCTTTTGTCGTGAGGGATAAACATGAAGCTACAGATTGTGTTAATATCAACTGTGAAAAACTATTCTTTTACATTTGACTTTTATTGTGCTCATCAAGAATTGCTGTGACATTTAATTTGAGTATATAATATACCAATTACTTATATACCTTCAATTCAGCATGGGACTTTTTTTAGTAAAAGAACATTGTAGTATCTGAAGAGTTTTATAGGAACAGACTTATTCTACATGTGAATTCATTAGAAACAATGAAGATAATAGTTTACAATGAAATGAACTAGTTGAAAATTGAAACTACTATTTAATTTAAGTTAGGATTATTTTATTATTAAGCATTTCAAGAAATAGAAACGTAAATATGTATACTTATTAATAAGGAACAGAAAATTTTGTAAGAACTGTTTTACCAAAGTTTCTCTATTTTTATATTGACTATAAATATTATCACTAAGCCTCTGCTATAACTTTGATTTTGAACTATTCGAAATCATTATTGTTTACTTTGAATACTATAAATATATATAATTTTGCTTCAAAGCTCGGATATTTTTTAATTTCCGCGTCATTTCTTTCCTTTTGATACATTTTTAAGGTGCAGAATTCAATTAATAATAAATAACCATTAAAGCACAATATTAAAAGTTATAAAATTACTAAAACTTACTAAAATGACGTTTCGAGGCTCAGCTATTCAACAAGCCCCCGTTCTCAAATCAAAAGGTAAGCTGAGCTTGTTTAGTTCGTCCTTATCGGAGTCGTCAGAATTTTAATTTTGTAACATTTAATATTTTGCTTTAATAGTTGTTTATTATTTCTTCCCTTGTTTGTATTAATTTGGTGGCGTGTTAAACCTTATGTTTATTAACCATGTTGGATTCAACCTTGGTTCTTTTTATCTTCAAATTCCTTTCTGCCTGACGGATTCGCAGGCGAGGAATTGAAGGTTTGCTTTTTGTTTAGATTTTTGTAATTGTGTTTTCTTTTGGAAGGAGGTCACTATTGGGTGCGAGATTGATTTCCCTTAAAACTTTTGTATTCACTGAGCGTTTCATCTGGTGAGTGGGTTTGGCTGACGAGTTGACAAAAAGGGCGAAACGGCCTTCCTAGATTCTCATCGACGAAAGCTCAGATATTTTTTAATTGCTGTGTCGTTTTTTTCCTTGTTTGTATTAATTTGGTGGCACGTTTAACCTTATGTTTTACAAATATATCAATAATTATTTAGATTTTTCTGTTGTCACTGAATTATTATTTACATCTGTTACTTTCAGTTGTTATTTATAGTTGTTATTTACAACTTTTGAAATGATTTAGTGCATTCACTTATTTGTTTTAATACTGATTTATTTTATACCAATGAAGATTCTAAGCCAAAATGTATTATTAATTCACAAAATAATATCTCAATATAATTCTTATTCATTGTTATAAATATATAATCTGGTGAAAATATTAATAAGCTACAGAGAAAAATCTAGACTTCAGATTTAAAATAGTAAAAAAAATAAGATTACAAAAATATAATTATTTAGATTTTGCTGTTGTCATTGAATTGTTGTTTACATCTCATCGGCGTTCTAAAGCAGGATCACATTTAAAAATTTAGATAATGCAACTCTCCATGATTAATGATTCAAAAATGGATCAGTAAATGAAAAATAAATTATATGTTTTGATAAACTATTTCTTCGTTGAAAAGAAACAAATCGTTGAACTAGAAAATATCTACAAAATAAACAAGCGTAATTTATTTATTGAGGACATTTGAGAAATAACGGTAAAACTAAATGAGAATTTCTCAACATCATCATCTCAACATTAAAAAATAAATGTAAAATTAAAATACATTTATTTAAAACGCCAATTTTCGAAGAGACATTTCACTTCTCTTCTTTTTCAAGCTACAATAATACTAATTACAATATTATATTTTAAAAAAATATGGGAAAAGCGAAGCAGTGATAGTTACAACATTCCATTATAGTAACAAATAACTTTAACAATTCATCTCATCAATTCTCACCTTATTGTTACATGGAGATTGTCTAATCAAATCCCTAGCCATGTTTACAATAACATTACCAACCTCAATACCATTGTTTATATTTATATTTCTATCTTTAGTATTTCTGATGTATAAGTTTTCTATTGTCTTTCGTATTTTACAATCCTTCTCAACACATAAAATTTTAATTTCTTTATTAATGCAATGTGCTTTCTTAAAACAATGTTCTGCCATTTCTGATTTATCAATTAACTTGTTTCTAATATAGTATCCATGTTCCAGGGCCCTTTCTTTAATAGTTCTTTTGCTCTCCCCTAGAGAAAATTCGTAACAATATAAACATTCTATTTTATATATTGTCCCCATTTCTCCTTTTTTGTCACTTTCATTAGGTTTTTTACATAAAAAATTCTTTAATTTATTATTATAATTAAATCCAATATTAATATTAAAATCTCTGAAAATCTTTTTCAATGTTAAACTATTTTGATTAAGGTAAGGAATGAAAAACCTTTTGTTTTCTTTATCTTCATTTAATTCTTTAATGTTGAAAGTGTTATATTTTTGGATATTAGAATTAATGAATTTTTCATTGTATTCATTTTTCTTTAGAATTATTTTCATGTTCTTGATTTCATTCTTATAATCTTCTTCTGTGCTAGATGATCTGTCAATTCTTATATAATTATCAATTATGTTTCTTTTGATATTTATATCGTGACCTGATTCAAAGTTTAAAATAGAAACAATGGTATTGAGGTTGGTAATGTTATTGTAAACATGGCTAGGGATTTGATTTGATCATCTCGATGTAATAATAAGGTGAGAATTGATGAGATGAATTGTTAAAGTGATTTGTTATTACAATGGAATGTTGTTATTATCACGGCTTCAATTTTTCCATATTTGTTGTAATATAATGTCGTAATTAGTATTATTGAAAAAGAAGAGAAGTGAAATGTCTCTTCGAAAATTTGCGTTATAATTAAATGTATTTTAATTTTACATTTATTTTTTTGGTGTTGAGATGATGATGTCGAATAATTATATATCTAGAAGTGAGATGAAGAAGAATTATGGCATGTACATTTATAAATAAGATTAGTTGTTTTTAGCGCATGTTTCTAAGCAGACACAATCCACGAGTCTGGTAATGACGCTTATTTTGATCAGTTGCAATATCTTTTAAAGTGTGCAGGTTGAAATCTTTATAGACATAATATTTGCTTAAAAATGATGAGCACACATATTAAAAACCGATTGATATATACATGATCAAATCAAGGAATAATAAAAATATTTAACAGGACAGTTTCAATCCACTGAACGTCATCTTCAGCTTCCAGAGAAGCTATCCAGAGAAGCTGAAGAAAACCCACTGTCATGCAGTGGGTTGAAACTGTCCTGTTATGTATTTTTATTATTCCTTGATTTTAACATGCATATATCAATCGATTTTTAATAGGTGTGTGCTCATCATTTTTAGGCTGATTTTGAACGGAAATGCATTTTAAATCCCATCCAGTAGAAGTTCGAGGAAGAGCTTTGATTAGCAGTCAAGCTGAACTTCTCCCATCTTCCATCGAAAGCTGTAGGCTAATTTTATAATGAGGATATAAAATATGAAGATAATAATTAACAATCTTCACATTAGAAATACAAACATGAAATAATTAATGAAATTAATATGAAGTGAAACTATTTATCTTCGTTAGAAGAAATCTAGGAAGGTTTTTTAGCAAAAGCCATTATCAATTTGTAAGGCAGTGCTATCTTGCCATTAAGCAGAATCTCTGGGTTGCTTAGTATATCTTTAAAATACGCCTCCATGTACTCTTCTTGAAGATGTTTTGGCATTCTTTGGAAAAAAGGATCCACAGATCGTCTGAGGTCTGTTAAAATAAAACAGAAATACCTATTAAGATATTAGAAAATATTAAGACAAACGATGTTCCTTAAGCAAAAAAAAATATAAGATATATCGCTTTAAGATATAATTATCTGAAGATATTAAATATCTAAAATAGCTTATTGTATTAATAAATAAATAAATAAATAAATAAAATAGAAAGATAAAAAGAGAAGATTACAAACTTAAAAACTGTTATTGCTTTTGCGTTTAATAAAAATCATCAATTACAAACTATTTTTCACTAAGTAATAACAAATGAACCAGGACTGGATCTAGGCAATTTTGTAGGGGGCAAACTCAGTTTTTGCCGCCAGTGTTAGAAATGTCACTTTCCTCTCTTGCTTCTGTTGGCCTCCCGGTGCCTCCCTATTATTTCTCGGAATACCTAATATCGGCTGCTATCTGTTATTCAGAGCTGAGGATATGTGTTGAGTAGCCAATACAAAACCAAACAAAAACGAGTTTAAATATTAAATCCCATCAATGTTATAAATACCTGTTACCGAACTTCAAAATATTCTCCTAGTTACGTAAAGGTCAATTTCGGTGAAAATAAAACCTTCCCATTATTTCAATAATTACAAAAATAACAGAATGAATTGTAATGTTATTAACGATATTAAAAATATCAGGATCAACAAAGATACTTCTTTATTTATATATCTTATATCCATTTTTTATATTTTTTTTTAATTAAACGGAGTTAATACAGGATACCAAATCTAACCATATGAATATAATTTCGATATTAAAATTAATCTCCGCTGTGAATGTTTCAGTTCGTACACTCTGATAGTGAACTGCAAAATTAATAACTACACTCCCATACTGTTTTATTATCATTCTGCCAAAATGGGACCAGTTATTTGGGTACTATTGATTCTAAATTATTATATTAAACTAGCCGGAACCCTTGAACCCTTGAATATATAGCATTACAAAAAAAAAAAAAAAAAAAAAGCTTTATTTATTTAGCAAATTAATATTGAGATCGGAGAATATACGACTTCCCAGCCCGTTGTGGCCTTCTCCGCTTAACTTAGGTGTAATGCGGGTTGGCGCAACACACACACACACATTTTTTGCATGTATCTTGCAAACGCAGAAACATTTGTGGATGACTGATATAACATTCGATAGAATTTTCAAATACCAACATTTTCTCAATATAATGTTCTCTTCCAACTTTTATACTTTTCGTTTAAATTGAGAAAAAGTCAAAATTTGACCCTTTAAAAGGCGCCCTCTTGGAAACAAAAAACTTTTTTCGAAAGATTTTTTTATTTTGTCATAAAAAGATCTACATTTTATCCATTTGCATGACCATATAGCCGTTTTACACTTACCATTTCACACGCCATAACCTCGCCATAATGGTCGCAGTCACCTCAAAATGCGAGATGGCGAGGACATTGCCTCACTTGGAGCTTGTTCTAATTCGAAGAAATGGCGAGATATGACGGCTCGCCATCGACACTAGCGCTTCTGGTGACGAATTGCAGAACTTGAAGTCCAATCGATTTGTATCTATTTATTCGAAATTACCGATTACAAAAATGATTTTCACGATCGGAGGGCATCTTTTTCTTATGTTTTCGTGGATGTTTCAGAAAACGTTACATTTGTAATCAAAATCATTACAGAATTTCGGCTTGAAAATTTGAATCGGCGAGCGAGCGGAATCTCGAAAACATATCGTCGTTGATCGAGATTTAACGAGACTGAATTATTTATCGAAACTGATTTATCGAAACTGATAACAAAGAAAGACAAAACGATGAAAAAAAAAAAAGAATATTTCCTATTTTAATTAAATAAAAACATTCCTTCATCCTTTCGATGCATTAACTAAATGATATTTATACAAATCAATGCTATTTTTTTCGTAAATAAACCGTAGGCATGATGACAATTGAGAATGTAAATTTTCCGTGTGATGGAAGGCGATATGGTAAATGTAAAACGGTACACTATCACTCGCAATCTACCCTGACATTGCCTGCGTTATGGCCTGCATTATGGCGTGTGAAATGATAAATGTAAAACGGCTTTATAGTTTGGTCACAAAATTGGAAAAACGTAAAGTCTTATAACAATGACAAACAGAATAACGCTTTTATAATATAAGAAGATATAAGATGAGAATGACACTTCTGCAAATCCCCACCGAGGAACCCACCATTTTTGGGTGGAGAGACAATATTTTATGGTATTGACTTACTCTGGAAGTAATCGTAGCTATAGGGAAATCTTAATTCTGGAGCGACACAATCAATCACATTAAAA
>JAFIDM010009631.1:247839130-247849567 GCA_023159025.1 Thereuonema tuberculata | reverse complement strand
ATATATATATATATATATATATATATATATATATAAATATAAATTTTCAAATTATCACTTTGCTGGCTGAGAAACAAAGCAGCCGAAATTTTATTGACTTTTGGACTTATTTTCCTGTTAGTTTGCTGTGTCAACTAAAACGGCTGGACCGATATCTTTAAAAGCTGACATTTAATCTAGATCCTTAATCGTGCATGTAGAATCTTAATCTTATTATCAATATCGCTCATTTTTAATAAGATATTAGTTACATATATTAAAATGGACTCTCCCGTAGACTCCAAAAAAATATATAGGGGAAGGTGTTGTACCTTTGACCAGTTTTCGCTAAATGAATTTTCCAATCCTTTATTTGGGCCACAAAGTATTTCTTGTTTTTTTTTTTGTTTTTTTTGTCAGCTTGACAACGACATAACTTTCTTCAACTAAATCTTCTTTTTCAAAGTTTAATTCCTTCTCCAAGTCATGACATTCATCTGAAATATCGAAAACTCTTTCCCCTGATGAATATTCAACATCAGACTCAAAGTCATGGACAAACAATCGATTGTTTACTTTCTTTGGATAAGATTTGGTAAAAAAAATAAAATTTGGCAAAAAATATTTAAATTTCCATCTTACATAATGCTGTAAGTAAAAACATTTACATATTATTTAAGCAATGTTGTACCTTTGACCTGGTCAGAGGAACAACACCCTGCTGTTGTCAAAGGTACAACATCTGTCAAACTTACGTTTCACGCCCTACTACAATTTTTAGGTTAATCCAGTCATCTTAAAAGTCCTAACAATTAATGTATAGGCATATATGTATTACTCATTATTGTTAAAATAACAAGAAAAAAAAAAAACAATGTTATTAAAGAAAAATACACTTGCAAAATACTTACTTTTCGGTGATGGAATTGGAAAAATATTTTTCACTCCTTGCAAGTCAGAGATCTAACTGCTATTGAATACAGTGGCTTGAGAGACAGTGCGGCCAACGGAGGTCTTCTTTTCTATTGGCTAACGCTTCCGCCGCCATGTTTTTGCAAACTGGAGCACAAGTTTATATAAGCCACAGAAGGGATTTTTCACATTTTAACTAAATTTTTTGATTCACAGTTGTTCTACTGCCTTTGATTGAATTTAATGTTAATTTGAGAAACACAAAAACATTTTTCTTTCCATTTTGCACCCTAAAAACACTAAAATATATATATATTTTTTCTTAAAAACAAGAATTTAAGTTACCAATCCAAAACAACATATCTTTTAATCCTTTTTTTTTTTTGCAAAAATTAAATAAAAAATATGAGACAAAAAATAAACCAATATAAGAAAAAATAAAACAAGCCTTATATTTTGTGAGCAAAGCTTCTTATTTTTTTTTTTTTTTTTTATGTGTGTGTCATTCATATTTCTTTTATTGATACCAGTACAAAATACTATCAGTTATTATCAGTTGTTTGTTATATAAAGACATTAAAATAAAGTAAATATCTCTTTGATATTGTTGAATTTTAATAGTGGAAATGGTCGAAATAAATAAAGGGATATAAAAAAAACGGATTTCAGAAAAAAATTTAATCACTTACTAAAAAATATCTAAAAATATCTAAAATATCTTTTAATTCTTTTTTTTTTTGCAAAAATTAAATAAAAAATATGAGACAAAAAATAAAAATCAATTTAAAAAAAAAAATTAAAACAAGCCTTATATTTTGTGAGCAAAGTCTTTTATTTTTAATTTTTTTGGGTTTTTGTGTCATTCATATTTCTTTTATTGACACCAGTATAACATACTATCAGTTCTTATTAGTTATTTGTTATACAAAGACAATAAATAAGTAAATATCTCTTGGATATTCTTGAATTTTAATAAGGGAAATGGCGGAAATAAATAAAGGGATATAAAGTCTTAGAAAAACGGATTTCAGAAAAAAAAAATAATCATTTACTACAAAGTAACCTAATTACATTCCTTATAATATAAGTTAACATAAAACTATAATATCTAACAATATATATACAACAATGAACAAACAATAGATTTATATACAACTATATACACAACAATAAACAAACAAATAGATTTAATAAATGTAACTTCATGACAATAATCCTCTAAAAATTCTTTACTAAAATTCAATTAATCTTCATCAGGTCGAAAAAGGAAGAAATAAAACTATTTATTTCCTGAACATAAAACAAACAAATTCTAAATTATAATTCCAACTTAAAATTGATAAAAGTTTAATTTGATATGATATAATTCAAACACTTTTATAATATAATTCAATTATTAAAATGGGGTAAGGATAAAAAAAATAAGAGGCTTTGCTCACAAAATAAAAGGCTTGTTTTATTTTTTTCTTAAATTGATTTTTATTTTTTGTCTCATATTTTTTTATTTAATTTTTGCAAAAAAAAAAAAAAGAATTAAAAGATATTTTATATATTTTTAGATATTTTTTAGTAAATGATTAAATTTTTTTCTGAAATCCGTTTTTTTTATATCCCTTTATTTATTTCAACCATTTCCCCTATTAAAATTCAACAATATCAAAGAGATATTTACTTTATTTTAATGTCTTTATATAAAAAATAACTCATAATAACTGATAGGATTTTGCACTGATGTCAATAAAAGAAATATCAACAAAAAAAAAAAGGATTAAAGGATATGTTGTTTTGGATTGGTAACAACTTAAATTCTTGTTTTTACTTTTATATATATTTTTAGTGTTTTTATGGTGCAAAAAGGAAAAAAATTGTTTTTGTGTTTCTGTAATTCACATTAAATACAATCAAAGGCAGCAGAACAATTGTAAATCAAAAAAGTTTAGTTAAAATGTGAAAATTCCTTCTGTGCCTTATATAAACTTGTGCTCCAGTTTGCAAAAACATGGCGGACGCTGGTGGTTGACCGCACTGTCTTTCAAGCCACTGTACTATTGAAGGTTTAAAGGCGCAAATAGTGGAAATATTACACATTAAACAGAGAAGCTTTTATACTATGCTGATAGATGGCAAAACTAGCAAGGGTGGTCAAAGGTACAATCGGTCAAAGGTACAACACCTTCCCCTATATTTTTTACATATTCATATACACATACATAAATACATACATACATACATACATACATACAAACATACATACATACATACATACATACATACATACAAATACGGATAAATAGATAGAAATCCCTTGTACTTTGGAAAATTTATCTCGAACAATATTAGTGGTCGAAAGTAATTTTGAAACACAATTTTATTAATTTTTAGCGATAAAAAGAAAGTAAATGATTTCTGTAATCGCGAAAAACAGTGAAAACGAAAATTATATCTTTGATTTTAGGTTTGTTTAAAAATCTTTGGTAAATTTTGAGTAACTGTTTTGAGTTCAAGACGTTTTTTTGATTCTGGGAGGACTGACCTTTGATTTTCAATCCAGTGGAGACAGAAGAAAGAGATGATTTTGCTGAATCCTTGTGGAAAGATAGTTCTGGGTGGTTCGGTGCCGACTAAGTCCATGATTCTGTATGAGACCTTCTCATGAGAATAATTCTCTCTAGCAAAAGCTATCATCTCAGCAGATTTATCTACAGCCACTATCTTGGCAAATGCTGGACAGTGAGGCAGGATAATTTCTGTTGTAACGTCACCACTTCCGCAACCTGCATCCATAATGACGTCATCATTGCTCCAGGTCATTTTGGGTACATATTGACGCAGAAATTTCGTACCATCACGCCTCACCAAAGCATTGTACAAAGCATACAATGAAGGATTGTTCATTTTTACAACTCACAAGATAGAATCTGAAAAGTGAGAGACAATGATAGTATTAGGAATTTTTGCTTTGAAATCCTACTTTTCAACAAAAAAAAAAAATGCAAATATTTTTTTAAAGTTTTGTTAAGCTTCACTTTTGAATTAATATAAAACGATCAAATCCTAGGTTAAAAGCACTAATAAAGTTACAAATTACAAATTAATTCGGTTTCCTATTGGTTCCTATTGATAGTTATGTGAAAAAAGTTTTGGAAGGAAACAAAATTAAAATAGTATTTTATAAAGGAAACGTATTATTCAAAAAAAGAAGGCAAGAAAAGATCAACAAATTATACAAAATGGGAGTAATTTATACCTTGGAATGTAGGGACTGTGGAGGATTATATATTGGAAACTCCGGAAGATCCTTTAAAGAACGGTTAAAGGAACATACTAATGCTTATAGAGACAATAAATTAGAACTGTCGGATTGGGCGTATCACACAATAAATTTGGCCCATAAATCCGGATCCAATTATTGATATTATCTATGTATCCCAAGATGAATCAGAAAGATTCATTTTGGAATCGGGCTTTATTAATTTGACCAATTGTATTAACAAAATTAAAGCACTTAAAATGAATCCCATTTCATTCAGTTTTTTTGAAAAAATTATAAAAAATAATAAAATTCTGAAACAAAAATTGAAATTGACATAAATTGTTATGTGTGTATATATATAAATTTGTTAAGAAAGAATTATGTAAGAATTAGTAATTGTTATTTGTTTAAGAATTTGTGATTGTTATATGTTGTATGAATTTATTTTGTTGTTCAAGAAAGTTTGTCATGAATGATTCCATGATTGTTTATGCTTGGAATTCTGTTTTAAGTGTTAGAGAAAAAATTTTAGGTTTTTCTCTACACTTTCTGTAGTTTTTTTCCTGAAGACTTCTGCTGAAGAAGTAGAAATATTGATGATTAAAGATGTTTTAAGTGGAAGAAGGAGTTATTATGAGTTATTTGTATTTATATATTAAAGAAGAATTTTTGATTTTTCATTAATATTCTACATTGATATGTTCCTGAAGGTCCAAAAATTGTGGCTTGGTTTTGTATACTTGTTCATAGGCACATATCCCCACATGGATATGAGATCTGGTGATCCAAGTAGTATTTCGATTGCACCACGTCTGTCAATTCAATGTCCCGGAAATGTCTGATTCAGGAATGCACGAACATCATTGTAATAAGGAGGCGGTGCCCCGTACTATTATCACAGCACTTTGTTGATATCCGGTATACATACTGGGACTTACAGTAAGTCCAAGTAGCTGTGTCATCGAAGAAGAATGGTCCCACGATGTCATTAAAAGAAATTAACCTGTTGCAACACCGTCGCATTGGGATTGAAATCCGACCAGTAGGATGTATTGTGCCGATTCACGGATCCATCAAGATGGAATTTCACTTCATCTGTCCACCCAATTTTCGATCAAACAGTGTCTTGTCCTGTTGCGTTTCATCTATCAGGATGGTGCAGAACTCTATCCTTCGATTACGATCATCCTCAAACAGTGCGTGAACTCAGTGCGAAAAAACAAATTCCTCATCAAATAAACGTCTTGCTGCAGAGAACTCTATCCTTCGATCAGGATCATCCTCAGACAGTGCGTGACCTCTTTGTGGACGATACGACTTTAAAGTTGAGGGAGTAAATAAGGCATTGCACTGAGATATTTGTAATGCCTACTTCATCAGACAACTATCGCGTCGACTTTTTCGGACTTTTCACCAGCACTTGGGCGATGATATGTTGATTCTCTTCGGTAGTGATTGTGGTGCGTCACTCTTTCGCAGCATGTTTTGTTGCAACAGAAGCCAGTGTCTTCAAATTTCTTCTTGATTGAAGTCAATGTTTTACGTGTCAAAGAAAAAACAAATTCCTCATCAAATAAATGCCTTGCTGCAAAGATGTTGCTATTCATAAATAACTTAATGAGAGACCCAGATTGCTTTAAAGTCAACCGGAACTTCCCTGCCTATCATTGTGAATTATCGAAGGGTCATTAATATGAGTTCAATATCATGAGTTTCTCGTAGCTACGTCAAATACATGCCTTCTGTCGTACACAGGTGAAGCATTCCGTTGACCGTCTTGTATTAGGATAGTGTTATTCTTGTGAAAACGTTTAAACTACTCTCGAAAATGGCTCCCAGGAAGAAGTTACTGGGTTCATCGGGTCCAACTGATACACTGATCAGTTGGGTCCAACTGATCGACGAAAGAATTATCATGGAGTTCAGAGATGTTTCTGTTTATTTTCAGGACCACTGCCAAATACTGTGGTGTGTTGTCTGGCCTGGTTCGTAAAATAGTAGAAGACTGAAAACTGGGCTGGATCAAAACTCCGAACTTACTCTATCTCAACTGATCTGTTTATTTGAGGGAGAGTAAGGGTTTTTAGAGTAAGGATGTTTGTTTTGTCAATGATTTTGTTGATTATTAGTCCTAACTTAATTAAACTTTTATTGGGTTGAGATGACTATGTACAATGATTTGTGATTGGTTGGTGGCCTTAACAATTTATTGGAGGATTTAAAAGTCATGAGTTTCGGCACCAAATTGTTTGTGTTATCTGGCCTGTTTCGTAAAATTATAGAAGACTGACAACTGGGCTTGATCAAAACTCAAAACTAACTCGATCTCTACTGATCTGTGCTGATCTGTTTATTTGAGGGAGGACTGTGTACAATGATTTGTGATTGGTTGGTGGCGTTAACAATTTATTGGAGGATTTTAAAGACATGTGATTGTAACGGGTTTTAACCAGGGTATTTAAATTAAAGACAATTATGGGATAGCCACCAATCATTAGGAATTCAAAAATAATCAAATAGATTTGACAGTTTAATGGACAATTTTGAATTGTACAGTAAATTAAATAATGATTGATCAGAGCAGTAGAAAAATATAATAAACTATAATACAATAAATAAAACTATGATATATCTATAAAAAACCTCAGAATATCCCCTTCCAAGATTTTTCGACCCGAAAATATACAAATGAAATACATGAAATACAACAATATATGGCCAAAAAATAAAAATACTGAGCTGAGAGAAGAAAAAAAATAAAATTATTTTCACTATTTACAAGAATAAGTATTTTCACAATACATCGTCCAATCCGGGTAGTCTCGAAGGCACTGAGAGAAAAAAAACAATCACTTATTGTACATAAATTCACTAGAATGTTCTGAAGTTCACTGAAAGTTCACTATAAGTTTAGTAAAAGTTAAAAGTAATGGTTCTAATCAATAGCAGTTCAGGGTCGATGGATCGACGGTTCGAGAGTATAATTCGGCAGTTGGAGGGTATTTGCGGCGGTTCAAGGCTACATAATGGCTTCTAGGTCAAGACCATGGCATCTGTCACATTGTCGGGTTCACGACAATCGTGGGTCGGGTACGAGAAAACTGCGGTGGCGTTGGGTTTGGATAATCGGCTGGACATGCTTGTTCGTGGCTGAGGGCTAGTTTCTCGGCTACGGCGGTGAACAACGATAGATCGGCTTCAGGTTCTGTTGAAGCGGAACATGAAAATGACTAGTGGGAAACTCCGTTCCTTCCTCCCCTCTGTGTTGGTGAGACGAGCGGTGGTTGCATTAGGTCATTTAAGTGTCGGCTGTTCCATTGAATTTTTGCAGCAGAGGTGGGCATGGCGGTTTCGGAAGGCGTTTTCTAGTTCTAGTTTTCGTTTTCTAGTTGGCAGGACTCGATCAGTTAAAGCGGGAGTTGCACTCAAAGGATGCGGGCTCTCTCATGGAAGGGCGGTCGATGATTTGGGTAATTCTGTGGCGGTGCACACTTTGGCATCGGCAGAAAAATGCATCGTCCAAGCTCCGTGGTCCGAGGCCGGCCGTATTGTTACATATAGTTCGTAGTTCAGCTGGGCTTGATAGAGGCGTTAAGCTCATTTCCGGACGGCAAGGGATTGTGGAGAGTTCAATGCGGCCATAGGCGGGTTTTGATAGCGACTGGAGGCTGACTTTCGGTCGGCTAGCAATGATGATAACTTCGGTGCAGCTAAACGCGGATTTCGGTACCAATTTATGGTGTTGGAGGTTTGCTGCATCTGAAGTTGGGTTTCGGCACCAAATTGTATGTGTTATCTGGCCTGGTTCATAAAATAATAAAGACTGACAACTGGGCTGGATCAAATCTCAGAGCTAACTCGATCTCTACTGATCTGTGCTGATCTGTTTATTTGAGAGAGAGCAAAGGAGTACAATGATTTGTGATTGGTTGGTGGCCTTAACAAATTATTGGAAGATTTAAAAGACATGTGATTGTAACAAGTCTTAACCGTGGTATTTAAATTAAAGAAAATTATGGGATAGCCACTAACCGTTAGGAATTCAAAACTAATCAAACAGATTTGACAGTTTAATGGACAAATTTGAAATGTACAGTAAATTAAAATGATGATTGATCAGAACAGTAGAAAAATAGAATAAACTAGAATACAATAAATAAAGCTATGATATATCTATAAAAATCATCACAATACTATTTGCAGGTAAACAACTGATGTGGTTACTGCTTCAATCACAACGTAAACAACGTAATTATATATATAATTGTGATTATATAATCACAACGTAATTCAAATAATAATTCATTATTTCAACCATTTTCATTCGTCATTCTAAGTACCTCCTACCTTTATAGTAAGATAAACAAATTATTTCATCCAATAGGGGGGTGTCCTCCAATTACGACGAAAACTCTTAAGCGGCGAATCTAATCTATATTGCTAAAATATTTTATTTCTCAGTCTGTCTATCTATCTGGCGTAATTTTCTGTGAGAATCGAAAATAGAGATAATTTTTACAATGAAACGTCCGCGACATGAACTGCAACCTTCTGATCCGAAGTCAAACGTGTTATCCATTAGGCCACCGGGACTACATCTCATTTTATATTGTTTTTTGACTTATGTGTCCTTATGTGACTTTTGTAGATAGATTACTGAAAAATCAATATTGGTAACTCAAAAATCACTTAACAGTATCAATTGGAATTAAAAAAGGAGAGTCAAGAAGTAAAGAAGCACTATTTCTATTAGGTAGATTACTGAAAAATCACTATTTGTAAATCTAAAACCGTCACTGTTTGTAACTTAAAAACCACTGAAAAGTATCAATTGGAATAAAGAAAAAAAGAGAGTAAAACTGAAAAGTATCAATCGGAATAAAAAAAAAAAAAAGTAAAAAAAAGCACAATTTCTGTTAATTAGATTACTGAAAAATCGCTATTTGTAACTTAAAAACCAATACTATTTTATAACTCAAAAACCACTGAAAAGTAAGTTTATATCTATTTTACTAAAATCTTTTATGTCTCTGTCTGTCTGGTGCAATTGTTGTAATTTATGAAAATAGAAATAATTTCTACAAGTTCGCTACGGGAATCGAAATGCAACCTTCTACTCCGAAGTTAGACGTCTTAGCCATTAGATCACGAGGACTACACTCTAAGCTCTACAAAAAAATAAAAATATATCATAGATATATGATTCACATGCTGATTCAAAAAGCAGTCGTGGATTGAGAGAACATAGACATCAAAAATTAAATTAAAAAAAAAAAAACTTTTAAAAAATTTTAGTTTTAGTTTACTTGATGTAATTTGTGTGTGTGTTCTTTTATGAAATAAAAAGTAGTTTTCCGTTATATATGCGAGGCTTCTAGAGCGAAGCGACGGGTAGCCGACTAGTTTGATACGAAATATTAACACCTTGTCATCCATTGACTGATAAGTTATTGAATAGATGGAAATCTAATTATCTTTCGGCATGCGCTTATCCAGCAACACTAGAGAGGCATCAGACAATAATAATATTAAAAAAAAACAATGCAAAAAGAAAGAGACGATCTATAAAATTTTAAAAACTGATGAAATGAGGAAATTCTGTTTTTTTTATATATATATATATATATATATATATATATATGTATATTATAAAGCAGAAGATTTTGTGGTGTTTGAACGCGCTAATCTCAGGAACTACCAGTCCGATTTGAAAAATTCTTTTTGCATTAGAGATCCTGCTTATTCAGAAAGATTATAGCTTATATAACATCACCCTACGATTAATAGCAACGGAGCAGTAAACATAAACATCAACAAATCTGGCAATCTCAGATTCAAAAAACAGGTCCAACACACTATTAATAGGGGGAAAGGGAAGGAAGCATGAGTCAAAAAACAATATAAAATAAGTTACAATTACAATTATGTATAATAACAAGGACATGGTATGATATAATGAAATTGAAACAATAAAATAGTCATTATAAATACAGATAATAAATTTAATTAAGTAATTAAAAATATTTAAATAAAGGTTTAAATTCAACGCCGAACGGCTCAGTCATGTGGTTGGCCCCTTAAGCAACAGTTCTGCTTCCACGAACTAATTTTTGTGGATGTGTTTGGTTTATTTCATTGAATAATTCTATGCGTTTCCTATATAATAGATACTAACCGTAATAGGTAAGCGTACGTTTGACTTAAACGTAACTAAAAACTTAAATTTATATATATTAATAAAATCAATTTGTAGGTAGTTTTTTTTAATAGGTTGCAACGATCGTGTTATGAAT
>JAFIDM010009631.1:247824333-247839030 GCA_023159025.1 Thereuonema tuberculata | reverse complement strand
TATATATATATATATATATATATATATATCTGGGGACACGGCAGTGCCCCCGCCAAGACGAGCCGAAGGCAGGAAGGGCACTACGTACCTTTACTGGAAGTGTTTCGTCGTATTTTCGAACCCTCATAGCTTCGGCCTGGATAATACTAGAGAGCTCAAATTTTCAGGATAAGATGCAGTAAGCAGACTAATGAAATACGCTAAGTTTCATTTATTTAGCTTTTATACTTTGGATTTTATTAATACCTAAAATACGTCGATTTCGTCAATGACTCACTCACTCATGATCATCAAAACCTCTAGGGTACTTCCTGAAGTCCTAGAAAGCTGAAATTTGGTATGCAGGCTAGGATTAGCACACAAACAACAAAAAAATTAAGAAATCCGTAACTTTCACCTTCCAACCCCTCAAAAGGGGTGGGTCTGGTTATGTATTATCGAACCCTCATAGCTTCGGCCTGGATAATACTAGAGAGCTCAAATTTTCAGGATAAGATGCAGTTACCATACTAATGAAATACGCTAAGTTTCATTTATCTAGATTTTATACTTTGGATTTTATTAAGATCTGAAATGCGTCGTACCCTCAATGCTTCGGCCTAAATAATACTGTGTAATAATGTGATTTCTTAAAAAAGTGCAAACAGCTTGTATATACAAGTTGACCAATAGAAAAACAGAAAAGTATGGTATTGAAAAAAAATCCATTTTCTAAATAATCTTAAAACTAAATTTAGTTGTAATAGATAATCCCACCCAAAACATTTCATGTAAAATAAGTTGCCAAGACTCACATGCTCATAACGCTTTCACTGTTAAAAAGTTATCAGATCTCATCTTACAAAAAGAAATGAAATCCCACCCAAAACATTTCATGTAAAATAAGGGGTTGCCAAGACTCGCATGCTCATAACGCTTTCACTGTTAAAAAGTTATCAGATCTCATCCTACAAAAAGAAATGAAATCCCACCCAAAACACTTCGTGTAAAATAAGTTGCCAAGACTCACATGCTCATAATGCTTTCACTGTTAAAAAGATATGAGATCTCATGTAGAGCCAAGCCCCTAACTCTACGAGGCCTAACTCTACAAGCCCTAACTCTAAAAACCTTATACCTTGGTCAAAAAGTATGGCTTGGCCGTTTCATGGAACTATTTCATCTCACCCAAAACATTTCATGTAAAATACGTTGCCAAGATGCTCATAACGCTTTCACTGTTAAAAAGTTATCAGATTTCATATAGTGCCAAGCCCCTCACTATACATGCCTAACTCTAAAAACCCTAATATCTTGGTCAAAAAGTGTGCCTTGGCATACTCCATATCCTTTACATAACTCCATGGGATTGTCTGTGTGACAGCCACGAAACGGCCAAGGCATACTTTTTGACCAAGATATAAGGTTTTTAGAGTTAGGGCTTGTAGAGTTAGGTCTCGTAGAGTTAGGGGCTTGGCTCTACATGAGATCTCATATCTTTTTAACAGTGAAAGCATTATGAGCATGTGAGTCTTGGCAACTTATTTTACACGAAGTGTTTTGGGTGGGATATATATATATACATGGACAAAAAAATTAGCGCACCAAGAAATAATTGCGGGATCGTAACGAAACTTGCAATGAAGGTACATGTCGGGGAGATATGCAAATGATTAGAAATGCACCGTGATTGCGCATTACGTATAGCCGGTAGAGAACGTTGAACATCGTACTCTGTCGAGTATAAAACAGGTAACCAAAGCTTGTTTGAGTGTGCTGACTCATTTACAAAGGAAGAGCTGAGGTAGACATGCCATTACGCCGTGTTCGAAGACAGTATACGCAGTTGTCGCAGTTTGAGAGAGGGAGAATCGTCGGGATGATGGAAGCTGGGTGGTCAGCTAGGCGAGTAGCTCGTCAATTAGGCCGCTCTGATTGTGTTGTGAGGAGGTTTTGGGACCAGTGGACCCGAGAGATGTCAGGTACACGAAGACCAGGCTCAGGACGCCCTCGACAGACCAGTCGTCGAGAAGACGCCACATAGTCAGAAATGCACCCGTACAGCCAACTGCTTCATCGGCCGCCATCCAGGTACAGGTAGCACCTTCACTAGGGGCCGCTGTGTCTTCTCGAACCGTACGAAGGCGCCTGGCTGAAGGACAGTTGGTATCGCGTCGCCCATTACGTGTGCTGCCCTTGACGCCCACCCATCGACGCCTCCGTTTTGAGTTTTGCCGCGCTCGAGGAAACTGGACTGCAGCGGAATGGAACCAAGTCGTCTTTAGCGACGAATCCAGATTCAATCTCGGCAGTGATGACAATCGTGTTCGTGTGTGGAGAGCCCGTGGTGAACGCTTCAATCCTGCCTTTGCTGTACAGCGACACACCGCTCCCACAGCTGGTGTGATGGTATGGGGTGCCATTGCCTACAATACACGGTCACCCCTAGTATTGTTCCGTGGCATCATGACAGCCCAGCGGTATGTTCATGAAATCCTGCAACCACATGTGTTGCCACTCATGCAACGGCTCCTAGGAGCCATTTTTCAACAAGACAATGCTCGGCCTCATACGGCAAGGGTGTCACAAGACTGTCTCCGCACTGTTACTACCCTTCCTTGGCCTGCCCGATCCCCAAATTTGTCTCCAATCGAGCATATCTGGGATCATTTGAAACTACGAGTTGGGCATCCCACGAGTTTGAACGAACTAGAGGCAAGGTTACAGCAAATATGGAACGAAATGTCTCAAGACATCATACAGAACTTGTATGACTCAATGCCCGATCGTATGGCATCGTGCATTCTGAAATAAATTATCCTTTTTCTTTGATTTTCTTATCATTTACTTATATCAAAGTAGTCATTACGTATGTAAATTTTCGTTTCATTTTGACGACTCCTTCTTGGTGCGCTAATTTTTTTGTCCATGAGTGTATATAAATCAGTATCTCAGACAACTGAGTTGTAAAAAAAAAATATAAGGTGTTTGAAAATTCCCAGTATAAAATTTAAAGGTAGGTCAGGAATACAAAAACAAACCGTATTCATAGTGGAACATTTGTCCTCTAGCACCCGAATGTGCTAGAGGGCGCTGTTTGGCAGCACATTAGTTGGGCAGTGTGAGCCATCGTCATTTGAGACGTTGATTTTGTAATAGTAGGATGTATCGCTTAACTATTGTTGAGAGGGTAGATTTGCATCTAACCTATGGGGCAGCGAATGGCAACGAACGAGCAGCTGTACGATTGTTCGTGAACGGTTCGCCAATATTTCAGCAATCCAAGCATCGACGTTAAGAGGCGTGTATTACAGTTGGTGGAAGGAACTTTGAGCACCTTCTGTGAATCTGTCAGTGTACACCTTACTGATATACTGCAAACATAGGTCTAATAAACATGTTGTTTATGGAACTTGTTGCCTTCTATTTTTGAATCTTAGTGTACCTTTTGCAAATTAGGGTAGCGTTTGCGGACATACGTTCCTCTATCAATACGGTTTGTTTTTTTATTCCTGACTTACAGGGGATTTTGATTCACCCTGTATATTAACTCACGAAGAAGAGAGATTTCATATTCTCTGTGTCAGAATTTGTAAAACAGTTCACGAGTAGCTTTAATAGGGAAGAAGAATCAAATTGAGGTGTTATTTTGTGAATAAATAAAGACATTTTGGCTTTGAATCCTCATTGATATAAGAAAAATCAATATTAAAACAAATAAGTGTCTACGCTAAATGTTCAATAGGATTAATGTGTGTGAATTAAGTTCAATAAAGCATTTAGCCAGCACACAGTCTAAGATTAAAAAGTTTGTTAAAAATAAAGAATATATAGACTAGTTTCGCCGTGACTGAGCATGGCAACTTCAGTGAATTTGTTGGAGTGTCTACGCTAAATCATTACCAAAGTTTCATTTCTCTTCATATAGTTTATTTCGAGCGAAAAAAATTTAAAGACCTTAAACTGAAAGGAAATTAGTTCCAACTACAGATTAAATCCTTTGAATTCTATAACAGAATAAATAGGAAATATTTGAGTAAGAAGAAGGAAATGAATGAAAACTTAGTTTGGGGTTCAGATGACTGCATCTTTTAAAAAAGAGAATTTTAAGTTTACAAGCAACCCGTGAAATATTCACGGAAGTAAAACAAATTCCACATTTTTGAAATACCGTGTAATTTTTAAAAAAGACAAGATTGAAAAAGATGTTCTAATCTCATTTTTTAAAAGGAATAAATCCTGCTGCATTCGATCTATTGCTTTTTCTCTTGTTGAGAAAGTCAAATTATCTTTTTTCGATCTATTGATGTTGTTATTACCTCCTGCCCTAAAATAATAGGCTCCTCCAATCGTGTGACACATACAATATAGCCTCTCTGTTGGTCGGCATTGTCATGATGCCAAACAGACATCCTTACAGTTTTCGCCTATTAATATGTTGATTACGGTTTATTTCTAAGTTAACAATAATGAAAACTTCTCACAAGTATTTATTATTCGGTAAATCACTTTTCAATAATTTCTGTCAGTTTCTGTAAAATAATTTCTGTAAAAAAAAGAAACTGCTAATTAAAAAACTGAAATATCATTTAATTTAAAAATCGTAAAATACAGTTCTGTTTAACGTAAAATAAGTACTAACTACTTAATGATGTTCAATATTGTAAATAATTTACATCTACATCTTTACAGAATTTCGTGATAAAATAACAGAAGTGTATAAAAATTAAGTTTGCATATTTGTACAATCGCTTGTATATTTTTCAAAATTTTTTTACAGATTGCTTTAATTAACAACATGAAGCAATTATAATTTCAATCAAATTTACAAAACTGTTTACCATGACTTTTTCTATAGATGTATTTAGTTGTATTTTGACAACGTATAATTACATAATGATGTTAAATCCAATTTCTAACTATTTCTTTTTAATATAAGAAATAAAATTGGAATTTAATAAACGAAATTAAGTTTTATATAGAATTTTATTCTCAACGAGACGTTTCTGTGGATCATTCTCTGTAGAATAGAGTATCCATATATTTATACAAAATAAGTGAAGATGTGATCGAGTCTTTTTCTCTTTTTTTTTTAAATTTTTACTATTTTAGCTTAGCAATTGCAATCTAGTCAAGGCCTTTATTGTAAGAAATGAATTTCGCAAACTAATTTTAGAGCTGTGTCCGCCCATGTCCAAATTTGGACTTTGCTGAATTTTACTGCTTAGAAAGCTTTGTTGTTGTTCTTTTTGCATTAACGGAAACTAAAGTGTGTTTGAGATTTTAAGACAGAGAAGTGAATTTACAGAGAAGCCTAGCAACAATTGCTCAAGAATATCAAAACAATAACAAGATAAAAATATTCAAAGAAATACTTTGAATAATAAAATCTATACCTATAAAAGATAAAACTCATGGACTCACTCATCAAAATCCGAGGAACTTGAACCGAGGAACCTAAACCGATGAACTTGAAAGTTTCGGGAGGGGTTCCCGTTATGAGATAGGCGCTCTCTAAAAAGGATTTTTAAAAATACCACTCCTAAACGGGGGGGGGGGGGGATTCATGAATGCTATACATATATCGGAAACGGCTTGAGTTAGAAACGCGAAATTTGACATGAGTGTTCTTTGTTAAATTGAAAACGACCCGTATTTGACGAAATTTCGATATTGATGTTTTAAAGGGTGTAAACGGATGGGGACAACTTTCTTGAAAGATATGCTTATCTCGGTAACCGTTTGAGGTAGAAAAACGAAATTTGACATGAGTGTTCTTTATCAAAATGAAAAAGACCCGAAATCGACAAATTTTAGATATTGGCTTCCTAAGCGATAGAAACGGGTGGGTGAATGAAAGAAAGGCATGGTAAGTCTTATATTCTTCTATATCGATATTAATTTCATGTTTAAGGATCTCGAGTTAGAAAATTAAAATATAACATTACTTTGTACATACTATGGGTTTTTTTTTTATACCAACTGGGAAATTTTCAAAGTGATCTCAATTTCTTTCTCAAACACATCATTGTAACCCGTACGAAGAACGAGTGTTTTGCTAGTATGATACTATTTGCAGTAGTATATATTATAAGCAATTTTTAGGAAAAGAAAAGCTATTGTTAATTAATGGAATTAAAAAAGCTAACTAAAATATTAATTCCTGAAAATAATTTACAATATCGAAATAAAATGTACTGTATTATATTAAGGGCAGTAATGATGCCTTAAATTAAACGAAAACGCACATAATTAGCTATTTTTAGGAACAATAAATTAATTTGTTCAGGATTTTTAAAAATGGAATTTTATTTGATTATTATCTTTTATCTTGATTAAGCACTTGACTGCGACATGGAGGAACAGGTCGATATCCGGGGTGGTTGACAGGTTCTCGTGATCTCCCGCCATACCAACCTAAAATACAAGGAGTGGACACAATAATATGAACACCCATATGAAAATCGACCGTACTTCATTTCCGTACAGAGTCCCGCCATCTAGAATAGACGTCTGACACATATTGACCATCGGGCCCCCCACATCAAATTCTGGACCCAGGTACCAAATGCAATACCGGGCGTTTCCCCTCCCCCCATATTATGAACAAAATTATAAATTTTTAGCCAAAAATATCGCGAAAATACCGCACGATTTAATACTTCTACAGCAGGGGTAGGCAGACTTCTGTAAGGTAAGGATTACCACAAGTGTACTCCAAGTGCCGCAGTCACCTTAAGACTAAAAAAAACCGGAATCTCCAAATCGACAACCAAAAAGAAAACCACCCCTGTTCTGCACTAGAAATACTAGAAACATACTGTAGATCTCAGCCCGGGCGCCTTTGATCGCCGGGCCCAGGTGCTGAGGGACCAACTGACCCCCCCCCCCCCATCCCTTTGTGGGGGCCCTGCTGACCATGAAGGCGGCTGTTTCAGTCGATCAGCAGCAATCGTATGGGTTGCATGTGAAAATTGTGCTAGCACTGAAACGCCATTATATCCGACCTCTCAGACTTCGACAGAGGCATGGTCATTGGAGTGCGGCTCGCTGGAGCTTCAGTGACTAAAACAGCCAACCTTGTGGGTGTTGCAAGAAGCTGTGTGTCAATTGCTATGACAGCCTACACAATAAACACGATAAACGTCATCTGCGAAACTGAACAATTGGCGAAAGTCAAAGTGCACCGAAAGGGATAGATGGGTGTTGAAGCGGATAGTGATCCGACAGCACAAGACATCGGTGTCCCAGGTAACCACCGAGATGAACACCTATCTCCAGGATCCTGTATCAACCAAAACTATCCAACGGGAATTGCGAACATTCATGACAGAGATATTCCAAAACCATTGGTGACACCGCGGAATGCATTGAAGCGATGGCAATGGTGCCGCGAGACAACAGCAGTGGGGACACGTCATTTGGGCTGACGAATCTTTCTTTACATTAATTCAGACCACTGTTTATGTGGGGAGAACGCCCGCAGACGCTTTTCATGTTGACTACCTCATTCCTACTGTTAAGTTTGGAAGGGCGCTGTGATGGTGTGGGGTGCGATAACTTGGCGTGGTCAGGGACCACTTCTCTTCCTGCATTTTGAAGGTCACAGCACAGCATTATCAGCATTCGGGGCGATCATCTCCATCCTAAGCTTCTGAGCGTGTTCCCAGGCGAATGACCTCTGTTCCAAGACGACAACATCCCCCATTACACTGCTCGGTGTATTCAAGCATGGTTCGATGAGCACGAATATAAAGTGGAACATCTCGTCTGGCTCCTCAGTCTCCTGATCTTAACATAATCGAACCTGTGGGGTATTTTGTAGGCCAAAGTGCGTACTAGGTTTTCATCTTCCTCCACACTTTCTGAACTAGAGACTTCTCTGCACGAGGAGCGGCTGCATATTCCCTTGAACATTGTGCCTGACCTGTATTTGTCAATCCCACGTAGGATACAAGCTGAAATTCAGGCGAAGGGCGAGCCAACTACCTACTAATCAATATTTTGTGTCGTTTCAAAGGTGTTCATATTATTAAGTCCACCCCCTGTAGTATTAGAATTTAATTTTATATTTTAACAAAGTCGTAAATTAACAAAATAAAAAACATGTAAGGTTTCATTAACAATAGAAGGATCTCTTATTCTAAGCATTCTGGTACATAATCTATATTTTTTGTTTCTTTCTTAATGTACTGAAACCCACTTCTTGGGTGATTAGTTCCCATATGTTTCATTAGAGCTCCATTCGCATTTTCAGACTCGTACAAAGATTATTTCTAGATGCTCAGGAAACTCTCAGTGCGCGTCATTTGGAGCTGGAACTTTGTAATTTTTAGTATATTTTCCAAAGGAAAAAATACTACTGTATTCAACCTATCTGAACAAAGGATATATATATATAATTATATATCTTTGAAGAAATGCTTCAAGTTTTGCCTTTCAGATTTATATATATATATATATATATATATATATATATATATATATATCCTGTCCGGCCACTTTATTAGTAGCGTGTTCGGCCTCTTTAGCCCTCAAAACAACCTGAATTCGTCGAGGCATGGATTCCACAAGATGCTGAAAACGTTGTTGAGGTATTCTGTACCATGCAGACATGAGTTTGTCACGCAGTTCCTGAAGATTTGATGGAGATGTCGGCTTAGAGCAAACAACCCATTCCAGCTCATCACACAAATTTTCAATCGGGACTGAGCGGGCCAGTGCAGCAAGGAAAAGTTATCGTCATATTCCTCAAACCATCCCATAGTGATGCGGGCTTTGTGCACCGGCGCATTATCCTGCTGGAAGTAGCCATCTGAATGAGGATAAACTGTTAACATGTACGGCTGCATTTGGTCAGCTACGATGTTTAGGTACGCTCTAGAATCCTGATGTGCCTCCAGATGTATCTGGATCCAACGTGTGCCAGAAAAACAAATCCCACACCATGATACTGCCCGCACTGCCCGTACCATTTGTGCGCACAGCAAGGGTGTATTAATAAAGTGGCTGGACAGTGTACATCCTTTGTTCAGGTAGAATAGATTGCAGTAGTGTATTTTTAAATACAGTGAAAACTCGATTAACCGTCACTCTTTTTACCATCACTCTCTGTTATCCGTCATCGTTCGCAAAACCAATTTACGGGAATTTTAGGGGACATTGCCGTGAAAAAAGCTCGAGCCTCGAAGAAACAGAAGAAGATGACTGATACAGCTTTAAGATATAAACCTTATTATCTACTACTGTTTTATGTTTCTATTATTATTATTATATCGAAAAAGTTTCAAACCATGGGATTCCCCAGCTAAGACAATATGGCGGGTCAAGGACCAAAGCACATATTGCCAAGTGTATTTAAAAAAAAAAAAAAATTGGAAGAATAGTTAGGGATGTGTGCTTGTGTCCATAAATTTCCGAACTATGCGTACTGTGTTGAGTACCACAGCCTTCTGGAGTTGTGCATAAGTGTTTTTATGAAGTCCTAGTATGCTGAGGCTGTGATGCAATGTGTGAGGCACCAGACCAGTAGCGGACAGGATGATGGGTACAACACGTACTCGGTCCTGCCTCCACTGCTTCTGGAGCTCGTGTGCTAGGTGTGTATTTACTTATCTTGTCAGCGTGAGTTTTCTGCATGTTCTTGCTGATGGGAACTGCAATATCAATGAGATAGGTCTGTTTGTTGACCTTATCAACAAGTGTAATGTCAGGTCTGTTGTGATGTATAGTTTTGTCTGTGTGAATGGGACGGTCCCAGTATAGCTTATGTGAGGGTGACTCTAGTACGCTTTGTGGTGTGTACTTATAGTATGGGACCGTGTTCTTAATAAGTGAGTGTTTGTGTGCTAGCTGTTGATGAACGATCGATGCTACCTGATTGTGTCGGTGGAGGTAGTCTGTTTGGGACAGAAGGGGACAGCCAGATATTATGTGGTCGATCGTCTCATGTGTAGTGTAGCATTTCCTGCATCTGTCGTCGTGTGCTTGCGTCGTGTAGAATGTGTTTCTTGTAGTTGAGTGTGGGAATGACTTGGTCCTGTATCGTGATCATGAACCCTTCGGTCTCCCCAAACAGCTCACCACTCCTCAGCCATCTGTTCGACGCTTCCATGTCGACATGAGGTTGGCTAAGTTCGTGGCGATGTCTGCCATGGAGTTCCTTACGAGCCCATGATTCACGCAGCTGCTGTGGTGAGGAGTGGTGAGTGTTAGAGAAGGGTTTGCGAGATGCAGGGGTGTGAAGTGTGTGTCAGCCTTGCAGTGCAGTGGAGGGAGATGAAAGGGATCTGTAGAATTTTTCTCATTGTATTGGAAAGTATTGTTCTGTTGTTTGCGTAGAGTGCACTGTTTGTATCTTTGTAATCTTTTTGCAAGTGCACTGAGTTTTTGTTTTAGTGTGTCGAGATGTTCCTGAACCTGGTTATGATGGTTTGAGTGTGAAGGGCGAGTGTTTATGTGCTTGAATATCTTCCTGACCTGGGACATAAGTTTCTTTGTTTTGTTTCCTGCACAGTATTGTGTTTATTATTATTATTATTATTATTATTATTATTATTATTATTATTTATTTGGTGTATGACGATATCAATTTGTTACCGATAGATTTTTCTTTGCTTAAATTTATTGTTTGCCTTACCAGCATTGAAATTTCATTACTATACAAGCTTATTGCGAAATTTCTGTTATCCGTCTATTCGGTGTACCGTCACGGTCCCGACGGTGACGGTTAATCGAGTTTTCACTGTATATATATATATGAGGGTCAGTCAATAAGTAATGCCTCCTATTTTTGTTTCTCCTTTTAATTGTCAAGAAATTAAAATGCAATTACATAGCTTGAAAACCAGAACATTGACGTTTAATTTGTCACTTTTCAATATACTCTCCGTTCATTTTCATAGTTTTGGTCCACCTTTTAACAAGGACATGTATTTCAGCGTGGTAAAAGGCATGGTCTTGCTTCCTAAGCCATGATGCACGGACGTTTTCACGGCCTCCTCATCTTCAAAGTGAATCTCACGATGGGCTTACTTTAGCGGCCCGAACAGACGGAAGTCTGATGGTTCTAGATCAGGGCTGTATGGTGAATGAGGCAAGACTTCCCATCCAATTTTCACAATCTGTTCAGTGGTGAGACGACTGGTGTGTGGTCTTGCATTGTCATGCAAAAGAACATCCAACATGGCTTTTGTTGGGCGAACTTGCTGGAGACGTGCTTTAAATTTTTGAGGGTTGTGACGTATTGGACAGAATTTATTGTGCATCCCTGCTCCAAAAAAATCAAACATAATCACACCCTCTGCATCCCAGAAAACTGTCCCCATAACTTTCCCTAATGATCGAACAGTTTTGAATTTTTTCTTCCTCGGTGAGTTTGTGTGACGCCATTCCATTGACTGCCTCTTTGATTCAGGTTCAAAAAAATGAACTCACGTTTCGTCTCCGGTAACAATTTTTTTCCAGATACTATTTCAACGAAGTTGGATTACTGTTGGAACACCGATTGGATCACCAGGAGGCCGATAAAAATTTCCACTTTTTGACGTTTTTCCTATCTTCAAAACCTTATCCTGACGTTATTTTTACAGTTTTCGCCAAAAACATTTTAGAGCTTTGATGGCATTGATTTAATTATAAATAATTAAAAAAGAAAGTCGACATCTCTTCACGGGTTTTTAGGGGACAGGGCTTAGAAGTTGAGATTGACCTTAAAAGTTCTAAATATTTTTCACTTATCGTGGATGCACGGCAGAGATATTCTATTTTTTTATTATTATTTTATTAACACGTTAACTCGCTTTCTTGTCTGTCTGTTTGCTTGTTTCTTCGGTATAAATTTTGCAGTTGATTTTAAACTAATTTCCCGAAGCTAGTGACTTGAAACTTTAAACATAGCTCAGAACTGGATGACAATTCAATATTAACTCGTTATCTCCCCTTGTCTGCTTAAATAGAAATTTTTAAAAACAGTTTCCTCATAAATCTACAGTAATAAAATTCCAGAAGCGTTATTACCTGTAAAAAAAATTGTGTAAATAACATTTTTGCCGGTAGATGTAGTATTGAAACAAGAGGCGATCCTATCATTGGCCACCAGCGCCATTTTGGCCTCCACTTCGTTCGAATCAAAGGCTATTATGAATTAAGTAACACAGTGAGGATATTATCTTTCGAAAATAAACAATAATTTTACTGAAATAAATTAATTCTATGCGTCAGAATGTGCAGATGTCAACTTTTTAAAGAGAATTTTCATTTCTTATTGAAGCTTCGTCACTCTCGCATAGGATTGTGGGATTGTCGCTTTTAGAATCGAAAATAGTAGAGATGCTAGAATACATTTTACAGTTCGAACAGATTGACAGCTTGTTAAAAAATCATTTCAAATTCTACGGAAATCGCATTGCCGAAACACAATTTTAAGTTCAGGGACTTTCATCATTTTTTAGAGTTTAAAATCGTATTTCGGCAATGCGATTTCCATAGAATTTGAAATGATTTTTTAACAAGCTGTCAATCTGTTCGAACTTAGGGACTCTCAATATTTTTTAAAGTATCGGACCGTCTTTTAGTAGACTTGGAGTTGCCACCAAAACCATTCCAGCTCACCTCTGATTCGCTAACGTTCTGCCAATCACATGCACTATTTCATCGATAGGTGAAAAAAAAAAGTTGAAAACACTTCATTGAAAACAACGATCATTTCAGTGAAGCAAAACAATGTTGAAAAATATGATGGTGTGATTTGGTCATAAGATTAATTATAAATAATAAGTTTACCTGGAATCACTATCTAGTTTTGTAAAAAGACTGAATACAATTAATTATATGTTAGACATACTAAAGATCTATTTCCTAATAAAACTAAAATAATAATTTTTAAATCTTTTATTGACTATCATAAATTACTGACTTAATAATTGGATTCATTTCAATAAAACAGAAATTAATGGCATAAACAATTCAGTAAAGTAGTACACATAATTATAATAGTTTACATGATACTAGAAGGAAGATTATAAACATTTTTAATACTGACCCTCCATCAGCAATTATGCATTTAGAAACAAAAATATAGTTATTAATATTATTTTTAACCAAATTCCCAAAAATATCCTCAAAACAAAAAGTTATAAAGAATTAAAAATACTAATTTATAATTACATTATAATTGGTAAGATTAAGTTCTAAAATAAATGTAAAAAAAAAAAAAGTAAATTAACCATTTTCGAATGAAAGTAAAAATGTTTTAACTCACACTAATCACAAATTGTAACCCATTTTTAGAACCTGCTGTCAGAGGGATTTTTTTTATATATATATCCCTCTAGACGGGGCTGTAGTGGAAATTTAAAATAAATAAATAATAAAAAAATATATTTAACTTAACACTTTAATGTTTAAGTAATAATTAATAGAATATTTGATATTTAATATTTTTAAGAAATTTCATACACACAAGATTAAAAAGCAGAAAATAATTACTTAAATTTTTTTTAATATACCACGTTTTTAAGACGGACTAAAAAGTATAAAATAATTTTTTCTAGCCCCGTACAGATTCCTAACCCCATACAGATAGTCCTGAAAATTTGTGATTCTACAGTTTTAATAGCTATGAAAATACTTGTAAGATTTAAAACGAAAAACGTGGGGCTCATGCAATAGATAATTGAGATGTACGGATGGAATGTATATTATCTTGAGAGCTAATTGTTTTTTAAATAATTTTTTAGTTTTATCTATTAACAATAGACCTACATTGAAACATCTACAGCTGCCGTTATTACACCAGTTAAATCATCTATTATTGTTTTTTCTTTATATACTTTTGAATTTTCTTTGAAAGTTTGGATAAATTTGAATTAAATTTCGAGAAAATACTAAAGGCAGAAGTTGAAGGAGTTAAGGTTAGAAGAATTAAACAATGGTAATAACACTAATACTATTTTACCTGATTTTTCTTTTTTTTTTTCATCAAAAACAATTTCAAAATTATTTATTCACAAAGCTTTCTGCAATGTTTTTTCGGCAGGTTTTTAATTTGACAATTTGTTTTCTGATAACTTGACACTGGCATGGTTGCTCTCGTATCAGCTGATCTTAAGGCATTTATTGGATTTATCCAAAAGAAACTTATGTGCTAGATAGGAAAGATCTTTTCTTGTCTCAGAACATGGAATTATGAACAAACTAACATCAGGAAATGCTTTGGTACAATTCACTTTTTTTGTAAAAACTGAACTAGCCTCTTCAATTATGTCAATAAAGAAAAAGGAATTTTATCTTCTAAATATTATGGCTAATAAAATGGAAACATTTCCTAAAATTATTGTAAATTAACAAAACGTCAATTACCCTTTAAAAAACTACAATATAAAAATGGTGCAAAACAATTGTCCAACACTTATCAAGAAACATTTAACGTGTGCCAATGTCATGTATAATTAAGAAATAAATTCAGCCAACACACTATACTAGGTTTAAAAAGCATCTATATTAACAAAAAGAGACAATAAATACAACCTAGGTTCTTATAAAATTGTTACAGATGATGTTTTGAATTCAAATATTCAGATATCTTACTGATTCCGCTGCTAAGTCAATCATTATAGTGGATTTTTCAAGATTAATTGTGTATGCTCAAAAGATGAGGATGATTAGTTTTGCCTGAAGATAAATTCCTTCAGAGTAAAGATACCCTTCTTACAACGA
>JAFIDM010009631.1:247802572-247822644 GCA_023159025.1 Thereuonema tuberculata | reverse complement strand
TCGCCATTTTCAGTATCACAAACTGTCGCTCACTCTCGACGCTGCCGCTAAAGTTCTGTTTGCCGTACAAAGCTGCCATCTCTGTCTCGCAATGACAAAGAGTGCCCGCTTATTTTAAAACAAACCGCATGTTTCTATCTGTTTCCAGTGCTGAGGAAAAAAATCGGAGGTGTTATAACTTGAATGCACCTCGTACTTTCGTAAAATTTAGGAAACATTACTACAAGTAATTGTAATAAGAATGTTTTGGATATTAGTCTCATGAACAAGTATAACTCGATGGTTTTGTAACCGAAACTATATTTGAAATTACAGCAATAATCAAAAATAGTAGAAATAAAAACCCTATGGGCTTAGATAATGCATCAATAACAGATACAAAAATATCCAATAACTACTTTGCACAGTCTTAAATACGTCAATTCTTCTAAAATTTGTATCTACATTCATTTTAAGAATTTGTCTTTTTATATTTATTTTTCTGGCGTGATATTTGTGGCATAAAATTTGGTGAACATCTGGGAAGGAATAACCCTGGGAGATTAGAAGGAAAATTGAATTTGTGTAGAATTTACAAGGAAGATTAGTAAACTATGTAACCGTTACAGAGTGTTTTATTCTTCTTTTAACTTTTCATATTCTATTCATGAATAACTGTTAATGGGACATAGATTAACAAATGAACATAAATGTTCAAAAATGTATTTTACTAAAAATATAAAATATTTTATATATTTTATAAAATATAAAATAACTATAAAATATAGTTTTTTTTCCAAATATAAAATTAATTTCGTGGAAGCGCTTTTAAAGAAATTAATTTCTCTTAAAATACAAATACTTTTCATTTGTTGCTTTTATTTTTCTAATAATAATATAATTCGTAGTAAATTAGACATTTGCTGTGACTTCAGTGTTTATAATTATGTTAGTTACACAGTCTTACGATTTTGAAATGTTTTCCTAATTTTCGAAATTATTTTCGATTTTAGGCTTCTGATACCTTGAAGCCTTAAAGCTATGCGACCACCATCCGAAGTCTGCCGAGTTTGACGTCACGAGTCCGGCCAACTTTTTGTCAGCCCTGAACATCATCCAACTCGCTATTGAAGTCGGCCGTGATAGAAGGAGTCCCATAATGCAATGCGTCTCCCCCAGCAGATGTGGAAAATCCGAAAAATCGAGGTTTTGAAACCTCTCTGATAAATTGTGCCGCATACAATTACTGCATTTCAGTATAAACTTTATTTATACATTAAAGAAACTCGCAATACTCTGATATTCATTGAGTACGAGCTTGTCTTCGAATCGAATCGGCGAACATAGTTTAGACGCCATTTCTTCCATGGGCGTGACGTCACGACTGACGTGTTCCAACGCTGCCCTGTGATTTGGTAATTCCGACCGACTTCGAACCAACTTCAAAAGTTGCCCGTGCACAGCCAACTCGAGTTGGCGGACTAAAGTTGGTGCGAAGTTGCTGGAAAACTTGCTCAAAACTGTCTCTACCAACTAGTGACGTCAAAATCGGCCGACTAAGTTGGTGGAAAATCGGATGGTGTTCGCGGGGCTTTATATCCTGGTTTGTCTGTGGACAAGTATCAACTCAGCAACCAGGAGGGCTAGAGACTTGATTAGGATGTCGTTGAAAAGTTCTTGCCAAGAGTAGTTCAGAGCCGTAGAGTTTGTCGGGAATAATAATTTTCTTCATTCACGTATCAGAAGTCGTTGCGAAGCATTGTGATTGGTTTACTAATCGCTATCGCTACCTTGTCTATTTAAAATATTTTCTATTCCTTTATTTTGCTAATTTCTTTAAGTTATTATTCGATTTATTGTCATTATTTTTTTTTGTAATTACATTTATAACATGCTAATAGCTAACAGTTAGCATTACATAAATTTTTATTCAATTTTTTAACTGTTTTTTTCTTCTTTAGTTTTGTTTATATAACATTACTTTCTTTTAAAATGCAAATGTAGGCAAACTTTTCAGTTATTATTTGTATTTTATACTGTTTGTATTATAAACAGTAATTATAGACTATCAGTATTATTTTATAAATTAAGTATTTTGCTGTGCCGCGTCTGTCCGTTTTGTCTGACGTTTTGAGTGCTCGCGGGCAACATGAGACAGAATGACGTCATGCATGGCTTGCAAAGAGTGACGACGTCACATTAAAATTTCTTATAACTTTAGCATTTTTTTTAACCCCTTTTCAGTGCAAAGCAGCAGCTAAAATTTGGTATACGTCAACAACTTAAGGTCCTGAATAAATGAAATTTAAAGGGATATTTCGATCTGACAAACTTAACCATTCCCTTGTGAGAAAGTATGGTGAGACAAGTGCAAGGGAAACGGGAGAACACCAGCGCGGATCGTCCAGCATCAAGAAACCCACTTGAGAACCGAACCCCGGTATTCAGAGCTGAGAGGCCAATGTCTTAAGCGGGGTGAACACGATGCAGCTTTGTGCAAAGTTGTATGTGCAACTTTGCTGTTTGAGCGCTTTTCAAGCTGCTTGAGCAGAGTTGTATCCGGAGTTATATGCAGCAAAAGCTGCATGACCCGAGGATGCAACTCCAAAAGCTGCATGTACAGCACCCAATCATAGCGCAGCGTTGGAACACATCACGCACGAAGTCACGCCCACGGGAAAATATGGCGCCCAAACAGATTGCCGTCGCTTCAAATTGACGGACAGCGTTTACAGAAAGAATATAAGACATTTCCGAAATTTCTTCACGCAGAAATAAAGTTTATATGGAAATGCAATAATTTCATGCGATGGAATTTTCCAGAGCGTGTGATAAACCTCGATATTTGCAATTTTCACTGCAACAAACAAAACAACAATTGCTGCCACTTTGCCAATTTCTGAACAAAGTCACGGGACGTCATTGTTAGCAATTCCTACTGTAATAATAGTGGCAGATCATTGTTCATCGTGTATCGCATTATTGCTTTCCCCTGCGAATACAGATCGGCTAATAATAGTATCGCAATATTTCTGCTTTGTTGCGTTAATTGCAGTTCCTGTGTTGCAGGCCAGCACCGCAATTTCCGTGACGTATTGTCACCTGACGTCATTGCAATTCGTCCTGTACTTCGGGTGTTTTTCGCAAGGCGGCGCACACCAAGCTGCATCGTTTTCTCCCATACCTGTCGTTTGCAACTTTTCTGCGTCCAACTGTTTCACCGAGATGTACAGCAAAAGCTGCATCGTGTTCACCCCGCTTTAGTGCCACAACGCCAACCGCGCGGCCTAAATCGAATGTTAGTTAAAACAAAGACTCGGAAATGTTTAATATTTGAGTCTCGATTAGCGCAAATAATGAATCCTTTAAAACGATCGCAGAAAAAAATTCACGCTGGAAATTGGTTCCAACCCCGCAATGAAAATATTAAACGTAATCTTTTTTTTATATTTATTAATGTAATACAACAACAAAGGATAAGGAAAACGCATTTCAGGTTCAAGTTTATTAAAACAAAGTTTTGTAATAGAGTAGTTATAGAAATCAAATTTAAAAATAGAAAAATTACTGAATAATTATATATAAAGACTAAAAAATAACCTTTTTATCATTTGAAATATTTCAGATGCATGGACTGAGCTATTTTCTCTTTCATTAAATCTTCATATGAAGGCTTGATAAGTCCAGAGAGTTTATCCATATGCTTCTTTTAACGTTAGGAGTAGCATGTAATTTTTTTCTTACAGGGAATATCACGTTAAGGCTTTTTACACCGTAGTTGTTAGCCTCGATTAGCTTCTCAATTCTTTTTTCCCGCAGGATTTGAAAGAAATTTGAAAAACAAAACGTTGATTATTTGAATTTTGGTTCGTGTTAATCCCGAATAGCTTTATGCTCAGATATGGATACGTATCAAATTTGTTTTTAATTTTTAGCAAACTAAAGCTTTAGTTTACGAACTTTATGTTATCTTCAAATTCCAATTTTTCTTTGAAATCCAGAGGACGAAATTTTCAAATAGAAAAGGTCTATTCTCTGTAAAAATGTAATCATCTTTCAAGAAGATTCATTCCTCTGACTCCTAAGTTATTGAGATTCACAGGTGCCACTTTAGCGTGTGCTCAACCTGCTCAGGTCAATCTCAACTTGGGCTCTACCGGTTCTTAAGCTGAACAGGTAGTAAAGCGCGAAAGCCGGTAGACCACACGCTAAAGGAGCATCGATTCACACAACTACATATAGATGTATCTTCCTCCATTACACAGAAGAGAAAGATGTATAGATAAATGATAGATAGATAGATGCAGTAGTCTAAAATTTCAAAGTGAATTCATTCATAAGATATTAGGTCGATTATAAACTTACAAGAAAAAGAAACAGAAGGTTGAAATATTTACCGTCATATATTGGGCCCAGCTCTTGTTGTGGATTAACCTTTCATAAACATCAAATTCAGGATTGGAAGCAAAAAATATCAGAAGACAATCGCCACCAGGATTAAGCAGCTGGTAAAAGTTCCTGACAGCAAGGCTACAAAAACATACTCCGTATTATATATAAATACTATTTATAAAAGTTATTATATATACAATACTATGTATAATATAATAATTTATAATACCGTATAAAATAGTATTATACATTATTCTATGTAAAAAAAATGCTCTTTTTATATATAAATATAAATATTCAAGTTATTATTTTGCTGGCTGAGAAACAAAGAATCCGAAATTTTGCTAACTTTTGTACTTATTTTCCTGTTAGTTTGCTGTGTCAACTAAAACGGCTGGACCGATATCTTTAAAAGCTGACATTTAATCTAGATCCTTAATGGTGCAGGTAGAATCTTAATCTTATTACCAATATCTTTCATTTTTAAAAAGAGATTAATTAGATATATTAAAATGGACTCTCCCAAGGACTCCGAAAATTTTTTTTTTTATACATATTCATATATACATACATACGTACGTTTACGGATAAATAGATAGAATCCCTTGTATTTTGGAAATTTATACCGAACATTATTAGTGGTCGAAAGTAATTTTGAAACACAATTTTATTAATTTTAAGCGATATAAAGAAAGTAAATGATTTCTGTAATCGCGAAAAAAAGTGAAAAAGAAAATAATATCTTTGATTTTTGGTTTTGTTCAAAAATCTTTGGTAAGTTTTGAGTAAGTGTTTTGAGTTCAAGACATTTTTTTTATTTTGTTATTCAAAGGACTGACCTTTGATTTTCAATCCAGTGGAGACAGAACGAGGAGATGATTTTGCTGAATCCTTGTGGAAAGCTGGGTTGTTCGGTGGCGACTAAGTCCATGATTAAGTATGAGACCTTCTCATGAGAATAATTCTCTCTAGCAAAAGCTATCATCTCAGCAGATTTATCTACAGCCACTATCTTGGCAAATGCTGGACAGTGAGGCAGGATAATTTCTGTTGTAACGTCCCCACTTCCGCAACCTGCATCCATAATGACGTCATCATTGCTCCAGGTCATTTTGGGTATATATTGACGAAGAAATTTCGTAAAATCACGCCTCACCAAAGCATTGTTCAAAGCATACAATGAAGGATTGTTCATTTTCACAACTCAAGAGATAGAATCTGAAAAGTGAGAGACAATTTTAGTATTAGGAAGTTTTGCTTTGAAATATTTTTTTAAAGTTTTGTTAAGCTTTACTTTTGAGTTAATATAAAACGATCAAATCCTATGTTAAAATGCTTTAAATAGTAAAATAAAGATTTAAAAAAAAAACCCTGTAAAACACAGTAGCTGTTGATTCGAAAAGAAAATTGACGATTAAAATTGAAAATTATATGAAATTGATTAAAAAATCTTTAATCTATAGTTAGTCAAGCAATTAAACCGCGCGGTTGGCGATGTCGCTAAAACGCTGGCCTCTCACCCCTGAGTCCCGGATTCGGTTCTCATGTGGGTTTCGTTGATGGTGGCAATCCGCGCTGGGCAGGTTTTCCAGGGGTTCTTCCGTTTCCCCTGCATTTCTCACACCATCCTTTCTCAGTCTTTCTCTCCGGCTGTCCTTCTTTCCGTGGGATAGTATAAAAGGTCTTTCAGGTCGATGTGCTCGGCAGTCATGCCACCCACTTTCAATTAATCTAATCTAATCTAGTCTAGTAATTACGCTATTTCATTCTTTGTACATTAAGACAGTAGTGTGCTCATTGAAGGATAGTTCATTGTAGTAAATAGTGATAATAATATGCAATTCTGATATTATAGTAATTAAATAATATAAAAGTAACTTCAGTTTATGAAATTTCAAATTATTTTTGGCAGAATATAATTCATCACATTGATCAATTTCGGTATTTTTAAATTTGTCATTTTATGGATGGTTTAATCAATTATTAATGATTGACTTATCACTAATTAGCCAAAACTTAGGTACAGAAAGGTATTGTTAAAAAGAATACAAAAAAAAAAAAATTTGTGTTATTAAAGTAGAATAATTAAAGTTAGCGGTCAGTGCTGTGAGTTCTGAACTTGTGTGATATTGGAAATTATTGATGGGATCAATGAAATCTTTGTTTCAGAAGATCTGGAACTCAAAATGAAAAATCTGAACCATTTGCGATGTCTTGGATGAAGTTTAAAGGATAGATCCTTGGTAAACATTCTACAACTGCTGATGATAACTATCTATGGATTGTTGCATATAGCACTGGATCGGAGCTTCACAGAGTATTCGCATTCAATCTGGGGTCCATTACCATCTGTATCACCGTACGATAATAGAGATTAGGCCTTAAAGAACACAGAAATATAATACAGTTGTTCATATTTATTTTTCGAGGTCAATATTCCTCTGATTCCAATGATTACCGCTGAAGAATATGGAGAGAACCAGGAAATGTCTTTAGGACCTTTATGGAATATAGCAAAAAGGGCCTTGCTGGCCTTTTCATCCACGATTAAAGAACTTCGCTCATCTCGTTCTAAGGCAGATGGAGGGCTTCGGCGTTTTTAATGTTTTGTGCAACTATTTCCTTTCTGCATGTCGTCAGAGGTGGATTAATCAATGAATGTCATCGTGTGTTTGGAATGAACTCTATTGTCCTCAAGCGAAATTCTAAAGAACAAGTTTGAGATTGTTTGAAATGGTCGTAGAAAGTCCACATAGTTACTAAGCATCGTGCTTGAGCTCCGTAGACACACAATGGAAGAATTGGAAAAATATGTAAGGTTGGTTGCAGTGGTGTGGCGACACTTCGGCAGACCTTTCGGCACAGCTCTTTCGAAATGGAATAAACTTCTACATTGATATGTTCCTGAAGGTCCAGAAGTTGTGGCTTGGTTCTGTATATCTGTTCACACACACATATCCCCAAATGGATGTGAGATGTGGTGATCCAAGTGGTATTTCGATTGCACCACGTCTGTCAATTCAATGTCCGGGAAATGTCTGATTGAGGAATGCGCAAACATCATTATAGTAATGAGGCGGTGCCCCGTACTATGATCACTGCACTTTGTTCATATCCAGTATACATTCTGGGAGGTACAGTAAGGCCAAGTAGCTGTGTCAAAGAAGAAGAATGGTCCCAGAATGTCAATGAAAGAAATTAACCTGTTGCAACACGGTCGCATGGGGATTGAAATCCGACAAGTAGGAGGTATTGTGCTGATTCACGGATCCATAAAGATGGAATTTCGCTTCATCTGTCTACCCAATTTTCGATCAAAAAGTGTCTCGTCTGTTCCTTTTCATCTATCAGGATGGTGCAGAACTCTATCCTTCGATTACGATCATCCTCAAGCAGTGCGTGAACTCTCTGTGGACGATACGACTTTAAAGTTGAGGGAGTAAATAAGGCGATCCACTGAGACATTTGTAATGCCTACTTCATCAGACAACTATCGCGTCGCCAGCGCTTGGGTGATGGACTTTTCGCCAGCGCTTGGGCGATGATATGTTGGTTCTCTTTGGTAGTGATTGTGGTGCGTCACTCTTTCAAAGCATGGTTTGTTGCAACAGAAGCCAGTGTCTTCAAATTTCTTCTTGATTGAAGTCATTGTTTTACGTGTCAAAGAAAAAACAAATTCCTCATCAAATAAACATCTTGCTGCAGAGATGTTGCCATTCGATTCATAAATAACTTAATGAGAGACCCAGATTGCTTTAAAGTCAACCGGAACTTCCCTGCGATAGATCGGCGTCAGGTTGTGTTGAAGCGGAACATGTAAATGGCTGGCGGGAAACTCCGTTCCTTCGTCATTTGAGCTGTGTTGCTGAGACGAGCGGTGGTTGTATTAGGTCAGTTAAGTGTCGGCTGTTCTACTGAATTTTTGCAGTAGAGGTGGGCATGGCGGTTTCGGAAGGCGGCTCGTTTTCTAGTTGGCAAGACTCGAGCAGTTAAAGCGGGAGATGCACTCGAAGGATGCGGGCTCTCTCAAGGAAGGGCTGATGATGATTTCGGCAATTCTGTGGCGGTGCACATGTTGGCGTCGGCAGAAAAATGCATCGTCCAGGCTCCGTGGTCCGAGTGCGGTCGTATTGTTACATCGTGGTCCGTAGTTCAGCTGGGCTTGATAGCGGCGTTAAACTCACATCCAGACGGCAAGGGATTGTGGAGAGTTCGGTTCGGCAATAGGCGAGTTTCGATAGCGGCCGGAGGCTGACTTCCGATTATCAGCAATGATGACAACTTCGGCGCTGCTGAACTCGGGTTTCTGTACCAAATTGTGGTGTTGGAGGTTTGGTGCAGCTGAAGTCGGGTTTCGGCACCAAAATGTGTGTGTTATCTGGCCTGGTTCGTAAAGTAATAGAAGACTGACAACTGGGCTGGATCAAAACTCAGAACTAACGCGATCTCTACTGATCTGTGCTGATCTGTTTACTTGAGGGAGAGCAAAGGTTTTATAGACTATGTACAATGATTTGTGATTTGTTGGCGGCCTTAACAATTTACTGGAGGATTTAAAAGACATGTGATTGTAACAAGTCTTAACCGTGGTATTTAAATTAAAGAGAATTACGGGATAGCCACCAACCGTTAGGAATTCAAAAATAATCAAACAGATTTGACAGTTTAATGGACAAATTTGAAATGTACAGTAAATTAAAATGATGATTGATCAGAACAGTAGAAAAATAGAATAAACTAGAATACAATAAATAAAACTATGATATATCTATAAAAATCATCACAATACTATTTGCAGGTAAACGACTGATGTGGTTACTGCTTCAATTCGCTTTATAATCACAACGTAATTCAAATAATAATTCATTATTTCAACCATTTTCATTCGTCATTCTAAGTACCTCGTACCTTTATCGGAAGATAAACAAGTTATTTCATCCACTACAGGATGTCCTCCAATTACGACGACAACTCTTAGGCGGCAAATCTAATTTCTTACGAAATATTAACACCTTGTCATCCATAGACTGATAAGCTATTGAATAGATGCATAATCTATTTGTATTTTGGCTTACATTTATCCAGCAGCAGTAGAGGCATCAGGCAATAATAATTGTAAAAAAGAAATGCGATAAGAGAGAGACGATCTACAAAATTTTAAAAACTTATGAAATGAGGAAATTCTGTTATTTACATTAAAAAAATGAGTATCTCAGACAACTGAGATGTAAAAAAAAAAAAAATATTAGGTGATTCAAAATTCCCATTACAAAATTTAAAGGTAGGTCAGAATACAAAAACAAACCGTATTCATAGTAGGACATATGTCCTCTAGCACCCGAATGTGCTAGAGGGCGCTGTTTGGCAGCCAATTAGTTGGGCAGTGTGAGCCATCGTCATTTGAGACGTTGATTTTGTAAGATATGATGTATCGCTTCACTATTGCTGAGAGGGTAGATTTGCATCTAACTTATGGGGCAGCGAATGGCAACGAACGAGCAGCTGTACGATTGTATCGTGTTCGGTTCGCCAATATTTCACCAATCCAGGCATCGACGTTAAGAGGCGTGTATTACAGTTGGTGGAAGGAACTTTGAGCACCTTCTGTGAATCTGTAAGTATACACCTTATTGACATACTGTAAACATAGGTCTAATAAACATGTTGTTTATGGAACTTGTTGTCTTTTGTTTTTGAATATTAGTGTACCTTTTGCAAATTAGGGTAGCGTTTCCGGACATACGTTCCTCTATGAATACGGTTTGTTTTTGTATTCCTGATTTACAGGGGATTTTGATTCACCCTGTATATTAACAAATATTACTGATGAAGAAGAAAGATTTCATATTTTCTGTGTCCAAGTGCTTATCGTTAGTAACCAGAATTTGTAAAACAGTTCACGAGTAGCTTTAATAGGGAAGAAGAATCATATTGAGGTGTTATTTTGTGAATAAATAAATACATTTTGGCTTTGAATCCTCATTGATATAAGATAAATCAATATTAAAACAAATTAGTGTCTACGCTAAATCATTACAAAAGTAATGTACTTCATTTTATCCAGATTGATTTTTATATGTTGATCTGGGTAGAACCATTATATACCACCAGAATTCTGTATTTCGAAGTAATTCGGGAAATAAATCACTGATCACTAGAAATTTCAATTTATAAAGGAGAATGGGCAGATCCCCACCACTGTATAGCGATAAGATATATACGTAAGAAAAGATCTCCATACAATAGAACATTTTTTATTATTACGACTTGTCGCAATTATTAGTATGTTCGGAGTTATATATTTCTAGATATGACTTATCTAGTTGACATCCTAATTCCCGGATATATTAATTAATTTAATAACTAACAGTAAATATTATTTTCATTTATTACATGTAAGTAATTATTATTTACTGTACTTGAAATAAACGTTAATATTAATTATTAATTGTGTATAATTATTAAAAAGTAATTACATTTTATTACTTTTAATAATTATGAGAATTACGATATCAGCTAGATAGTCACATCTACACTTATACAACTCCGAACGGACTAATAATTGAGACAAGTCGTAATAATAAAATATGTTCTATTTAAGTAGATCTTTCTATAGATATATATCTTATCACTACACAGGGGTGGGTCAACTTCCCATACATTTGTGCCCATTGTCCTTTAGTCAAAATTCAGAGGTTTCAAAATCGCAGCAATTTTTTTCACGACGCTGGATGTCAAATAAAATACCTAACAATGCTGTTTATAAGCAGGTAGATTCAAACAACTTTAATAGTTTATGTTCTAACATTCGTTTCAAACGATGGACAAAATTAGAAAAAAAAATTTTTGCCCCTCTAAAATCTGACAATTTTCGTCTGTGGTCTCGTGAGTTCACTAGAATGAACGGGAGCCGCGGTGTGCAGTTTAGGTATCGCTGTCACAACATTTCTCATAAGATGGAGGAATTAAAGAAGGCCCTTTTGATCTAAACAAACAGGATTGTTGATAGAAATAATGTTCCGAAAAACTGTGCTAATTACAACCAAAATAAATTTAATTAATACGAACCTCTTATGATATTAAAATACAATTGGCATTGAAAATGAATATATATATATATTACAGAGCATTCAAAATTGAAAATGAATCTCTAAAACCCAAGTAACATCATTAATGAAAGTTAAAAAGAAATTCTGCTCCCCCTTTTGATAGCACCAAAACACCTGCTACTTAATTGATGTTTTAAAAGTTTACAATGATAAACAGAAAGCTTATTTATTTCAACATTGATAAGCTCTTTTTCTTTAAACTTAAAAGAATTCTAAACTACTTATTTTTATATATAAATTCTTTCTTTTCACCTAACTGAAAAGTATTAGTGAATATTAACTTAGAAAATCAACCTACCTCTTCTAAAGATGCCAATGAATTTTATAGAAGTCAAATGAACAACATACTCACACAACTGCTCTCAAATTTCTCTTCTCATTTCTCCCTTTGGAACTGTTACTTGATATGTATTTACCAATATATGATTTGCATTTAAAAGTTGTGAACTAAATAGATTACAATTTTAAGGATTTCTGATGCGTCTGTTTTAATAAAAATAATTTTTTAATAATAAATATAAAACTTATAATTTCAAAAGTTATTATGGTTTTGATAATTAAGGCAAAGTTTATGACTTTACCCAAGATACTGCTCATTTTTATGATAACACCAGAAAACAAATCATAACAAATTGCGTGGGATTCATTGTTAGTAGCGGTATTGTAACTTTACTTCCTAACAAAGCTCTATGGAAAGAACGACCAACCAATTGGAAAACCCAGAGAAGTGCCCAAAAGAAAACTTGGATTGGAATCATCAAGGAAGACTTGAAGAGCCTTCAGATATCACTAGACGAAGCCAAAGTACTTGCTGCAAACCGCCATGATTGGAGGAAGATCATTCGCAAAGTTCAATGTTCAAAGGCACCCACAGCAGCGTACTGGTTGAGAGGAAAACCCCCACCACCCGCCAGCTAGGGACAATGATGATGATGATGATTGTAACTTTATTTTATTCATTTGAATTTTCTTACAAATCGTTCATTATTTTCATGTTTCGTTGTTTGTTTGTGTTAAATATTAAATTTTGTAGGTAAGCTCACTTATTGCATATTGTAGAAAATTTTCACTTTTTATCACTGAAGAACTTATTTTAAAAATTAAATTTACTTTTAAATGCAATCCCTGGTTACTTTTTTTTCTTCTTCTAAACAACCTTATGGATTTAGTTTCATTTGACTTTCACTGTTGAGTGTCATATGAATATATCAGGTTTCACTTTGTTGGGAAAAAAACTGTACTCAGTTGCATTTTTTTTTCAGTGTCACTCAGGGATGGTATTTTATTTGAATGTGTGTACACTTGTTGCCGTTCTTTTGTTGACAATTTAATTGCTTCCAAATTTGTTATAAACATGTAGATATAAAACCTAATTTATTGAGTTTTTGTTACACTCACTTCCAAAAGTTAAGCACGGAGAGGAAAAATGTTAATTTCCGTAAGAGATCTGAATTAAAGAAGCTGAAATTTGCTGCAAAGATAGAAGGAAGTATGCAAATTATGTAGGTAACAGCCAATCATGGTTTCGCGTCGAGAAATATGCAAAACAGGCAGTCGCATAAGAAGCCAGCATTGTGAAGGGTTACAGGAATTGCATGTAAGTGCTGATGAAAGGTTTTTAGAACATTCGTACGATTTGTTTTCAAGCTAGACGTATTTCAATGGCTTCCAGAAGACGAATGGAAGATTCTGTGCGCTGGCGGGCTGTCGGACGCATTGAAGCAGGACAGTCTATAACAGATGCTGCTCGTTTCTTCGGCGTTAATCATACCGTCATTTCACGATTAATGAAACAATTCCACACCTGCCAAACAGTTGTCCGAAGACCTGTAGCCGGTCGTCCAAGGGTTACAACCCCCACGGAAGATCGATATATTGCTATTGTAGCCAAGCAGAATCAAAGATCGACCTCCACACGTGTGACATCTATGGTTGTAGCGGCCGTTGGTAAGACGATATCTGCCACTACTGTTCGTCGAAGGATACACATGAATGGTCTGTATGCCTGGGTACCACGAGTTTGTATTCCTTTATCCGTCCAATCCAGAGGGGCACAATTACAGTGGTTCCGCCAGCATGTGAATTGGACTATGTCTGATTGGGGTAACGTTATGTTCACAGATGAGTCCAGATTTGCCCTACAACCCGATGATAAGTGTGTAAGGGTCTGGAGGGAACAAGGCACACCAATCGGCCCGCGAAAATCACCGAGCATCACGCATTCCGCGGTGGAAGCATCATGGTTTGGGCAGGGATTTCATTGGGATATCGCACCGACCTGCACATCTACAGGCGAGGTTCTGTGACGGCTGTACGGTATCGAGATGAAGTCCTAACCTCATTGTGAAACTGTACGCTGCAGCAGTTGGTCCTTCTTTCGTTTTAATGGACGATAATGCGCGTCCCCATAGAGCTGCCATCGTTGACGACTTTCTGGAGAATGAAGGGATTGCGCATATGGAGTGGCCAGCTTACTCTCCAGACCTTAATCCAATTGAAAATCTTTGGGATGCCCTCGGCCGTGCTCTATGTCGACGTTTCCCAACTCCAGCCACTCTCAGAGCTTTAGAAACAGCCCTATAGGAGGAATTGCGATTACTGGACTCTGCGGTGGTTGATCACCTCGTAACGAGCATGATCACACGCTGTAAACTTTGTATGCAGGTGAGGGGTGCTCCCACACCCTATTAATATCGGTTTTTATTGTATGTTTTGAATTTAAACATCATTTTGTTAATGACGCAAATCTGACGTCATCTTCTAATTTATTTACGTCATCTTATAATTAATTTATAATTTATTTATTTATATTATCAATATTTTGTTTATCTCTGTATGTAATTCTTTGTTTTGTTTCATGAATAAACATAGAGCTACTTACTTGCAGCATTTCATGTCAATCAAAGCAGTACTTGTCCATTTTTTCGCATTTTACCGCTCCGTGCTTCACTTTTGGAAGTGAGTTTATATACTGTCCGGCCACTTTATTAGGTACACCTATCTAGTAGCGTGTTGGGCCTCCTTTAGCCCTCAAAACAGCCTGAATTTATCGAGGCATGGATTCTACAAGCTGCTGAAAACGTTTTTGAGGTATTGTGTACCATGCAGACATGAGTCTGTCACGCAGTTCCTGAAGATTTGATTGGAAAAAGTAGGCCTAGAGCAAACAGCCCGTTCCAGCTCATCCACAAATTTTCAATCGGGCTGAGATCCGGGGACTAAGCGGGCCACTGCAGCAAGGAAAAGTTATCATCTTGTTCCTCAAAACATCGCATAGTGATGCGGGCTTTGTGCACCGGCGCATTATCCTGCTGAAATGTAGCCATCTGCATGAGGATAAACTTTTAACATGTACGGTTGCACTTGGTCATCTACGATGTTTAGATACATTCTAGCATCCTGACGTGCCTCCAGATGTATCGATGGACCCAAGGTGTCCCAGAAAAACATCTCCCACACCATGACACTGCCCCCACTGCACCTACCATTTGTGCGCACAGCAAGGGTGTATCTAATAAAGTGGCCGGACAGTGTATATCCTTTGTTCAGGATTAAATGCAATAGTGTATTTTGAAATATATATATATATACGAGGGTCAGTCAATAAGTAATGCCTCCTCTTTTTTTCCTTTTAATTGTCAAGTAATTCAAATGCATTTATGTAGATTGAAAACCAGAACATTGACGATTAATTTGTCACTTTTCAATATAATCTCCAGTTTCCATAGTTTTCACAGTTTCTCCATTTTCACAGTTTTAGTCCATCTTTGGTCGCAGTGGCCACGAATTCGCCGGCGAGGCACTGTTACAGTCAAGGTAGGAAAACCCAATCAGAATCCACTGGAAGTTTTGTTTTTGAGAAAGTTTGAGAAGTTTTCATTATTGTTAACGTGGAAATAAATGATAACAAACTTAAAATTCTCTTTTTTAAAAGGTGCTGTCATCTCAACGCCAAACTGTAAGTTTTCATTCACTTCCTTCATCTTATTCAAATATTTCCTATTTAATCTATGACAGAATTCAAAGGATTTAATCTGTAATTGGAACTAATTTGCTTTCAGTTTAAGGTCTTTACATTTTTTTTTTTAATAAAGAAAATATTATCTGCAAATTCGTTTGAACCTGACGGGTTCGCAGGCCAGGATCAGGATTTGAAGCTTTGCCTTTTGTTTTGATTTTTTTATTGTGTTTTGGAGGGAGGCCACTGTTGGGTGCAAGAGTGGTTTCCCTTATCGTTTCTACACTATCTGAGCTTTTCATCTGGTGAGTGGGATTGGCTGACGAGTCAATAATTTGGTGGCATGTTAAACCTTATGTTTATTAACCAGGTTGGGCTCAGCTTTGGTTCTTTTTATCTTCAAATTCCTTTGAGCCTGACGGATTCGCAGGCCAGGATTTGACTTTTGGCGCTACGGCCTTCATTTACAATAACTATCTAAAAAATATGCTTGCTATTTAAGTTTGTTCATTATTCTTGCATATCTTCTTGTGTGATATACAAAAGATATTCAAGGACAAATCAGTTCCTGATCTGTCATTGAATCTAGATAGTTTGGATTGGATTCAAGATTTTATCTTTTGGGAATTTCTGTATTTTTTTTTTAACCTTCTACTCCCTATCGCTTTAAGAATCATTCAAATTTAATCGAAGAAATTGTTGGTCTAATGTCGTATCTGCCATATTATGTAACTTAATAATTTATGGAAAAATAATTTATTTCTTCTATTTATCAACGTCACGATTGAAGCGTCAGTTGATTTATTATTGTTTCCTCGTTTCTTCTTTTCGTCTTAACTGAATTTAATGTCAAACTATTTTCATCGAGAATCCTGTAAGAAACATGTATAAAAATTATATAAAATGATGAATATTTTCATTTAGTTTTTATTTCCCGATAGTCTTCACTTACAACAATTATCATAGCAATTATTTTCTTAATGTTTTTTTATTAATATAAAAGTTACCTCTCCAATGACATCGAAGGAGAGTTTTCTGAGCATTTAGAAATAATCTTTGTACGAGTCTGAAATGGGAACGTAATTAAACATATGAGAACTAATCACTCAAGAAGTGGGTTTCAGTATGTTAAGAAAGAAATCAAAAATATATACATTATTAGCAGGATACCATCCCTTCTCTCCGGAAACCTTCCATTAGTTATTATAAAAACCAAATTATATCAAGTAAAGTAACAACAGAAACTTAGAACTGAAACTAAATTAAAGTTTAAATTTTAATTTCTCTGTCTGAGTGTTTCATTTGGTGAGTGGGTTTGGATGACGAGTCTACAAAACGGACGAAACGGCCGTTCCAAACTCTCACCGATGAAAGCTCAGATATTTTTTTATTTTTGTGTCATTTCTTCCCTTGTTTGTATTAATTTCTTAATTTCTTAATTTATTAATTGTATTAATTTCTTAATTTATTAATTTCTTGATTTATTAACCAGGTTGGATTCAGCCTTGGTTCTTTTATCTTCAAATTCTTGAACACTACGATGATTTAAAGATTTTCAAGAGCCCGATCATTATTGATCAGCATCTCTGTTTGGTTTAGATTCCGGTTAATGTTTCTACCGATGGTGGCGCTAGAAGAAACAGCGTCACCCGCAGGCCATGTGGAGTCATGGAAATTTCCAGAAGCATTGTGGGAATGGTATTCTTTATATTTGCAATTCCAATGTAATTTTTCTCACTTGATAATAGACACTCCGATATGTGTGAGAAACTTTAGTCGTGATGTATTATTTTTTCATTTATTGTATTGAAACCAATTTATTTAGGTGCATCGGTTTCGTTTGTGAGATTAATATATATCAATTGATTTTTTAATATGTGTGTGCTCATCATTTTTAGGCTTATTTTGATCGGAAATGCATTTTAAATCCCATCCAGTAAAAGTTCGAGGAAGAGCTTTGATAATCAGTCAAGCTGAACTTCTCGCATCTTCCATCGAAAGCTGTAGGCTAATGTTATAATGAGGATATAAAATATGAAGATAATAATTAACAATCTTCGCATTTGAAATACAAAACATGAAATAATTAATGAAATTAATATTGAGTGAAACAATTTATCTTCGTTAGAAGAAATCTAGGAAGGTTTTTTAGCAAAGGCCATTATCAATTTGTAAGGCGGTGCTATCTTGCCATTGAGTAGATTCTCTGGGTTGCTTATTATATCGTTAAAATACGCCTCCATGTACTTTTCTTGAAGATGTTTGGGCATTCGTTGGAAAAAAGGATCCACAGATCGTCTGAGGTCTGTTAAAATAAAACAGAAATACCTATTAAGATATCAGTAAATATTAAGACAAACGATGCTCCTTAAGCAAAAAAAAATATAAGATATATCGCTTTAAGATATATCTGAAGATATTATCTCTAAAATAGCTCATTGCATTAATAAATAAATAAATAAATAAATAAATAAATAAATAAATAAAACAGAAACATCAAAAGGGAAGATAACAAACTTAAAAACTGTTACTGCTTTAGCGCTTAATAAAAAACATCAATTACAAACTATTTTTCATTAAGTGATAACAATTGAACCAGACAATTTTGTAGGGGGGACAAACTCAGTTTTCGCCGCCAATTTTAGAAATGTCACTTTCCTCTCTTGCTTCTGTTGGCCTCCCGGTGCCTCCCTATTATTTCTCGGAATACCTAATATCGGCTGCTGTCTGTTATTTAGAGCTGAGGATATGTGTTGACTAGCCAATACAAAACCAAACAAAAACGAATTTAAATAATAAATCTCATCAATTTTATAAATACCTGTTATCGAACTTCAAGATATTCTCCTAGTTAGGAAAAGTTGTTTTTGGAGAAGCTCATTCCCCCCCCTATCCAACCCTGAATTGAACTACTATACTATCGAAATGACATGAAGAAAGCACAACTACTGTATACAGTATATTACAAAGGAAAATCTCTTCAGGTGGTCTAATCTTACTTGATATTTAAATAACTCTTATTCATTGTGATTACATGAAAACAGTACCACGATTAGATACCACGAACAGATGTTTACTCTGTTGTTGCTCATCTGTAGTTACACCAATGCCCTAAAAGCTGTACAAAGTTTGTGGCAAAAGCTGTTAAAACAACGTCAGGATAAGGGTTTTCGCTTGGAAAATACTTACACAATACCTAATAACTAAGAATACCTTATTTGCATGGACTACCTGTTACGCCTACATTACGTCAGTCAATTGTTGTTTCGTAAATTATCATTCATTGTTAAGTACAATGTATATTGCTGACTGACTATGGTACATTGTCATTGGAGATAAGTTTAATTCTAACATAAATGTGCCCTAATATACAGTATAAGTTGAACCATGGATTTGTAGACATTTTTTAATCAAATTGCTTATGTAAAGAGCCTCCCCCGCAGGTAAAACACTTTGGTCCTGAGGTTGGTCCTGAGTTTAGTTTAAATGCAAGATTAGACTTAAATAGAATAATTATTCGCTCAGCAGAGATTCCATTTCTTTGAAAATAAAACCTTCCCATTATTTCAATAATTCCAAAAATAACAGAATGAATTGTAATGTTATTAACGATATAAAAAATATCAGGATCAACAAAGATATTTCTTTATTTATATATCTTATTTTCACATTTTTTTAAAGTTTTTTTTTTTAATTAAACGGAGTTAATACAGGATACCAAATCTAACCATATGAATATAATTTCGATATTAAAATTAATCTCCACTGTGAATTATATTAATGTTTCAGTGCGTACACTCTTATAGTGAACTGAAAAATTAATAAATACACTCTCATGGTATATTATGGAAGACAAAGCAGTTCATTTTCATACTGTTTTATTATCCTTCTGCCAAAATGGGACCAGTTATTTAGGTTCCATTGATTCTAAATTATTATTAGGGCAATGCATTTAATGAACTATAATTTGCTAATAAATGACAAATAAAAAATGCATTTATGACCTAAAAATAGTAAAAAAAATGACAGAAAAATGAAAACAAGTGACCAATAAAGCATTTGAATTTATTACATTAAACCTTTTTTTTTCCTTTTTTAACTTTGACAACCCAAAAAAAAAAAAAAAAGAAAAAAAAAAGGTCTACTTGTTTTCTGGAAAAATTTGTTGGCTTGAGTTGGCAAACAAAGATACTGAATAGTACATAAAATCTCAAAGTAAAAAAAAATTAAAATTGCCTTCCCAAAAACTACTAAACATCCTCAAAATGACCTAAAAATTGCCAAAAAATGACCTATCCCTAAAAAATGCCGAAAAATACAAAAAAAATGCCCTAACGAATTGCCTTTATTTAACCAATTATTTAATGTTACACATTTTCATATATGCGAGCCATGTTTCAACCTTCATAGAAAAAAGATGCAAAATCATCAAATTCCTTGCCCTAATTATTATATTAAATGAGAAGGACACTTCTGCAAGTCCCCACCAAGGAACCCACCATTTGTTTTTTAGGGCAGATAAGAGGTGATGGGGTGGAGAGACAATATTTTATGATATTGACTTACTCTGATAGTAATCGTAGGTTTTATAGGGAAATCTTAATTCTGGAGCGACACAATCAATCACATTAAAA
>JAFIDM010009631.1:247790904-247802172 GCA_023159025.1 Thereuonema tuberculata | reverse complement strand
TATAGGGAAATCTTAATTCTGGAGCGACACAATCAATCACATTAAAACCACACTCTTGCAATGTTTGACGAAACTCTTTCTCGGGTTCACTGGATTTTTGATGAACAGGAACGAACTTTTGAAAGTCCTAAGGAATAGAAACGATTCGAATTACTTTCACGAATATTAAATAAAAAGTAATCAATAAACAAAAATAACACAAAAGTCTTAAAAGCTAGTACATAGCCGTTTCTTTTTCTTTTAAAGTTGTGAAACAATCAAATCGCAAAATTTCTCTAAACCTCTGTTGACCTCTGAATATAAATTGTCTTTTAATTCTTAAATCGCTGGAAATTGATCAAATACGAAGTTAAATCGAATGTTGATTGATTGTGGTGAATGTGGGTGGAAGACCAAGCTCCACGAAGTCTATTGTGCTGTCCCACGGAAATGAGGAGAGATGGAGAGAAAGACTGAGAAAGTATGGTGGGAGAAGTGCAGGGGAAACGGGAGAACCCCTATGCGGATCATCCAGCAACACGAAACCCATATAAGAACCGAACCCCGATACTCAGAGGTGAGAGGCCAATGTCTTAATGAGAACGCCAACCGCGCGGCCTAAATCGAATGTAAGTCAAAACAAAGACTCAGAAATGTTTAATATTGGGTCTCGATTAGCGCAAATAATGAATCCTGTAAAACCAAACCCAAAATTCAAATTCACGCTGGAAATTGGTCCCAACCCTTCAGAAATATGCAATGAAAATATTTAACATAACCAAAAAATTTATGTTAAATATTGTCATTGCGTATTTCTGAAGGTTTGGAACCATTTTTCTGCGTGAATTTGAATTCTTCGATCATTTTAAAGGATTCATTATTAAACATAAAAAAATATATTTATTAATGTAATATAACAACAAATGTTAAGGAACATGCATTTCAGGTTCAAGTTTATTAAAACAAAGTTTTGTAATAGAGTAGTTATAGAAATCAAAATTAAAAATAGAAAAATTACTGAATAATTATATATAAAGACTAAAAAATAACCTTTTTATCATTTGAAATATTTCAGATGCGTGGACTGAGCTATTTTCTCTTTCATTAAATCTTCATATGAAGGCTTGATAAGTCCAGAGAGTTTATCCATATGCTTCTTTTAACGTTAGGAGTCGCATGTAATTTTTTTTCTTACAGGGAATATCACGTTAAGGCTTTTTAAACCGTAGTTGTTAGCCTCGATTAGCTTCTCAATTTTTTTTTTCCCGCAGGATTTGAAAGAAATTTGAAAAACAAAACCTTGCTTATTTGAATTTTGGTTCGTGTTAATCCCGAATAGCTTTATTCTCAGATATGGATACGTATTAAATTTGTTTTCAATTTTTAGCAAACTAAAGCTTTTGTTTACGAACTTTCTGTTATCTTCAAATTCAAATTTTTCTTTGAAATCCAGAGGACGAAATTTTGAAATAGAAAAGCTCGATTCTCTATAAAAATGTAATCATCTTTCAAGAAGATTCATTCCTCTGACTCCTAAGTTATTGAGATTCACAGGTGCCACTTTAGCGTGTGCTCAACCTGTTCAGTTCAATCTCAAGAACTCTACCGGTTCTTAAGCTGAACAGGTAGTAAAGCGCGAAAGCCGGTAGACCACACGCTAAAGGAGCATCGATTCACAGAACTACATATAGATGTATCTTCCTCCGTTTTACAGAAGAGAAAGTAGTGTAGATAAATTACAGATTGATGCAATAATCTAAAATTTCAAAGGGAATTTATTCATAAGATATTAGGTCGATTACAAACTTACAAGAAAGAGAGACAGAAGGTTGAAATATTTACCGTCATATATTGGGCCCAGCTCTTGTTATGGATTAACCTTTCATAAACATCGAACATAGGACTGGAAGCAAAAAATATGAGAAGACAATCGCCACCAGGGTTAAGCAGCTGGTAAAAGTTATTGACAGCAAGGCTATAAAAATTGTTATGTATATATGTAAATATATTATATATATAAATAAATTAGGATATTCAACTATCAGTTTAACTGAGATATAAAGGAACCGAAAGTATATTGATTTTTTTGACTTTTTTGTATTTATTTACTGTCACTCTAAAACGGCTGGACAGATATCCATGAAATTTAATAGTTATTTAAGATCCAACCTTAGCACGATTATTTTGATCTTTTTACCTCCCCCCGCCGCAATCTACATGATGGGTTATAGGTTGGCCTATTTACAGCATCCTGCAGCTGCAACTAATAGTCGGAGAGACCCCCATAATGGTACACATAGTATTCAAAGGATGCGCTCAACGATTCTGCAAAAAAAAAAAACAAAAAAAAAAAGAAAATAATTGTAGAAAAACATTAAACATGCAATAGCATAGCAATGGAGTACGACGTTTCGTTTTTTTTTATTTTAAAAGTGGTCCAAATGCCATCACAATTGCGTAGAGATAATCTTTATGCAAAGAGAAAACAATCTGATTTGCATAGACACCAGGAACGCAGCCGAAATCGGGCTATAAATAATCGGTGTCAACTGAAAGCGTGTTATTAGCAACAGTCGCGATGACGATGACTTTACAAGAACGTGAGTTGATGGTCAAGTTTTAGTAGGAAAGTCATGGTAATGCTTTTGTTGCGATTCGTTAATTTCGTCGGGCTAAAAAAAAAGTACGCGATGGACCGTTGTCACAAGCTATAGGCATGTCGGGAAATTTTCCCTTTTTCTTAACAACTAAACTGCATGTAAAACTAATTTCCATTATGATTATTCCTTTATGGTGATTTTGTTTATAATTAAATAGTAAGTTTTTATCCAATATTGACGAACAAATTCTCAAATCCCGTTGATTAACAACTATAATTCTTTTCTTGTATGTTCTTGTTGTAGCTCACACCCGCGAGCGCGTATGGTTCTATAAGTCTTCATGCCTTGTGAACCTATCATAAAGATGGTAAGTCTGGCTGAAGATTCATAATAATGACATATTTCATAATAGACTTCCCAAGCTCCACATCGTTGACGAGCTATAGGCATGAATTTGTTTGTTTCTTTGGTGCATGTTGAGAAATTTCCCCTTTTTCTTAACAACTAAACTGCAGGTTAAACCTATTTCCTTTAAGAAAATAATATTTTTGATTTTAGGTTTGTTCAAAAATCTTTGGTAAATTTTGAGTAACTGTTTTGAGTTCAAGACGTTTGTTTGATTCTTAGGGGACTGACCTTTGATTTTCAATCCAGTGGAGACAGAAGAAAGAGATGATTTTGCTGAATCCTTGTGGAAAGATAGTTCTGGGTTGTTTGGTGCCGACTAAGTCCATGATTCTGTATGAGACCTTCTCATGAGAAAAATTCTCTCTAGCAAAAGCTATCATCTCAGCAGATTTATCTACAGCCACTATCTTGGCAAATGCTGGACAGTGAGGCAGGATAATTTCTGTTGTAACGTCACCACTTCCGCAACCTGCATCCATAATGACGTCATCATTGCTCCAGGTCATTTTGGGTATAAATTGACGAAGAAATTTCGGAACATCACGCTTCACCATAGCATTGTACAAAACATACAATGAAGGATTGTTCATTTTTACAACTCACGAGATAGAATCTGAAAAGTGAGAGACAAAGATATTATTAGTATTAGGAATATTTGCTTTGAAATCCTACTTTTCAAAAAAATTACAAATATTTTACAAAGTTTTGTTAAGCTTCACTTTTGAGTTAATATAATCTAAGTCTAGATCAAATCCTATGTTAAAATGCTTTAAATAGTAAAATGAAGATTAAAAAGAAAGAACTGCAAAACGCAGTAGTCTTTGATTAGAAAAAGAAAATTGACGATTAAACTTGAAAAGTATATGAAAATTGATTAAAATGTATAGTTAAAACGGTCTGTAGTTACTCTAGTAATTACGCTTTCATTGTTTTTACGTTAAGACAGTAGTATGTTCATATTGTTTTAAAAATGCTGTAAATAGTGAGAATAATATATGATTTCCATTATATAGTAAACAAATAATAAAAAAATAAATTTAGTTTATACAGTTTTCAAATCCATTTTATAATTTGAAAACTTAAGTTAGTTTTATAATAATTTATTATAATTCATCATATTAATAAATTTCGGTATTCGTAAATTTGTTATCATTTTATGGATAGTTTAATCAATTATTAATGATTGAATTATCACTAATTAGCTAAAACTTAGATATAGAAAGGTATGGTTAAAAAGAATATAAAATGAATTCATTTCAAATACAATTCAAAGCTTTTTATATTTTTTTTGTGTTATTAAAGTAGAATAATTAAAGTTAGCGGTCAGTGCTGTGAGTTCTGAATTTGTGTGGTATTGGAAATAATTGATGGGATCAATGAAATCTTTGTGTTCAGAAGATCTGGAACTCAAAAATGAAAATTCTGAACCATTTGCGACGTCTTGAATGAAGTTTAAAGGATAGATCCTTGATAAACTTTCTATAACTGTTGATGATAACTATCTGTGGATTGTTGCCGAGAGCACTGGATCGGAGCTTCACAGAGTATTTGCGTTCAATCTGGGGTCCATTACCATCTACATCACTGTACAATAATAGAGATTTCAGAAGAATACAGAAATATAATAAAATTGTTCCTATCTATATAAATTTTTCGAGGTCAATATTTCTCTGATTCCAATGATTACCGCCAAAGAATATGGAGAAAGAGGAAAAGTTTTTCGACCATATATGGCATATAGCAAGAAGGGTGATCTTCCTGGCCTTTTCATTTACGATTAAAGAACTCCGCTGATCTCTGTTTGAAGCGAAATTCCATAGAACAAGTTTCAAATTGCCTGAAAATGGCCAAAGAAAGTGCAAATCGTTACTCAGCATCATTTTTGAGCTCCGTAAAGATATAATGGAAGAATAGAAAAAAATAAAAGATGTTTATATTAAAAAAGATGATTATTTTATAAAAGATGATTGTTAGATCAATAATACATCGATGACGGTATGGAAGGAATTAGCATGGAGTATAAACGATGATTTTTCTGATGTTTCTGTTTATTTTCTGGGCCACTTGCCAACTACTATTTGCTGGTAAACAACTGATAAGGTTACCACTTCATTTCGCATTCTTAGTCACAACTTATTTCAAATAATAATTCATTATTTGCAATTATTTTCATTCGTCATTCTAAGTTCCTGGTCATTCGTACCTTTACCATAAGATAAACATGTTATTTCATCCACTACAGGGTTCAATTATGACGACAACTCATCGTCGTAAGTCTGATTTCGAACCAAATATTCAAACAACGCAAATAGCCATTATTTCCCCAAATGTTTTACTTAAATGCATAATGAAATATGTAGACTTATGTATAATGTGAATGATCACAACCTTGTCATCAGTTGATCGATTAATTATTGAATAAATGCATAATCTATTGTCTTCTCGCCTGCGCTTACTCAGCAGCAGCAGAGGCTGATAAGGACATAATAATTGTTAAAAAAAAAAATGCGATAATAAAGAGAGGTCTGCCGTGTGGCCAGTGTGTCGGAAACTGGGTTCGAATCCCGGTGTTGGCATGGCTGTTTCTTCTTGTGTGTTTCGTCCGTTTCTCACTGGAACTTCTCCTGGACGGAATGTGAATCTCGTCCCCCCTTCTTGACTTTCACTAGCTTCGCTCTGACGTTATCATGTTGAGTTCCGTGGTCCCGTGGTCAAATTCGATAAAGGAAGGAAAGATACGATCTAACTTTGATATTTGAAATCTTCTCGAAATGGAGTTTTGTCGTGAAATTAGTTCGTTTATAATCGAAACAAAGGATTTCTGACCTGTTTCCCGTCAACAAGGAGCATTGGCACCCCTGTTTATTGTTCAATTGTGGACCTCCTCCCCAACCCAAACAAAAGTGGTCAAAATAAATAGTTGAACATAATTATTTTAAAAACAATATTTATTGAACGATCTCCAAATTCATATCTCTTATAAAAATAATCTGAATTATCAGTAAATAATTTTGTAATAGAAATTAATAATGCTTAGGAAAACCAAAAACTAGCTAAAATAAGAATATATAATATTGTAACAGTTTAAATGTAAATATTTTTAGAAATCATTTATCTATATTTGTCTGTATTTCATTCATTTTAATCTTTACCGTTATTTATTTTAAATCATTCTTTTTCTATTTCCTAATTATTGCTGCTCTATTTGTTTTTAAATTCTTTTCCGTTACAGCCGTTTAATTAGATAATTAATTTAAGTTTGTTATGTTTCTTGTCCATTCACTATCTGTATTTGTAATTAATCTTCCAATGAAATCCAACATTGTAAAATCTGTAATAACCCATATTTTCTGTTTAATAAATTAATTCAGTTCAGTTCCAAACTTGACTCGTTGTTTCTTCGCTCCTAAGAATCTCTCCCACGAACACCATTACAATATTGATGTGAAGTTGAAATAACAGAGACTAACGCGTGGTTTAGTCTAAAGCATCCACACACAGTTTATTTACAATTATGTACAGGTTTACATACAAATGGGATCGGATTTCAAGAATCTCTCTAGAGCTCTCTGTTTGGTCCGCCATTCGGAGAGCACTAGCTGCGACGCTGTCCCTTCGGTCCGCCAGTTGCTGATGGGAGAAGCCACTTCGCTGATTGGTCCCCCGATTCGGCCAATCACAGGACATTAACTGGCTAATCGAGAGGACTTCTCAACTCTGTATCAATATATTATAAGTTATTTAAATTTGTATCTTTACATTTGATGTTATTTTTTTTTTCGAAAATAAGTTTACAAATAGAAAGAATATATGGATTGCTTTTTTTTTCTTCAACAATAATTCCATGAAAACAAAAAAAAAAAAAGTTTAAGAAGAAATTTTAAATTTGTTGTCTATAAGAAAGTTAAGTTTTATCTTTTACTTTTCTTCGTTTTAAATTTCTAAAAATCTTACTAAGTTATGTTGATATTATTAAAAGATACAAACTCAAAGTGTTTAAATTTCACAATTTGAGTTATAGAAAATGTGTAATTACTGAATTCATTTGTTTCTATAAATCCTATCCTATATTTGAATTACCATGGACTCGTGTGAGGTTGTAAAGAAATGATTGCTTTCTATTAAATCATAGTAATAATGAATCTTTTATATTTTTATTATTCATTATGATGATATTCTATTACCACCATCCAAAATCCCCATCCGCATCTACTTTTGGAAATATATTGTTTAATATATGCATTTTTGAACACAACTAAGGTAAGTAATCTTGTGAGCAATTGAGAATTCTATCAGTATGTATCTCGAAAACGTAAACCCTCTCGATTATCTTTTTGGCAAATTTTAACTTTAACTTTCTATCAAATGATATTGGCTTTGCTACCTGTATGATACAAACAGGAGGTCCTGACACTGACTGTCCTAACTTGCCTTTCTCGTTCTACTGGTGTTTTACCTTCTGTTCTGCCTTTTTTGTCTGTTGAGGATACAAACCATTATACCGTACTTATAAATATTACAGCATTAACATTACATGCAACAATAATATTATATCAATGTTTTGATATAATATCAATTTTGACTAAATCCAAAATAGTTTTGTTAATAAAACAGATAGTTCTTATATTCGAATGTCATAAAACAGCTCTTCAGTTAAGTATTTTGCTTGAGTATTGTACTATTTCCTATCTTAAGAGTTTAGTCTTATTAGATTTTAGTACTTGAAGATTTTATTCTATAATAAAATTTACATAAAGGCTAAAACATTGAAATAAAGAAAAGAACTGAAGAATAATGAATTTATCAGTATCAATTTTCATGAGTTATTATCTAATCCTCATAGATCAGTTTAATGTTTTTTAATGTTTAGTGCTTTTTAATAAGGGCAATTATCATCTAAACTTCTGAGCATTTAAACAAATCAAAAAGCATTGATTTTTCTCAAATTTTATATTTCAGAGTTTGCTATAATTGTATATATCTAATCAACATTTGGTGTTTGCATATCTATCTTAAGGATTTTAAGATGAATACTGTTTTAGTTATATGCCCAGTAGTATTAAATTAAGTAAGTAAAGAATAAAGCACTGATCGACGTCTTATTTCAAATTTAATAGCTTATTTTATCCAGATTGATTACATATTGATCTGGGTAGGACCATTGTATACCACCAGAATTTTGCATTTTGAAGTAATTGGGGAAATAAGTCACTGATCAATAGAAATTTCATCTTATAAAGGAGAATAGGCAGATCTGCCACACCCCCACCACTGTATAGCGATAACATATACAGTAAAACCTCGTTAAGTCGTCACCCGGATAAATCGTCACCCCGTTTAAGTCGTCGTCTTCCTTTGGTCCCAACAAGGTCTCATACCCAATAATGTAAAATAACCCTCTTTTACCAGTCACCAAATTTAATTCTACTCCGGATAACTCGTCACCCTCAAAAATGGCCAAAAGCATCTTTCTTCTCCATTTTGCATGCCATCGGATTGTCTTTTCAGCCCCGCCCCTTCACTTTAAGAAAGCCAAGCCTTTACGGGGAATTTTCGACCACGCCTGTCACTTCATTCCTTTCCTACCCCTTCGGAGGATTTGGGTTCTTGGAATCTCGCTGCTAATCATTCAAAGCATACTTCTCGCTGCGACTCTGTCGAGTGTAGGCGTTTTTCTTGACCGCTTCTGAATGTGACTTCTTTTCATAGCGAGTAAGCCCGCTGTAAGGGCTATTTTTTCTCTTGCAATTTCGTGATTCAATTACGTTTTTAACATGCCAGGGAAACGAAAACTTACCTCGTTATGTTTTAAAGAAAAAAAAGACTTAATTGCACTTTTTGAAAAATCAAATGTTTCGAAATGAGCTTTTGCCAAAGAACATCATATTCCCAGGACTACATTAAACGATATTCTTTCATCGAAACAAGTGATTGAAGAAGCTGACTGCAAAGACAAAATGAGGAAATCGAAGTTTGACGAGATCGAGAAGATTTTAGTTAAATGGCTAAATCATGCCAGATCACAAAATGTGCCGATTTCCGCCATGATTCTCAAGGAAAAAGCCATGGAAATTGCTAAGGAGTTGAATTGAAGATTTCGGCGGCAGCAATGGTTGACTGAAACGTTTCAAAGACAGACATTTCCTTTCTTTTAAAACGATTAAAATGTGGTAACTATAAAAAGTATTTTTTTGTATTTTCCACTCATTCATTTGCATGTATTGATTTCTGAAAATCTTGTCTTTCTCCTACAGCAATTCATGAAAATACTGTTTTTCAGTGGTTTTTTTTTTGTTTTTTTTTTTCTCAAAAATTTCCACTCCGCCTAAGTCGTCACTCCGCTTAAGTCGTCAAAAATGTTTGGTCCCTTGAGTGACGACTTAACGAGGTTTTACTGTATGCGTAAGGAAAAATCTCCGTCAATAGAATATTTTTTATTATTACGACTTGTCTCAATTATTAGTCCGTTCGGAGTTATATAAGTCTAGATATGACTTATCTAGTTGACATCTTAATTCCCCGATGTATTAATTAATTAACATTTAATAATTATTTTCAGTAACAGTAAATAATATTTTCATTTATTACATGTAAATAATTATTATTTACTTGAAATAAGTAATAATATTAATTATTAATTACGTGTAATAATTATTAAAGAGTAATTCAATAATAAATTCGAGAATTACGATGTCAGCTAGATAGTCACATCTACCCTTTTATAACTCCGAACGGACTAATAATTGAGACAAATCGTAATAATAAAATATGTTCTATTTAAGAAGATCTTTCTATAGGTATATATCTTACCACTATACATGGGTGGGGCAACTTATGATATTAAAATACAATTGACATTGAAAAATGAATATATAAGCCTATATATATTTACAGAGCATTTAAAATTGAAAATGAATCTCTAAAACCAAGTAACATCGTTAATGAAAGTTAAAAATAAATTCTGCTCCCCCTTTTGATAGCACCCATTGTTTTTTGAACATCCAAAACACCTGCTACTTAATTGATGTTTTAAAAGTTTACAATGATAAACAGAAAGCTTATTTATTTCAACTTTGATAAGCTCATTGAAAAGTCTTCAAATCTTCAAAATAAAAGTATAAAACCATACATTTATTGAAATAAATATTTCTTAATTTTCGAAAAGACATGACTTCTTTTCTTTTTCAAAGCCTAAAAACAACAACAATACAATAGAAATGAAGGTGTTAATGTAAACAAATTTATTGTGGAAATGGCCAAAGAGTTTAACAATATATGTATTTCAAATTGTAAAAATAAGGTGAAAATTAAAGAATTAGGAGAAGAGTATTTGTAAGTATTGTTGTAACAATACAATTTCATGAATGTCTCATATATGTATCGTTTTCCTCTACTTGTTTGTAACGTATTGTTGTTTTTAGGCTTTGAAAAAGAAAAGAAGTCATGTCTTTTCGAAAATTAAGAAATATTTATTTCAATAAATGTATGGTTTTATACTTTTATTTTGAAGATTTGAAGACTTTTCAATAGATAGAATGTCTAGAAGAGGGAGAATTAAGAAGACTTATGGTTTGATAAGCTCATTTTTTTTCTTTTTCTTTAAACTTGAAATAATTCTAAACTACTTATTTTTATATATAAATTCTTTCTTTTCACCTAACTGAAAAGTATTAGTGAATATTAACTTAGAAAATCAACCTACCTCTTCTAAAGATGCCAATGAATTTTATAGAAGTCAAATGAACAACATACTCACACAACTGCTCTCAAATTTCTCTTCTCATTTCTCCCTTTGGAACTGTTACTTGATATCTATTTATCAATATATGATTTGCATTTTGAAAGTTGTGAACTAAATAGATTACAACTTGAAAAATGAAGACAATGACACACTGAACTAAAAGATTAAAAAACATATATTACATTTTAAAAGGACCGGTTTCGCTACAGTATACAATAGCTTTCTCAACTAAAATAATAAGATTCAACTCAGTGCTTAAATACATTTTCAAAACAGCGAGAGGAATTATATAAATCAATCAGATTTCAGAAATTTATAATCAATCATCCATTTAATAGGATTCTCTGCCGCATGATGACGTCATCCACCATGTAAGCCTTACACAGTGCCGGATTACCAAATAGGCGGAGTAGGCAACTGCCTATGGGCCCCGCGCCTTTTAGGGGCCCCGCGACAACGGATCAAAATAATATTCCTTTGATCTTGATGGAAAATTACAATCAAGCTTTCTTAAATTGTTTTCAAAGATAGAAAAAAAAA
>JAFIDM010009631.1:247776694-247790804 GCA_023159025.1 Thereuonema tuberculata | reverse complement strand
GTAACTTCTGAGCAGTATTCTACCTAATAGAAATAGTGCATCTTTCTTTCTTGACTCTCTCTCTCTTTTTTTTTATTCTTATTGATACTTTTCAGTGGTTTTTCGAGTTAGAAATAGTGATGGTTTTTGAGTTACAAATAGTGATTTTTCAGTATTCTACCTAATAGAAATAGTGATTCTTTCATTCTTGACTCTTTTTTTTATTCCAATTGATACTTTTCAGTGGTTTCTGAGTAACTAGTGTTCAGTATTCTACCTAATAGAAATACTGCTTCTTTTTTGAGTCTCTTTTTTATTCTAATTGTCACTGTTCAGTGGCTTTCCAAATATTGATGGTTTCTGAGTTACAAATAGTGATTTTTCAGTATTCTACTTAATAGAAGTACTGCTTCTTTCTTTTTTGACTCTCATTTTAATTGTAATTGTCACTTTTCAGTGGCGTTTGAGTTACAATTATAGATGGTTTTTGAGTTACAAACAGTGATTTTTTCGGTATTCCACCTCGAAAACAGATTGCTTCTTTCTTTCTTGACTCTGTTTTCTTTACTCCGACATCTGCCGTGTACACGCACTTATTTTTCAATATCACATAGAATTTGGTTAAGTAAGAATATTTAAAATATTGCAACGTTTCGGCAATTATAGTTCTAATTGTCAGTTTCGAATTACAAATAAACTGATGGATGGGAAATAAATAAACAATCTTGAGATTCAAAAAAAAGATTGAATACATTCCTTATTGATGGGGGAAGGGAAAGGAGATATAAGTCAAAAAACAATATGAAGAGAGTTGTAGTCCCTATGGCCTAATGGATAAGACGTCTGACTTCGGACCAGAAGGTTGCAGGTTCGATTCCTGTCGCGGATGTTTCATTGTAAAAATTATTTCTGTTTTCCACTCTCACAGAAAATTGCGCCGGACAGACAGAGAAATAAAAGATTTTAGTAATATAGATTATAATAATAACTAATTGTCTGTTTTACAAAGTTCAAAATTATGTCTAAACTATTAATATTACAATTTATTATTATGTATTATATAAAGTATTGTATTACATTTAAAATTATGTTTAATACTATGATTAATATTCTATTTTTTGTTTATGATAAAAATTATATTATTAATAGACTATTATATAATTAAAACTTTTGAAAAAAATTTATTATCTAATCTACAATTCATAAAATTAAGGTGCATACAACAACATAAGAAAGAAAAATGAGAATAAAACACACAAGACTGAGAGTTCACTGATCTGTTTTTTGAATTTGCGATACCGGGAACCCAAGATGGACCATTTCTGGTTCATTTAGGTTTTATTCTTTATTTAGGTTTTGATGTTTTTTTAATTGGAGGGCCGTTTTGATGTTTACTTTTGTTCTATTTATATGTTTCTCGAGTTCACTGAAATGCAAGATACTGGGCAGACCCAACTGACGAAGGTCAGGAAACCAAAAATGGTCCATCTTGGGTTCCCGGTATCGCAAATTAAAAAAACAGATCAGTGAACTCTCAGTCTTGTGCGTTTTATTCTCATTTTTCTATCTAATCTAGCCTACAATAATAACTAATAGTATGTTACAAATTTTTAAAATTATGACTACACTATTAACTAATATTACATTATATTACATTATATTACAATGTGAAATTACTTAGCTCCAGAATCCGTTTCATAGGGATTTGTTATCCCTAGGGGGACTGAAATGCAATTTTAAATAATTAAGAAATAAAAAAATAAAAAATAAATATTATTATTATTATTATTATTATTATTATTATTTTGCAAAAGTTTCAAGCCATGGGCCTCCCCAGCAAAGACAATAAGGCGGTTCAAGGACCATATTATTATGTGAAAGTTTCAAACCTTGGGTTTCCCCAGCAAAGACAACATGGCGGGTCAAGGACCAAAGCACATATTGCCAAGTGTAAAGACGCGTGCAAGAATGATTAGGGATGTGTGGTTGTGTCCTTAAATTTCCTAAATATAGTAGAACCTCAATTAACCGAAACTCTTTTAACCGGAACCTCGTTTAACCGACGTCGGTTTACTTAAGTTTGTTTTTTTGGTAAATAAACAATTTCTTCCCCCCATCTCCCCTCTGTCGCAAATTCCATTCTATTGTCAACCTTTGTCGGAAATTCCATTCGTCTTCAAGATCATCTGCCTTCTGCCTTTCTATTGGCTACTTTCTGTCCGACTCAGAAGCGTTGGCTTTACCGAAGTGTAGAACATTCATTTATGCCATGGAGCCCACTAAACGAAAACGAGTTTTGTTAACAGTAGAACAGAAGTTCCAAATTGTGAGCAGGATTGAAGCAGGTGAAAACTTCTAAAATAAGCAACTCCGATGCTTTTGAATGTTTTGCTAAAGGACTGATGTGGTTGGAGCAACAGACTGACTCTGATTTTACAGAACTTATGCTACTGAAACAACTTCGGGACGGAGCGGCTAAACCACGTAAGTCATGGTTACGGCAGAGAAACTTCAGTTTAAGCCAAAGTAAAATATGTATCGTATGTCTTATAAACATTTACATTGCATTTTCTGACTTGTGTGACATCTATTGAAAACATTTATTGTTTATAATTATAGTAGTATAATTAAAAAAATCACATTTAGTTATTTTTTACATGTGTAAGTCTACATTTTTAAAATCCAGTGTTAAAATTTTTGCGGTCTCCTGACGGCTATTTTTAAGTGCTCTCTTTTATCCGGATTTTCCGATTTACCGACGGAGGTAATGTCCCGACCACTTCGGTTAATCGAGGTTCTACTGTATGCGTGTTGTGTTGAGTACCATAGTCTTCTGGAGTTGTGCATAAGTGTCTTTGCTAAGTCCTAGTGTGCTGAGGCTGTGATGCAATATGTGAGGCACCAGATCAGTGGCGGACAGGACGATTGGTACAACCCGTACTCGGTCCTGCCTCCACTGCTTCTGGAGCCTCCACTCCTTCTGGTCGGTGTATTTACTGATCTTGTCTGCGTGAGTTTTCTGCATTTTCTTGCTGATAGGCACTGCAATATCAATGACATAGGTCTGTTTGTTGACCTTATCAACAAGTGATGTCAGGTCTGTTGTGATGTATGGTTTTGTCTGTGTGAATGGGGCGGTCCTAGTACAGCTTATGTGAGGGTCAATCTAATACGCTTTGTGGTGTGTACTTGTAGTACGGGACCGTGTTCTTAATAAGTGAGTGTTTGTGTGCTAGCTGTTGATGAACGATCGACACTACTTGATTGTGTCGGTGGAGGTAGTCTGTTTGGGAGAGAAGGGGACAGCCTGATATTATGTGGTTGTTCGTCTCATGCGTAGTGTGGCATTTCCTGCATCTGTCGTCATGTGTGTTTGCGTCGTGTAGGATGTGTTTCTTGTAGTTGCGTGTGCGTGTAGGACTTGGTCCTGTATCGCGATCATGAACCCTTCGGTCTTCCCAAACAGCTCACCACTCGTCAGCCATCTGTTCGACGCTTCCATGTCGACATGAGGCTGGCTGAGTTCGTGGCGAGCCCAAGATTCACGCAGCTGCTGTGTGTGGGTGTCGGGGGTCGGGGGTGGTGAGTGTTAGAGAAGGGTTTGCGAGGTCCAAGGGTGTGAGGTGTGTGTCAGCCTTGACAATGGCTGAGTGGTGTGAGGAGTGTTGTGCTCTTTGGTGGAAGTGTTCCCTAAGTGTGTGTACTTGTTTTTCGTGTACGGTGATGAGATTGATGAGTCCTTGGCCTCCGTCCTTGCGGGAAAGAGTCATCCTTTCCGTAGCGGACTTGGGGTGGTGCATGTTGTGTTTCGTGAATGTAGTGCGTGTTGTGCGTTGTAGTGCTTCGAGTTCGGTGTTTATCCATGGAATTATACGAACGAATATGTTAGTGTAGGGACGGCAAAAGTGTTGATGGCTTTAATTTTATTTCTGGCGTTGACTTGTGAATGCGATCACGGTATGTGATCATACAGAGGACAAAAACAGAAAAAGGTTAGAAGCGAAACAGTGATTATCTAACAATACATATTAATCTGTTTATTAATCCATTGAATTTTTCGCGTGCTTTGATATGTTTTGATATTAAACGTAACTGGATTTAGAAATTTAAACAAAGTATTTTCGGATTAAAAATTTGACAATGTTTGTATTTGACAGCTATAAAAATTTAAAAATATCCTGGAGTCTTATTGTCTTATTGGTCTTAAAAAAAAACCGACGAGGAAATTAAAATAAATAAAAAGCTTTTTAATGAAAATATTAAAATGAAAAATGAAAAACCTTTTTTTCAGAAGTTTATCTTTCTTCTTCATTAAAGGAAACGACCGCCTGTTGTTAGACTTCCCTGTAAATTCTTTCTTATCATTACGAGAAGTATAAAATAAATATAAGATCTCTGTTATTCTTCCAGTAGAACAATAAATACATGTTCATTTCGTTCTACAATATGAATAAATCGTGATCAGACGAGAATCTCATTTACAAAATTTCTTATTTTTTTAATTATCTTTAATTAAATTATGGTTAATTTTTAAAAAAGTTTGTTTTTAAAATACGTTAATTAGGAAACAATGTACATTTTTTTTTATTGTTATTACAAAAAAAGGATAATTCAGTACAGTCACATTAGGGATAACCCTATGAAACGGGTTCTAGAGTTAAGTAATTTCACATTATATTATAATATAATATAATACATTTTCAAGCTTTTCATTCAAACAAATATTAGATTCAGGTAATTTTCAATTAGGATATGTGCATAATACATCTATAAATAATCGGTTTAAATGCCGGTTTTTATATACAGTCACTTGTTAATGAAGTATCTACATACAGAATTACGAACACAAAATAATTTATCATAGATAAATATCAAATTAGAAAAGCATCTAATTCCAAAATAAAATTTAATAAAGTTCGCAGAACCACTTTAGTTCCATATTTTAAACAAGTTGTTTTTCTTCACTATTCTCCTGCTGCAACAATTTAACTTATCCACACATAATTTAGACTCTTTTTGCTAATCAAATCGCTAGATAGGTTAGGTAAGAGACTGATAAGATTAAAGAATCTATGATTCAATTCTTAATTGATTATTTATCCTCTCCTTTATCGGTTTGTGTTGTTAAGTGAATATTCCAATAAATCGGGTGGAAATATGGCGTCTTACTTCAGTATTCACCAAATCTGTATTTTCGCGGTTTTTTTTTATATGTACCACTGCCATTTCACAAAAAAGCCACAGCTGGCGTGAGATTAAAGAGAATTATGATTCAAGTTTAATAAGAGTTTAAACCCTAAAAGAGTTTGAATTTGGGGTTGCAGGCTAAACAAAATTAGAAAAAACAAGGAACTTGAATCATATGGTGCGCGCATATAAGCATCCTGAATCAGCAGAATAAACACCTCGTATTGGATCTAGTGGTCTCTAAATGCAATTAACTATCTTTCCAATTTGGATCTACAACAAACTGATACACGCCTACATCTATGTTCTCTGACGCTTCTTTACCAAATATGCGCAGTAATGATTGAAGTTTCTTGTGTTTCCTAATTTTGTTTAGCCTACACCCCCAATTTAAAACTTTATCCGTGGGTATTTTAGGGTTTAAACTTGAATCATAATTCTCATTTTTTATGTCAAATCAACTTGATGTTTTTGTAAATACTAATTTGTTGAAACTTTTTTTTGGGTTTGAGAAAATATGTTTTATCTAACCACTATTGTTATTAGAAAATAAAAACAAAAAATTAGCAATGTGCACGTCTTGTACTTAAGTTTGTAGGCGGTCCTGGGGATTTGGGAATTTTTCGGAAACCAATTGAGACATCAAAAAGCTGCACATGATTAGAGCACTCCACGACGTGGAGACCTATCAACCATAATTCTGGATGCTATAGTTTTGGCTCTAGTTCCTGTCGAGTAAAGGGTAACAAGAAGAATAAAAACAAAATGTGAACAGTGGCAAAATTCATAAGGTCCAGATATGCGGTCGTTTACTTTAATGAAGAAGAAACGATAAGCTTCTGAAAAAAAAAATTTCATTCTTTATTTTAATATTTCCATTAAAAAGTTATTGGAGTGATCCTCGTATAAATGAAATCTTAATGGCGAGATAAAGGATAAAGGCTAAAGATAGATATGAAGATAGGATAAACTTTACCTATTAAAATTTGTGATATATATTTAAAAATGTGAAATGTGTTCATTATTGAGAAGATGAGTGACCGCTGATTTGTACTAATTGACGTGAAAATATGGTGCCGATCTCGCTACTATGTTTTGATATGGATTGGATAAATCATTTATTTTCAGAGCCGCCCAGAGACTTTTGGTGGCCCCGGGGCAACGTTTGGATTTGTGGCCCTCCCCCTATTGATGTGGCTTTAGATGTGGCCCCTTTTGAGCTATTTTTGTGGGGCCCCGGGGCAATCTGCCCTTTTGTCCCCCGTTTGGGCGGCCCTATTTATTTTTCATTGCGAAGTATAATCAATCCATATCATGTCTTACCATCATACCACATGTGTAAGAACAAGAACGTTTATCACGTGAAATAAAATATTTCGGAATCATAAGACTACAGAGATTCTGTAAACGACCAACATTTCAAATGCAAATTCAAATTCTACCATCATGAATACTTGAAAAAAGATAAGTAAATGATGTTATCATGATTAAAGGAATTGAAATCGAAATATAGGAGACTGATCAGATAATAAGAATTTTCAAATCTTTATGATGAGTGCCAGTAGTTTTCTAGCATGTTGGAGGACCAGTATCAGTGCTAATTGAATTTTGATTTATCTTAAGCCACCTTACTGTTAAAGTTAAAAGAGTTGCTAATGTAAAATCACATACTTTACATATTAGTACTTCATTTGTTGACCTTTGGAAAATAATGAATTACTCATATATTAATCTCCAGATTTCTTTTCCGGAGAAAGTAATTAGAATTAGCTTTTCAATAATTTTGCTGAACGAAATAAATTGGCAAGACATTCATTGAATATTGTCTGTATATAGGCCTAGTAGTATGTGTTGGTAGACAAATCTGGCATTAGATTCTCGAAGTATCTCTCACTGTACCCACAGTCTTACCTCTCTTTTATGTTTCATTCTTCATTTATTAGACTCTATAAGAGATAGTGAATGCTCGTGTTGTCACTGTCACAACCTAAATCATAGGCCTATGTAAATAATAAATTAATATTACATTGAAAATTAAAAATTGAGAAAAATGGAAAAAAAAAAAAGCTTTCTTCATCTTATCTTATAAAGTCTGAATTTAGCTTTTAATAAGGAGAATGATTGAGTTAAGTAAGTGGGAACATTAACTTGCTAGACACAAAAGAAATAAATATTAACTAAGGCATTTGAAATGGATTTGAAGACAATAGAGAAGCAGATGAAGAAAGAGGTACTGTATGTGTTAATGTTATTGAAAATATCCCTTATCATCCTTTTATTCCCTTTACGGCTTTTCCGAATTTTTGTTCTGTTTTACCATTTCTTCAGTTTCACAGTTTACTGGATGGATTGTTTCAAAAATGAAATAAGGAACGGAAATTTTTGATTATCTTCTCTTGAAGAATATAAAATGTCCGCCTACGAGTTCGTTTTCACTGCAAATCCTAAAGTAATGAAATGGCAGGAAGATAGAGATGCAGCTTTATTATAGATCTATTAATAAAAAAATAAGTTTATCCAACTGGTTTTTATAAGAAAGAAAAAGAATAGATAGAAATTAGAAAGTCAGGGCAAGTCGGAACGGAAAATGCTGTCTCTGCCTCCGTTATTTTATTGGTTTAAATGGATGAGGATTCGAAATTTAAATTGAGACAATTGCATTATTTAAAATCAAAATAACCCTTAAAAGAAATCAAAAGTTTTGCTAGATTTTTATTTGGGTTTTCTTGAAGTTCTTTGGCTAAATATGATTTTTATATTAAACCTAGATCCCTTCCGAAAGAAAAACAACAACAACAAAAAAGAAACATGTTTAAAGACATGTTTAAAACCAACAAACACGTGCGGTTTTTCCCCCTTCATGTCATTCTATTTATTTATACACCGTAGATATATAAATATTTAAGCTTTGTTTCTTAGTTTCGAAATTGATACATGTTTAACTCATAATATAAATATTGAAAAAAAACTGCTAAATAATTTGATAATTTAACTGAAGAGAAAATACAATGCCAAATAGTTTTCAAGAACATGATATTGTAATTAAATAAGTAAATCTTTGTCCAGAAAATTATGCCATGAATGTTTGCGGATGAAAGAGAAAGAGATGTAGACCAAAGGTTTATTCATTCCACCTTATTGTAAATTTGATGATTGCGTAAAAACTGATTTGCTAATATTATATCGCGATTACTAAGGTGAACGGATTGACAAGGTCATGTGATAGATTCCAATAAAAATTACAGCAGTTCATAAAACATATACTTAAATGTGGAAATTGTTAATGCATTTTGACTAATAAATATAATCGATTATAAGCACATTTTATTCTCAAATAAAACAGAATTTATTTACTAGTTTATTATGAAAGTATGTGTTTTAGAAGTAAGTAACGGTTTTCTCTGTTTCACTTCAACTTTATTAGAAGACTATAAATTAAAATTACTCTTTATCCTTCCAGGATTTCGTCTTAATTATGACATTAGAACACTGTAATGTATGTTTGTTTTCAAATTCATGATTCATTCGTTTTACTCGTTTTTATTATTATTGTATCGAAAAAGTTTCAAACCATGGGATTCCCCAGCTAAGACAATATGGCGGGTCAAGGACCAAAGCACATATTGCCAAGTGTATTAAAAAAAAAAAAATAAATAAATAAATTTGGAAGAATAGTTAGGGATGTGTGCTTGTGTCCATAAATTTCCGAACTATGCGTGTTGTGTTGAGTACTACAGCCTTCTGGAGTTGTGCATAAGTGTTTTTATGAAGTCCTAGTGTGCTGAGGCTGTGATGCAATGTGTGAGGCACCAGATCAGTAGCGGACAGGATGATGGGTACAACACGTACTCGGTCCTGCCTCCACTGCTTCTGGAGCTCGTGTGCTAGGTCTGTGTATTTACTTATCTTGTCAGCGTGAGTTTTCTGCATGTTCATGCTGATGGGAACTGCAATATCAATGAGATAGGTCTGTTTGTTGACCTTATCAACAAGTGTAATGTCAGGTCTGTTGTGATGTATAGTTTTGTCTGTGTGAATGGGACGGTCCCAGTACAGCTTATGTGAGGGTGACTCTAGTACGCTTTGTGGTGTGTACTTGTAGTATGGGACCGTGTTCTTAATAAGTGAGTGTTTGTGTGCTAGCTGTTGATGAACGATCGATGCTACCTGATTGGGTCGGTGGAGGTAGTCTGTTTGGGACAGAAGGGGACAGCCAGATATTATGTGGTCGATCGTCTCATGTGTAGTGTGGCATTTCCTGCATCTGTCGTCGTGTGTTTGCGTCGTGCAGAATGTGTTTCTTGTAGTTGAGTGTGGGAATGACTTGGTCCTGTATCGCGATCATGAACCCTTCGGTCTCCCCAAACAGCTCACCACTCATCAGCCATCTGTTCGACGCTTCCATGTCGACATGAGGTTGGCTGAGTTCGGGGCGATGTCTGCCATGGAGTTCCTTACGAGCCCATGATTCACGCAGCTGCTGTGTATGGGTGTCGGGAGTGGTGAGTGTTAGAGAAGGGTTTGCGAGGTCCAGGGGTGTGAAGTGTGTGTCAGCCTTGACAATGGCTGAGTGGAGTGAGGAGTGCTGTGCTCTTTGGTGGAAGTGTTCCCTAAGTGTGTGTACTTGTTTTTCGTGTAGGGTGATGAGATTGATGAGTCCTCGGCCTCCCTCCTTGCGGGGAAGAGTCATCCTTTCCGTAGCGGACTTGGGGTGGTGCATGTTGTGTTTCGTGAATGTAGTGCGTGTTGTGCGTTGTAGTGCTTCGAGTTCAGTGTTTGTCCATGAAATTATGCCGAACGAATATGTTAGTGTGGGGACGGCAAAAGTGTTAATGGCTTTAATTTTATTTCTGGCATTGAGTTGTGTTTTGAGGATGTTGTGAACGCGAGCACAGTATGTTTTCTTGAGTGCGTTTCTGATGTTTGCGTTGTCAATGACGCGCGCTTGCTTGAAGCCCAGGTACCTGTAGGTCTCTCCCTCTTCCATAGATTGGATGGCCAACCCATGGTCCAGTTCAAAACCCTCCAAATTCGTAGTCTTCCCGCGTGTTATATGTAGCTTGCGGCATTTGTCGATTCCAAATTCCATCCCAATGTCTTTGGTGAACTGTATTGTGACTTGTAGTAAATTAGTAAGTTGTGCACTGTTTGTGGCGTAGAGTTTAATATCATCCATGTAGAGTAAGTGTGTGATTTTGTATGGTGTCAGAGTGCCTGAGGTAAGCTTATAACCGTGTTTTGTGTTGTCTAGCATGTGGCTTAATGGATTCAAGGCAAGGCACAACCAAAGAGGACTCAAGGAATCTCCCTGGAAAATACCTCTCCTTATGGGAATGGGGACTGTAGTGATGGAGGTGTTGGAGGTGCGTATGTGTAGTGTTGTGTTCAACTCTTCATCGTGGCATCCAAGAATGCCGTGATCTTGGGGTGTACTTTGTAGAGTTGAAGAGTGTGCAAAAGCCAGGAATGGGGGACTGAGTCAAATGCCTTCTTGTAGTCGATGTACGCGATGTGTAGGTTCCTATTCTTCGCGCGCGCCTGGCGCAGGATTACAGAGTCAATAAGGAGTTGCTCCTTACAACCCTGGGAATTCCTGCGACAGCCCTTCTGCTGTTCGGAAATAATGTTATGTGTCTCGATGTGTGTGTAAATTTTGTCTGTAAGGCAGGAGGTGAGGAGTTTGTAAAGTGTGGGGAGGCAAGTGATTGGACGGTAATTTTGCGGGTGTGCTGTTTCAGTGTTCTTGCTCTGTAGGTAAGTGATACCCTGTGTGAGGAAAAGAGGCATATGTTCTGGGTGTTGGATTATGTCAGTGAGTGCAACAGCTAGCTTCCCATGCATGGACGTGAACCTCTTGATCCAGAAGTTCTGAACGCCGTCTGCACCAGGAGCCTTCCAGTTGTGTGCATGTTTTATGCTGTCTGTATATCTGCGAGAGTAATATCATGGAAGGGCATGAAGGGTAAGTGTTTAGCGAATTGTTCTTCATCTGTGATCCATGGTGCTTTTTCATTGTTGGGGATGGGGTTGGACCACAGAGACGACCAGTATTCATGTAATGCCTCGCTGGTGGGTGAGTTTGTGTTGGGTGCAGTGGAGGGAGATGAAAGGGATCTGTAGAATTTTTTCTCATTGTATTGGAAAGTATTGTTCTGTTGTTTGCGTAGAGTGCACTGTTTGTATCTTTGTAATCTTTTTGCAAGTGCACTGAGTTTTTGTTTTAGTGTGTCGAGATGTTCCTGAACCTGGTTATGATGGTTTGAGTGTGAAGGGCGAGTGTTTATGTGCTTGAATATCTTCCTGACCTGGGGCATAAGTTTCTTTGTTTTGTTTCCTGCACAGTATTGTGTGAGCCTGGCTATGTCTCCTCTATTATTATTATTATGTTTGTATGTTTCAAACCTTGGGTTTCCCCAGCAAAAACAATATGGCGGGTCAAGGACCAAAGCACATACTGCCAAGTGTAAAGATGTGTGCAAGAATGATTAGGGATGTGTGCTTGTGTCCATAAATTTCCTAACTATGCGTGTAGTGTTGAGTACCACAGCCTTCTGCAGTTGTGCATAAGTGTTTTTGTGAAGTCCTAGTGTGCTGAGACTGTGGTGCAATGTGTGAGGCACCAGACCAGTGGCAGACAGAACGATGGGTACAACACGTACTCGATCCTGCTTCCACTGCTTTTGGAGCTCGTGTGCTAGATCAGTGTATTTACTGATCTTGTCTGCGTGAGTTTTCTGCATGTTCTTGCTGATAGGCACTGCAATATCAATTAGATAGGTCTGTTTGTTGACCTTATCAACAAGTGTGATGTCTGGTCTGTTGTGATGTATGGTTTTGTCTGTGTGAATGGGGCGGTCCCAGTATAGTTTATATGAGGGTGACTCTAATACGCTTTGTGGTATGTACTTGTAGTACGGGACCGTGCTCTTAATAAGTGAATGTTTGTGTGCTAGTTGTTGATGAACGATCGATGCTACCTGATTGTGTCGGTGGAGGTAGTCTGTTTGAGAGAGAAGGGGACAGCCTGATATTACGTGGTCGATCGTCTCATGCGTAGTGTGGCATTTCCTGCATTTGTCGTCATGTGTGTTTGCATCGTGTAGAATGTGTTTCTTGTAGTTGCGTGTGGAGATGACTTGGTCCTGTATTGCGATCATGAACCCTTCGGTCTCCCCAAACAGCTCACCACTCGTCAGCCATCTGTTCGACGCTTCCATGTCGACATGAGGCTGGCTGAGTGTAACGAACTTATCTGTGAGAATAAATAAATCAAAAGTTATACCAAGAACAGCTAGCAATTTAAGTTAATAGGGAAAAATAGTCAGAGATCACAGTGGAACGGTGGATATAAAGTAAATCTATTAAAGAGAACCCAAAAATAAATATATACACATATACAAATCAATACAAGTTTAATAGGAAAAAGTTTTACAAGAGAATAAGCAAGGGAAAAAAATTAATATAAAAAAAAATAATGAACAATTAGTTCCAAAAATCCAAAAACAAACTCTGAGGAATAAACAGTAATGACTCGGCAATTACCAGAGAGCACACACTATTAATCCCCTTGAAACAACTTGCTGGATCAATAAAAAAAACAAAATTCGGTCGATCGGCCACCAAAATAACCCAAAAACCCTTTGGTTAACTAAATTAAAAAAAATACCCAAAAAAAAAAAATACAAAAATAAACTCGTTCGATTCTTTGAACGAGAGGCTACACTAAAACTCAGATCCCAGGATTGCCACTGAGATTACAAAAAAAAGGGGAAAAAAAACCCCCCTTCTGATGATCATCAGGGGAAAAATTACCTACTAATTCCTAAAGGTTAAATAAGTAATATAAAAGACAATGTACAATCTATTGACAAATGATTGTAAAATATGCTTGTTAAAATAAGCCTTAATTACAAGAGATCCTCCAGGGAATTATTTTCTTACTAGAAGTTACAAAACAACTGTTGGCTGTTAAAAGAAATAAATTGCATATACCAGATAAAGTTAATATTTAGACATAACTTCTGGCATCAATACTAGCTTATTTAACATTAACATGACATTAATACAAATCATACTGGTCGTACTCAGTTCAGCTAATTACAAAAGTTTAATAAAGTTCATAATTAACAGCGCACATGAGATTTTCTTTTATTTATCTCTAGTCAATAGTCGTAGCTACTAAACTCTGAAGCAGCCTAGGCAGTCGAAGAAGATAAACTATCCAAGATTAGCATGAGTTCCAAGCCTCCGTTCACTTCGATGTCTAGTTGAATGAATAGTCTTCACAAGAAATCGAAAAGTATACTCACAGACTTGTCTTGTACAATGATTGAGCTACTCGCCGGGTCAATTGAAGTCGGCTGACTGAATCCCCTAGGTACCTGGTTGGATATACTGGAAGGGAACAGATTTCAATATGGCGTCGTTCCGAACAAGAATACGATAACACTTGTTGTTGTCTTATCGTCGTGAAAATATCGTGTTATCGCGGGTAATCGTTGCTATGAATTCGATGAATTTACACTTATATGCCGGCTTTGGCATACTTCTCCTAAATTCGCCTTAGTAATTGGTGAACCATCGCTCACCCAAAAGAACTTAACACTTGGAAGCAATGACCGCTTGCCATGGATATCGCAATCGGGAAAAAAATGCCTCTCCGTCACCAACAACGGTTGCTATGTCTCCTGACAACAATTAACCTTTTTTTTTCTTCGCCGGATAGCAGCGACACTTGGTGATACTAAAACCTGGGAAAAGCGCTACAGCCAAGATATTAAAGAAAACAAAACTTTAAATTAGAGAAACAATAAATCAACGTACAGAAGGCTCAGAGAGGAATAAAAAAAAATAATAAATAAAAAAAATGAAATGAAGCAGAACCGCTTCATTACACTGAGTTCGTGATGATGTCTGCCATGGAGTTCTTTACGAGCCCATGATT
>JAFIDM010009631.1:247751621-247773314 GCA_023159025.1 Thereuonema tuberculata | reverse complement strand
TTTCTGTATACTTTCCTTAAAATTATAACAACAAACATCCTGTATTTAAGACTTCATTTTTGTTTTCAGTGTAAACAAATGCTCTTTTAGAGGTTAAAAGAGCATTTGTTTACACATTTTTTTTGATATGAAAAAATAAGTTAAGTGTTTTCTTGATTCTTCATTATAATTGATCTAAATATGTCTATTTTATAAGAGATTTTATAATTTTCATTCTTCTTTTGCACAAATATCCATATTTCACTGACTGAAAAAAGAAGAAATTTTTCATTTCTCCAAATTGATCTCTCCACTGAAATAAAATTATTTTTAAGTGTTATTTTTATTTTTTTTTACTTTTTATTATTAAATTATGTTACTAAAAGAAGACTGATATCTACAGTTCTATTATGATTCTGCAAAGACTATATAGACTGGTCGAAACAGGGAGCCATCTAGCGTTCAGATGTGATGCGATATCTGCAATGTATATAGAAAGAAATAAGTTTTTCTTATTTTATGAGGCAATAACAAACAATTTTGTATTAAAATAAATAAATAATAATAAAAATATTATCAATTATTTTGAATCTGATTAAAAGTTACCAATTACCAAAAGATAAAATCTTGAATCTATTATGGATTCAATAAAATCTTTAATAATTCATGGACCATCAATTTAAATTGTAATTTCTAAACTAGATATTTAATATATAATATTTTAAATACCCAATTGAGTCGATTTGATTTTGGATAGAAACAATGTTTTCTCCTACGAATTCATAGATTTAATCCAGCTTCATCACATCTATTTCCGAATGCCTACAAATTAATACAAACAAGGGAAGAAATGACACAGGAGCTTAAAAAAAACATCTGAGCTTTCATCGGTGAGAGTCTGGAAAGGCCGTTTCGTCCTTTTTGTCGATTCGTCAGCAAAACCCACTGACCAAATTAATTGCTCAGAAGTGTAGAAACGATAAGGGAAACCACTCTCGCACCCAACAGTAACATCCCTACAAAAGTAAACCACGAAGACAGTCAATGGACAGGAGTGTCGTATGTGGCCGTGTGTTAGCATGATGAAAAGTTAGCCCAGGGTTCCGCGAAAGAAACGGTAACACAACGGGTCGTAGATTTTCGTCAACGTACCACTGTGCTATGTAGGTGCCGCGGAAGAGTATCAAGGGGATCCGTCTATGAAACGAAATGGCACCCCAGACCCTGTTGTCAGGCTCTTGACAGTATGGACGGGATGCTGACGATGTCCACACACGTCTGCGCTGGTCGTCGCGGCTCAGTTCAAAACGGGACTCATCACTGATGATAATCCTTCCCCAGTCAGCACAATTTCACGTTGATCGTGCCTGGCACCACTGCCGGGTCGCTCTTGCCGGTGCATACTGGTTAGTGGTAAGCGGCGTAATTTGTTCCTGAAAGGGAGATTCACTCTTTCACCATGCTCAGTTCCAATGCGCTGTAGCGCATTGGGTACGAATTTTTGATCATTTGCATATTCAGTCGAAAGTTTTTGCATGAGATGTTTTATTACTACCGGATTATTTTTTCGGAGTGAGTCGATTTTTTTTCTCAATGAGTGTGTATTTTAGTTTTATAATTAGCAATTTTATAATTTTTTAAAACTGACAGAATATTGAAAAGTGATTTAACCGAATAAAAAATACTTTTGAGAAACGTTTTCATTCATTTCCTTCTCCTTAGTCAAACATTCCCTATTTAATCTATGGTAGAATTCAAAGGATTTAATCTGTAATTGGAACTAATTTCCTTTTAATTTAAGGTCTTTTTTAATAAAGAAAATATTTTATTCAAACTCGTTTGAGCCTGACGGATTCGAAGCTATGATTTGAAGCTTTATTTTTTGTTTTGATTTTTTTAATTAGTTTTCTTTTCGAAGGAGGCTACTGTTGGGTGCGAGAGTGGTTTCCCTTATCATTTCTGCACTATCTGAGAGTTTCATTTGGTGAGTGGATCTGGCTGACGAGTTCACAAAAAGGACGAAACGGCCGTTCCTGACTCTCACCGATGAAAGCTCAGATATTTTTTTTTTAATTTCTTTGTCTTTTTTTCTCTTTTGATACATTTTTAACGTACACAATTCAATTATTAATAAATAACCATTAAAGCACAATATTAAAAGTTAAAAAATTAAAAGTCTTACTAAAATGACGTTTCGAGGCTGAATTATTAAACAAGACCCATTCTCAAATTAAATGGTAAGCTGAGCTGTTTAGTTCGTCCTTATCGGAGTCGTCAGAATTTTAATTTTATAGCATTTAATATTTTGCTTTAATGGTTGTTTATTATTTTCTTCCCTTGTTTGTATTAATTTGGTGGCGTGTTAAACCTTATGTTTATTAACCATGTTGGGTTCAACCTTGGTTCTTTTTATCTTCAAATTCCTTTCAGCCTGACGGATTCGCAGGCGAGGAATTGAAGCTTTGCTTTTTGTTTTGATTTTTTAATTGTGTTTTCTTTTGGAGGGAGGCCACTGTGGGGTGCGAGATTGATTTCCCTTAAAAGTTTTGTATTTACTGAGTTTCATCTGGTGAGTGAGTTTGGCTGACGAGTTGACAAAAAGGACGAACCGACCGTCCTAGACTCTTATGGACGAAAGCTCAGATTTTTTTTTAATTGCTGTGTCATTTTTTTCCTTGTTTGTATTAATTTGGAGCACGTTTAATCTTAAGTTTTACAAATAAGGTACATGGGCCAAATAAAGCCCACCTAACGTTTAAAGATTTTTTATATTTTTACTGCAAGAGTGAAAATTCTGAAAACTGTACTTAAAGTTAGTTTAAGGTGTGCTGCTATGAAAAAGTGAATTTAGAATTAGTGGTATTTGAAATTCTTTCTGTAATAATACAGTTTTTAAAATGTAACTAATGGGCCTTATTTGTGCTCCCTATTCCAAATAAGGCCCACTACTTGTCCCAAATAAGGCCCATATGTAAATAAATAATAAATAAGGAAAAAAAAAAGCAGAAATCAATTAAATTAGAATAATTAAACTTAAACCAAAATAATTATATAATTAAATTTAAATCAAATAAAATACAGTGTTTCAGAATTCCCTCCGGGATTCCTAAGGTCTGTAGCTCACAGGCAAACTCGCTCACAGGGACAAGAGTGAAAACAGCCAATTTCCAAAAGTCAGTTCTGACTAAATATTTAGCGACAAATTAATAATTAATTAGTAATTAATTTATAAAATTGTGAATTTAAAACTAGCTTTGATGATTTTTTTAACATTTTTTCTCATTATATATAATTACTTTACTTTATAGAATGTGCTTATGAGGCTCATAATAAGAAAACATACACGATAATTGATGAGCCTTATTTGGTTCATTAGTGGAGAGCCTTATTTGGAGCTCCATGTTAACCCACGCTTTCATTCATTGTTTTACTAAAAAGTATTTAAATGCATATCAACTGGAAAATATCAAATACAGTATCTTATTCTACTACACACTTTAAAATGACATAAAATATGTTTATGTACAAGTTGCCAAAAAAATAAATCAAATGCCAAAAATTTGATTTATCAAATTAAGTTGAAATAGTAACGATAAAAGCTTCGGGCGACTTTTGCTGTTCAACTGAAACAAACATGGTGAAATTATCCACTTCAACGGACCTAATTTTTGGTGTAGCCGCTAAAAGCCAGGACCTGTCTAAAACATAATTAATCTTGGTAAATTGTCAACGTGCTATTAATAAAACGAAGGATGGGCCTTATTTGAGACCGGGCCTTATTTGTCCCATGGATTTTATATCAATAATTATTTAGATTTTTCAGTTGTCACTGAATCGTTATTTACATCTGTTACTTTCAGTTGTTATTTATAGTTGTTATTTACAACTTTTGAAATGATTTAGCGCATTCACTTATTTGTTTTAATACCGATTTATTTTATAGCAATGAGGATTCAAAGCAAAAATATATGATTCTTATTCATTGTTATAAATATATAATCTGGTAAAAATATTAATTAGCTACAGAGAAAAATCTAGATTTCAGATTTAAAATATTAAAAAAAAAAAAAAAAGATTACAAAAAATATAATTATTTAGATTTTGCTGTTGTCATTGAATTGTTGTTTACATCTCATCGGCGTTCTAAAGCAGGATCACATTTAAAAATTTTAATAATGCAACTCTACATGACTAATGATTCAAAAATGGATCAAGTGATAAGTAAATGAAAAATAAATTATTTGTTTTGATAAACTATTTCTTCGTTGAAAAGAAACAAATCGTTGAACTTGAAAATATCTACAAAATAAATATGCGTAATTTATTTATTGAGGACATTTGAGAAATAGCGGTAAGACTTAATGAGAATTTGTTGTTTCTAGCTTTAACGACTCTAGAAATAAGGAATGACGCTGCTTTTGATCAGTTGCAATATCTTTTAACGTGTGGGGGTTGAAATCTTTATAGACATAATATTTGCTTAAACATGATGAGCACACATATTAAAAAACGATTGATATATACATATTAAAATCAAGGAATAACAAAAATACTAACAGGACAGTTTCAACCCACTGAACGCCGGGTAATCTTCAGCTTCCAGAGAAGCTACCCAGAGAAGCTGAAGAAACCCACTGCCGTGCAGTGGGTTGAAACTGTCCTGTTAAGTTCGAGGTGCATTCAAGTTATAACACCTCCGAATTTTTTTCTCAGCACTGGAAACAGATAGAAACATGCGGTTTGTTTTAAAATAAGCGGGCACTCTTTGTCATTGCTAGACAGAAATGGCAGCTTTGTACGGCACACAGAACCTTAGTGGCAGCGTCGAGAGTGAGCGACAGTTTGTGATACTGAAAATGGAGACGTTTTCATTACAAGATCAGCATGTTATCATTCGTTTTCTCCATTTGTGTGGTGTGAATGAGTGTGGAACAGATCGACGATCCTCCAGAACCAATTTCTCCACTCGCTCGATCATGTCGCCAGACAGGCTTCTGCGAGGCCAAAATTGTCATGGTTTTCTCGTCACACGACGTTCTGCCTTCTTTGAACTGTCGCACCCACGCACGCACATTAGATACATCCATGACACCTTCACCAAATGTCTCACTCATCTGGCGATAAATTTCAATCGGTGTCACACCACACAAATGGAGAAAACGAATGATAACATGCTGATCTTGTAATGAAAACGTCGCCATTTTCAGTATCACAAACTGTCGCTCACTCTCGACGCTGCCACTAAGGTTCTGTGTGCCGTACAAAGCTGCCATTTCTGTCTAGCAATGACAAAGAGTGCCCGCTTATTTTAAAACAAACCGCATCTTTCTATCTGTTTCCAGTGCTGAGAAAAAAATTCGGAGGTGTTATAACTTGAATGCACCTCGTATATTAATTATTCCTTGATTTTAACATGTTTATATCAATCGATTTTTAATATGTGTGTGCTCATCATTTTTAGGCTGATTTTGATCGGAAATGCATTTTAAATCCCATCCAGTAGAAGTTCGAGGAAGAGCTTTGATTAGCAGTCAAGCTGAACTTCTCCCATCTTCTATCTGAAGCTTTAGGCTAATTTTATAATGAGAATATAAAATATGAAGATAATAATTAACAATCTTCACATTTGAAATACAAGCATTAAATAATTCATGAAATTAATATCGAGTGAAACTATTTATCTTCGTTAGAAGAAATCTAGGAAGGTTTTTTAGCAAAAGCCATTATCAATTTGTAAGGCAGTGCTATCTTGCCATTAAGCAGAATCTCTGGGTTGCTTATCATATCGTTAAAATATGCCTCCATGTACTCTTCTTGAAGATGTTTTGGCATTCTTTGGAAAAAAGGATCCACAGATCGTCTGAGGTCTGTTAAAATAAAACAGAAATACCTAATTAAGATATTAGTAAATATTAAGACAAACGATGCTCCTTAAGCAAAAAAAAATGTAAGATATATCGCTTTAAACTTGTGAAGATATTATCTCTAACATACCTTATTGCATTAATAAATAAAGAAATAAATAAATAAATAAATAAATAAATAAATAAATAAATAAATAAATAAATAAAACTAGAAAGATAAAAAGGGAAGATAACAAACTTAAAAACTGTTATTGCTTTTGCGCTTAATAAAAAACATCAATTACAAACTATTCTTTATTAAGTGATAACAATTGAACCAGGACTGGATCTAGGCAATTTTGTAGGGGGGCAAACTCAGCTTTTGCCGCCAGTGTTAGAAATGTCACTTTCCTCTCTTGCTTCTGTTGTCCTCCCGGTGCCTCCCTATTATTTCTCGGAATACCTAATATCGGCTGCTGTCTGTTATTCAGAGCTGAGGATATGTGTTGAGTAGCCAATAACATCAATTTTGTAAATACCTGTTACCTTTAATCAAAATATTCTCCCAGTTATATAAAGTTATTTTTTGTGAGGCTCATCCCCCCCCCCCTTTGAAATTACTATATTATCGAAATGACATTAAGAAAGCACAATACAACAGTTATACGTCACTTGAAAGTACAACGTCTACTGCTGACTGAAGACATTGCCACTGGAGATAAGTTTAATATTAACATAAATGCGCCTTAACATAAAAGTGCAATATTGAACCATGAATTTGTATTATAATTTTTAATCAAATTCTTTCTATAGACAGCTTCAACCCGCAGGTAAAACACCCTGAGGTTGGTCCTGAATTTAGTCTAAGTGCAAAATTAGACTTAAATAGAATATTTATTCGCTCAGCAGTGATTCAATTTCTGTGAAAATAAAACCTTCCCATTATTTCAATAATTACAAAAATATGAGAACCAATAGTAATGTTATTAACGATATTAAAAATATCAGGATCAACAAAGATATTTCTTTATTTATATATCTTATATTCACATTTTTTATAGTTTTTTTTTAATTACACGGAGTTAATATAGGATGTGAAATCTTTCCATATGAATATAATTTCGATATTGAAATTAATCTCCGCTGTGATTTATATTAATGTTTCAGTTCGTACACTCTTATAGTGAACTGAAAAATTAATAAATACACTCTCATGGTATATTATGGAAGACAAAGCAGTTCATTATCGTACTGTTTTATTATCCTTCTGCCAAAATGGGACAGTTATTTAGGTTCCATTGATTCTAAATTATCCTATTAAATGAGAATGACATTTCTGCAAGTCCCCACCGAGGAACCCACCATTTGTTTTTAGGGCAGGTAAGAGGTGATTGGGGTGGAGAGACAATATTTTATGGTATTGACTTACTCTTGAATTCATCGTAGCTAAAGGGAAATCTTAATTCTGGAGCGACACAATCAATCACATTAAAACCACACTCTTCTAATGTTTGACGAAACTCTTTCTCGGGTTCAGTGGACTTTTGATGAACAGGAACGAACTTTTGAAAGTCCTAAGGAATAGAAACGATTCGAATTACTTTCACGAATAATAAATAAAAAGTAATCAATAAACAAAAAGAACACAAAAGTCTTGAAAAATAGTAAAAAGTCGTTTTTTTTTTCTTATTTTAAAGTTGTGAAACAATGAAATCGCAAAATTTCTGTAAATATATGAATAGTTCGATAACTTTTGAAATTTTTTTATTCATAGTGTGTAATAATATAATTAATTATGTAAGACCATCCACACAATTAAGAAAGATATCATTTATAAATCAAGATATAATCACAGTGACATGTTTCGAAATTCATCGTCAGACTATAAAAATAAATAAATATAAAACGGAAAAACACATAGGCTTATAACAGCCGCACAAAACAGAACATCGTAAGTAATAAACAATCATTTACATAATAATTAATTAATGCAAGTTATAATGTAATACTCCTTTGATAGATAGTTCATTATTATAACAATTGGTGGTTTTAATAATGACTGACTCGTAGAATTTCCGCAAATAGTCGTCCTTTTTGTTGGCCATAAACAATTGGCTTGTTTGTCATAGGCCTGTGTCCGGTGTCTCTTTGATGCCTTGCAGTTAGATATTTGAAATCTCTATTTTGAATAGCGGTATCGTGCTCATTCATTCGAACACTGGTCCGTCTTCCTGTTTCTCCTACGTATTGACAGTTAGGGCCCCCATTTTCACATTTTATTCCATAGATTGTGTAGAATTTGTCCAAATTATTGATTTTCTTCTTGTTACTGTACATTAACTTTTCAATGGTGTTTTGAGCTTTATAAGCTAATTTTATGTTAAATTTTCCTAGTAATGGTGCTAATCCAGCATTAATGTCCTCATCAAATGGTAGTGATATGTATTTTATTTCAGCTTTATCTTCTTTATTGATGTGCATTTTATGTCTGTTGTCCTTTAATGTTTTGTTAATCACCTTATTTATGAAAGTCACAGGATAATTATTGTAAGTGTAAATATTACGTATATTTTGTAATTCTTGTATAAGTAATATTTCATTGCTACAGATATTAACTGCTCGATTAATGGCCCATCGTAATGAGTTGATCTTATATCTCGATGGAACCGCAGCTGTGAAGTTCAGTGTAATATCTGCGTTGGTTGTCTTTCTAAAAATTGTAGTTTCAAAACTCTGATTACATCTTGTGACTAAAACATCGAGAAATGGCAATTTACAATCTACTTCATTTTCCATAGTGAATTGAATATCTTTGTTAACACTATTAAAAACAGTTAAAATTTCATTAGCATAATTCTTATTAAGAATAACAAATGTGTCATCTACATATCGACAGAAATAATCTACGAGTCAGTCATTTTTACGGAAATTCTACGAGTCAGTCATTATTAAAACCACCAATTGTTATAATAATGAACTATCTATCAAAGGAGTATTACATTATAACTTGCATTAATTAATTATTATGTAAATGATTGTTTATTACTTACGATGTTCTGTTTTGTGCGGCTGTTATAAGCCTATGTGTTTTTCCGTTTTATATTTATTTATTTTTATAGTCTGACGATGAATTTCGAAACATGTCACTGTGATTATATCTTGATTTATAAATGATATCTTTCTTAATTGTGTGGATGGTCTTACATAATTAACTTTTGAAATTTTATATAGTTTTCATTTGTTGACCTCTGAATATAAATTGCCTTTTAATTTTTAAATTGCTGGAATTTGATCAAGTACGAAGTAAAATCGAATGTTAATGATTGTGGTGAATGTGGGTGGCAGACCAAGCTCCACGAAGTCTATTGTGCTGTCCCACGGAAATGAGGAGAGATGGAGAGAAAGACTGAGAAAGTATGGTGGGAGAAGTGCAGGGGAAACGGGAGAACCCCAGAGCGGATCGTCCAGCATCACGAAACCCACATGAGAACCGAACCCCGGTACTCAGAGATGAAAGGCCAATGTCTTAGTGACATCGCCAACCGCGCGGCCTAAATCAAATGTTAGTTAAAGCAAAGACTCAGAAATGTTTAATATTTGAGTCTCGATTAGCGCAAATAATGAATCCTTTAAAACGATGTAGAATTCAAATTCACGCTGGTAATTGGTCCAACCCTTCAGAAATACGCAAAGAAAATATTTAACATTTTTTTTTATGTTTATTAATGTAATATAACAACAAAGGATAAGGAACATGCATTTCAGGTTCAATTTTATTAAAACAAAGTTTTGTAATAGAGTAGTTATTGAAATCAAAATTAAAAATAGAAAAATTACTGAATAATTATATGTAAAGACTATAAAATAACCTTTTTATCATTTGAAATATTTCAGATGCATGGACTGAGCTATTTTCTCTTTCATTAAATCTTCATATGAAGGCTTGATAAGTCCAGAGAGTTTATCCATATGCTTCTTTTAACGTTAGGAGTCGCATGTAATCTCTTTTCTTACAGGGAATATCACGTTAAGGCTTTTTAAACCCCAGTTGTTAGCCTCGGTTACTTACCCAGTTTTTTTTCCGCAGGATTTGAAAGAAATTTGAATAAAAAACTCTTGCTAATTTGAATTTTTGTTCGTATTAATCGCGAATAGCTATATTCTTAGATATGGATACGTATTAAATTTGTTTTTAATTTTTAGCAAACTAAAGCTTTTGTTAACGAACTTTATGTTATCTTCAAATTCAAATTTTCCTTTGAAATCCACAGGATGAAATTTTCAAATAGAAAAGGTCGATTCTCTGTAAAAATGTATATCATCTTTCAAGAAGATTCATTCCTCTGACTCCTAAGTTATTGAGATTCACAGGTGCCACTTTAGCGTGTGCTCAACCCGCTCAGGTCAATCTCAACTTGGGCTCTACCGGTTCTTAAGCTGAACAGGTAGTAAAGCGCGAAAGCCGGCAGACCACACGCTAAAGGAGCATCGATTCACACAACTACATATAGATGTATCTTCCTCCGTTTTACAGAAGAGAAAGATGTATAGATAAATGATAGATAGATAGATGCAGTAGCCTAAAATTTCAAAGTGAATTCATTCATAAGATATTAGATCGATTATAAACTTACAAGAAAGAGAGACAGAAGGTTGAAATATTTACCGTCATATATTGGGCCCAGCTCTTGTTGTGGATTAACCTTTCATAAACATCGAACGCAGGACAGGAAGCAAAAAATATCAGAAGACAATCGCCACCAGGGTTAAGCAGCTGGTAAAAGTTATTGACAGCAAGGCTACAAAAAAATACTCCTTATTACATATAAATACTATTTATAAATGTTACGATATTATATATACAATACTATGCATAATATAATAATTTTATAATACTGTATAAAATAGTATTATACATTATTCTACGTAAAAAATGCTATATTTATATATAAATATGACTTGGCCGTGCTGGCGTGGCCGTGCGGTCTAGACGGCGGTCTGCCGTTGTGGCAAGTTCGCCAGTTCCCGGGTTCGAATCCCGGTAGTGGCATGAATGTTTCTTTCTCTTCTGTGTTTCGTCCGTTTCCCCGCTGGGACTCACTCTCTCAGGTGTATCCTCGACGAGAAAGTGCATTCTTTCTCGTCTCTGATTTCCTAGCCTTGTTCTGACGTTGTCAGGAGGGGCTAGCGCGTGGTCCGTTGGGGCCCATTCGCGAATAATAATAATGATAATAATAAATATGTCTTGTCTTGTCTTGAACATTTAAGGTTTAGACATGTTTGTCTGTTCCTAAACTCTGAAGATAATTTTGATCTCTCCATCTTGTTCTTGGACGTCCTCGGTCTCTTTTTCCTTTGGGTTTATATCTCAAAATTAAATTTGGAATCTTATCGTTGGAGATTCTTTCTACATGGTTAAGCCAATTTTTTTGATAATTTTGAATTTCTTGAATTATATTTGGAGTTTTAAATTGTACTTTGATATCATTATTTTTCTTTTTGTCGAAACGTGTAAATCCTAATAAAGGTCTTAAAAATTTCATTTGTGCAGTTTCCAATCTTTGTTTCTTTGTTTCAATATCCAGGTTTCACTCCCATATTTAATTGCTTCTTTGGCTGTAATGTTATGTAATCTTAGTAGTGTTTCTTTCGCCATTTGCTTTCCAAATCTTCTTCTAATTATTCCATTCATTCTGTTATAAGTCTGTATGTTTGATATCAGGTTTGCCTCATCGTTATAACATGAAATTATGTTTCCCAAATATTTAAATTCTGATACTTGTTCTATTATTTTCCCATTAATTACAATTTTTACTCTTTGTATTTGTTTTCCACACATTGCCATAGATTTTGTTTTTAATTCCAAAATTTTCATTTTATATTTTTTGGAGATGGTATTTAGATGATTTGCTCCAATTCGAAGTTCATCTTCTGAATTCAAAACTTGATCGTCAGCATACAGTAATGTCTTCAATTTTTTATCTTTTGTGATCTGGATACCATTTTTATATATGGATTTCCATTCTTTTAGAATTCTATTTACATATATGTTGAAAAGTATTGGGGAAAGTCCATATCCTTGTCTCACTCCTTTATTTATAGCTAAAGGCTCTGATATTTTTCCATTCATAAATTTGATATTAATTTTTGTTTCTCTATATATACTTCTAATTATATCAATTAATTTCGTCGGAATTTTATCTTCTTCCATAATTTTCCACAATAAATCTCTGTTTACTTAATAATCTCTGTTTAGATTATCATAAGCTTTTTCGTAATCAATGAAAAGTAGGTAAGTTGGTAAATTAAATTCGCTTCATTTTTCAAGTAGTTGTTGAAAATATAGCATCTGCACATCCTCTTCCTTTCCTAAATCCACACTGTTCTTCTTCTAAATAAATATCTGTAATTTATTTTTTAGAATGTTCGTGAATAATTTATATGCTGTCTGTAATAACGTTATTCCTCTATGTATTCCTTTATGTATACTTATTACTATTCCAGTTTCCCATTCCGTTGGTATTTGTTATTTTTTCCAAATCTCATTAAAAAGATTAATATTTTTTCTTTTAATTTTTCATCTCCATATTTAAATAGTTCTATATATATTCCATCTGATCCCGGACTTTTCCTGTTCTTTGAGTTTTTTAAAGCATTTTCTAATTCATCCATAGTTATTCCATCTGAACCTTCCGTTGTATTATTTATTTTTTGAAAATCATTCTTAACTTCTATTTGATCTTCTTCATTCCAGAGTGTCTTGTAATGTTTTTTCCATTCTTCTTCTGGTATTAAATTCATTCTTAATTTATCATTTTCTGTACATTGTAGTTATCTGAAGATTTTAAAGCCTATTCTTTGGGGGTCCTGTGATGTCATGTTCTAAAGATTTAACAAATTTATCCCAATCTTCTCTACGTGTTTTCCTTGATAGTTTCCTAACTTCCGCTCGCAATTTTTTAAATTCTACATAATTGTTTGTGTTTTTATTTTGTAGATAAATTTTAAAAGCTTGCTTTTTTTCCCCAATCTTTTCCTGTAGATCTTTGTTCCAAGTTCTAATCAATTTCTTGTTTTTATGTGATTTATAACCTAAACTTTCCTCTGCTGCATGTAATACTCCTTCTTTGATGTTTCTCCAATCTATTTCTATATTGTTTGTAGATTCTGTTATCTTGTCTTTCAATCTATTTCTATATAAATTTCTAATACGTTCTTGTTCAAGGAGGTAAATTTAAATATTCAAATTATCACTTTATTGGCTGAGAAACAAAGAATCCGAAATTTTATTGACTTTTGGACTTATTTTCCTGTTAGTTTGCTGTGTCAACTAAAACAGCTTGACCGATATCTTTAAAAGCTAACATTTAATCTAGATCCTTAATCGTGCAGATAGAATCTTAATCTTATTATCAATATCGCTCATTTTTAATAAGATATTAGTTACATATATTAAAATGGACTCTCCCGTAGACTCCAAAAAAATATATATTTATATTTTGTATATATTCATATATACATACATACATACATACATACATACATACATACATACATACATACATACATACATACATACATATATACATACATACAAATACGGATAAATAGATAGAATCCCTTGTAAATTTGGAATTTTATCTCGAACATTATTAGACTACTGGTCGAAAGTATTTTGAAGCACAATTTTATTAATTTTTAGCGATAAAAAGAAAGTAAAAGATTTCTGTACTCGCGAAAGACAGTGAAAAAGAAAATAATATCTTTGATTTTTGGTTTTGTTCAAAAATCTTTGATAATTTGAGTAAGTATTTTGAGTTCAAGATTTTTTTTTTTCATTCTGGGAGGACTGACCTTTGATTTTCAATCCAGTGGAAACAGAAGGAGGAGATGATTTTGCTGAATCCTTGTGGAAAGATAGTTCTGGGTGGTTCGGTGCCGACTAAGTCCATGATTCTGTATGAGACCTTCTCATGAGAATAATTCTCTCTAGCAAAAGCTATCATCTCAGCAGATTTATCTACAGCCACTATCTTGGCAAATGCTGGACAGTGAGGCAGGATAATTTCTGTTGTAAGGTCACCACTTCCGCAACCTGCATCCATAATGACGTCGTCATTGCTCCAGGTCATTTTGGGTATAAATTGACGAAGAAATTTCGGAACATCACGCTTCACCAAAGCATTGCTCAAAGCATACAATGAAGGATTGTTCATTTTTACAACTCACGAGATAGAATCTGAAAAGTGAGAGACAATGATAGTATTAGGAATTTTTGCTTTGAAATCCAGTTTTCAAAAAAAAATACAAATATTTTTTTAAAGTTTTGTTAAGCTTCACTTTTTGAGTTAATATAAAACCATCAAATCCTATATTAAAATGTATAAACCATAGTATTTTATTAAAAAAATTACAAAATTATGGTATACGTGACGACTTTTATAATTTAATTAAAAATTATTTGAAAAATAGAAAATTTAAAATTAAAATAAATAATCTCATAAGTAAAACTTATAATATCAAGTGTGGAGTCCCACAAGGATCAAACTTGGGTCCTCTATTTTTCATTCTATACATAAACTCTATTTGGGATTCAATAAAAAATTGTAAGATTTTTATTTATGCAGATGATATTTTACTGATTAACAATAACCAAGATCAGAACCTGGCTTTCATGTATCTACAACAAGACATAAATAATATTTCAAAATGGGCTTCAGAAAATAAAATGTCAATCAATCAAAAGAAAACAAAAATTATGATAACTAGTCGGCTACCCGTCGCTTCGCTCCGGAAGCCTCCCTTATGTAACGGAAAACAATTTTTTATTTATTAAAAAAAAAACACACACACACAAACACACACAAATTACATCAAGGAAACTAAAACTAAAATTTTTTAAAAGCTTTTTTTTTAATTTAATTTTTGATATCTATATTCTCTCAATCTACGACTTCTTTTAGAACCACCTTGTAAATCATATATCTATCATATATTTTTATTTTTTACAGAGATTAGCATGTAGGCCTAGTGGTCTATGGCTAAGACGTCTAACTTCTGAGCAGTATTCTACCTAATAGAAATAGTGCATCTTTCTTTCTTGACTATCTTTTTTTTTTTATTCCTATTGATACTTTTCAGTGGTTTTCGAGTTAGAAATAGTGATGGTTTTTGAGTAATAAATAGTGATTTTTCAGTATTCTACCTAATGAAATACTGCTTCTTTTTTCTTGACTCTTTTTTTTTTTATTCCAAATGATACTTTTCAGTGGTTTCTGAGTTACAATAGTGTTCAGTATTCTATTTAATAGAAATACTGCTTCTTTCTTTTTTGAGTCTCTTTTTTTATTCTAAGTGGCACTTTTCAGTGGCTTTTGTGTTCCAAATATTGATGGTTTCTGAGTTACAGATAGTGATTTTTCAGTATTCTATCTAATAGAAGTATCGCTTCATTCTTTTTTGACTCTCATTTTAATTATAATTGTCACTTTTCAGTGACGTTTGAGTTACATTTATTGATGGGGGAAAGGAAAGGAGATATAAGGTAAAAAACCATATGAAGAGAGTTGTAGTCTCTATGGCCTAATGGATAAGGTATCTGACTTCGGATCAGAAGGTTGCAGGTTCGATTCCTGTCGCGAATGTTTCATTGTAAAAATTATTTCTATTTTCCATTCTCTCAGAAAATTACGCCGGACAGAAACACAGACAGACAGACAGACAGAGAAATAAAAGATTTTAGTAATATAGATTGTCACTTTTCAGTGACGTTTGAGTTACATTTATTGATGGTTTTTGAGTTACAAATAGTGATTTTTTTCGGTATTCCACCTCAAAAAAAGAGTGCTTCTCTCTTTCTTGACTCTGTTTTCTTTACTCCAACATCTGGCGTGTACACCCACATATTTTTCAATATCACGTAGTATTTGGTTAAGTAAGAATATTTAAAATATTGCAACGTTTCTGCAATTATCGTTCTAATTGTCAGTTTCGAATTACAAATAAACTGACTGATGTGAAATAAATAAACAATCTTGAGATTCAAAAAAAAGATTGAATACATTCCTTATTGATGGGGGAAAGGAAAGGAGATATAAGTCAAAAAACCATATGAAGAGAGTTGTAGTCCCTATGGTCTAATGGATTTCGGATCAGAAGGTTGCAGGTTCGATTCCTGTCGCGGATGTTTCATTGTAAAAATTATTTCTATTTTCCATTCTCTCAGAAAATTGCGCCGGACAGACAGACAGACAGACAGAGAAATAAAAGATTTTAGTAATATAGATTAAAACTAAAAACAAAAAAATTAATTTAAACTTACGTTTTAAATTTCACGTTAACTCTTGCAATAATAGTCTATATAGTAATAATATAATAAATAATAATTGTAACTGTCCTCATATAGATTTTGTCAACAATTACAAATATTTAGGTGTATATATTGATGATAACTATAATTGGAACAATTATTACATAGTTGTAATGATTGTTCCAATTATAGTTATCATCAATATACAGGGTGTTTCAAAAATACACGGCATAATTTCAGGTATGTATTTCCCACATGTAGACAATCAAAATAGTTCATTACAACATATGTCCGGAAATGCTTCATTTCCGAGTTATGGCCTTCACAACATTGAAAATCACCGGAACGTTTTTCGTATTTACAGATGAAGCACAGGTCACACGAGATGGCATAACAAATTTCCACAATCAGCATGTATGGGCGTATGAAAACCCAAATGCAACTGTTGTATCTCATCACCAGGTGCGGTTCTCCCTCAACATGTGGGCCGGTATCATTGGTGATCGATTAGTTGGACCCCATGTACTTGTAAACAGACTTACGGGGCAGGCGTACACAAACTTCCTGGAAAACACCATACCTCATGTTTATGACGACACTCCACTGATCGATCGTCAGCACGCTCACTTCTTGCATGACGGCGCTCCTGCACACTTCAGTCGTACGGCTCGCCGGTACTTGGATCGAACGTTTCCTGATCGATGGATAGGTAGAGGTGGCCCAATTGCTTGGCCTCCACGCTCACCTGATCTGAACCCTCTCGATTTCTACTTGTGGGGTCATTTAAAATCATTGGTTTATTCGTCTCCGGTGCCTGATTTGGAATCCCTTCGGAATCGAATTGTGGCACGTTCTGAGGACATACGCAACATTCCTGGAGTGTGGGATCGTGTTCGCAGGTCATTGAGACATCGATGTGAGGTCTGTATTCAAGCAGGAGGTGGTCATTTTGAACATCTTCTGTAATGGCAACGACCGGCGGAACGAAAAACGTTCCGGTGATTTTCAATGTTGTGAAGGCCATAACTCGGAAATGAAGCATTTCCGGACATATGTTGTAATGAACTATTTTGATTGTCTACATGTGGGAAATACATACCTGAAATTATGCCGTGTATTTTTGAAACACCTGTATACACCTAAATATTTGTAATTGTTGACAAAATCTATATGAGGACAGTTACAATTATTATTATGTCAAAAATAAAGATCACACGATTACATACTTTCACTTTTATGTTTTATCATCTAAGAAATAAGTATCAATTTAAACAAAAACTTATTGTATATAAATCACTTGTTGATTCGGTATTAAATTACGGTTTGGATTGTTGGCATTGCTTAACAAAACAACAGAAAAATAATATAAATAAACTAATATATAGAATAATATCTACATAAATTATAAAGATCAAACGGAAGAAAATAAAATAAAAATAAGAGCTAAGTATAGAATTTTGAATATCGAAGAAAAATATATATATAATATCATTTTAAAGAATTTCTATGTATATAAAAAGGTTAAAGAAAATTATAACTCAGATACTAGATACTATGTTGGCTGAGAAACTTTAAAATTCCGAAGATGAAAAATAATTTTGTCTTAAGAATATATGAATATATTAATTTCAAAGTTTTTAGTCAGATAAACTGGGAAATCTACAATAGCAATAGTTTTAAAATAATCGAGACTCAATTAATATACGATATAGTAAACAAAAATATAGTAAATACCTAAATTACTCATAGTACTTTTTGACATAAATGTTTCTATTTATCTTTATTTAACTAACTATATTGACACATATTGAATATTCCAGCACCTATAATACAGGCGTAAATTTATAATTACACCTAATAGGACTGGCAAACATTAAAAAAAAAATACTAATATATAATTATATTAAAGATGGTAAGATTAAGTTGTAAAATAAATGTAAAAAAAAAACCAAATTAACCATTTTCGAATGAAAGTAAAAACGTTTTAACTCACATTAATCACAAATTGTAACCCATTTTTAGAACCTGCTGTCAGAGGGATTTTTTTTATGTATATTCCTCTTGCGGGACTGTAGTGGAAATTTAAAATAAATAAATAATAATAAAAAAAATATATATTTAACCTAACACTTTAATGTTTAAGTAATAATTAGTAGAATATTCGATATTTAATATTTTTTTAAAAATTTCATACACACAAGACTAAAAAGCAGAAAATAATTATTTAAATTTTTTTTTATTATTATACCACGTTTTTAAGACGGACTAAAAAGTATAAAATAATTTTTCCTAGCCCCATACAGATTCCTAACCTTATACAGATAGTACTGAAAATTTGTGATTGTACAGTTTTAATAGCTATGAAAATACTTGTAAGATTTAAAACAAAAAACGTCGGTCGCATGCAATAGATAATTGAGATGGTATGGATGTAGTGTATATTATCTTGCGCCCCAAGTTTTTCGTTTTAAATCTTACAAGTATTTTCATAGCTATTAAAAATTTATAACCACAAAGTTTCAGGACTATCTGTATGGGATTAGGAATCTGTTTGGGGCTAGGAAAAATTATTTTATACTTTTTAGTTCATCTTAAAAACGTGGTATATTAAAAAAAAAAATTAAATAATTATTTAGCTTTATATATTAACAATACATTGAAACATCCAACAGCCAGCTGCCATTATTACACCAGTTAAATCATCTATTATTGTTTTTCCTTTATATACTTTTGAATTTTCTTTGAAAGTTTGGATAAATTTGAATTAAATTTCGAGAAAATACTAAAGGCAGAAGTTGAAGGAGTTAAGGTTAGAAGAATTAAACAATGGTAATAACACTAATACTATTTTACCTGATTTTTCTTTTTTTTTTTCATCAAAAACAATTTCAAAATTATTTATTCACAAAGCTTTCTGCAATGTTTTTTCGGCAGGTTTTTAATTTGACAGTTTGTTTTCTGATAACTTGACGTTGGCAAGGTTGATCTCATATCAGCTGATCTTAAGGTATTTATTGGATGTATCCAAAAGAAACTTAATAATAATATAATAATAATAATATTTATTATACTTGATGTGGGTGCTATCCCTTTACAAGTGAGATTCTTCCACTTTTTTTTCTTTTAGAATATTAGTAATATAGTTTCAGTTTTGTTTATACTTATATCTACGAAAAAGAATATTAACAATAATAAAAACATTATTACAATGTAATAGTAACAACAACAGTACTAATAACATTATTAACATAAAAATTATTTTACACCTCTTTTTACACCTCTTATTTATTCTTTCTTATCTATTTTCTCTAAAAATACTTTGATATATTTACATAACTTCTTATTAATTCTGTTTTGATTTAATTGTGTGATCCACCATCCACCTCTATTGTAAATTTTTAGTTTCTAATACCTTTCTTTCTTCTTTTATTTTTTCATATTCAAAAATTATATGTTTCCAATCCTCTAACCTATTGCATCCTAATCTACAGTTCCTTTCTTCTTTGGTTAACCAATATTTACCCGACTTCCAAATATTGCCACATCTAATTTTAATGTATATTTCTCTCCAATAGGAGTGGATCATGTTTTTATATAAATAACTGGCCCCTTCAATTTGAACATCTAATTTACAATAGTAATTATTAAATTTTGATTTCTGTATTTTATTATAATTACATTGCATATTTATTTCAATCAGTTTTTTAATAATTATTGTTATACATTCCAACCAATATTTACAATCCATTATCTTTTCCATTTCTATCCCCAATCCTGCTTCATTATATATTTTTTCCATCTCTTTTATATAATTACATTTATTCCCCTTCTTTGCGTTTTCTACCATGTTCTCTAAAATTAACTTTGGCAATCTGTCTTCATAAAGATTTACAATTTTGATTACAATACTCCTTTTAATACAATCAATTCTTACTGGATATAATCCTAATTCATTTTCCACAATGTAATTTGGAGTAGGTTTTTCCATATTAAAATATAACTTAATAAATAAGTATTGTATTTGTTCTAATTCCTTTTTAATTTTCCATCCTTCTATTTCCATACCATAACAAATGACACTTTTAACCATACTGTTAAACATGTATTTTATTTTTTTTCCAATCATTTATTTTTGTTCTTTTGATTAATTTTTATTAATTCCCAAGTTGCTGCTATTCCTTTTTCTTTTCTATGCTTTATATTTACATTATTACTATTTTGTGAGGTGAACCATTTACCTAAATATTGATATTTATTTGTTACTTCGATCTCTTCATTATTCCACACCCATTTTTCTAATTTAGCTTTCTTTCCACCATTTCTGAAAATAATAATTTTCGTTTTCTCAAGGTTAATGTTTAAACAGTATTCTTTTACAAATTCTTGTAGAACTTTAATCATTCGACTAAGTTCTACTTGTGTTTCTGCCAATATTACCAAATCAGCTGCATACATAAGACTAAATACTCTCCCATTATTTAACTTGATACCTCCCCATCCTTCATCTCTTAACTTTAATTCTAAATTATTTATCAGCACTGAAAATAGAATGGGACTCATACTACATCCTTGTCTTACTCCTTTTGTAATGAATATTTCCCTCCCTCCTATATTATTTCCAACACTTATTCTAGTATCCTCATAAATATTTTTTATCATACTTAACATTTTTCCTTTCATCCCTACTTTGACTAATACTTTCATTAATATATTTCTATCTACGCTGTCAAAGGCGGTTTTAAAGTCAATAAACATTGCAAAAAGTTTTTTCCTTTTAACCATTAATTTTAAATCTATAAGAGCATTTAAAATAAATATGTTATCTTGAGTTGAGTAATTTTTTCTAAAACCTGCCTGATTTCCTACAATTATGTTATTATATACAAACCACTTCTCCAATCTATTTTTTAAAATTTCTGTAAAAATTTTAAAGGATGTATTTAGAAGCGTGATGCCTCTATAGTTTTTTGGTTCACTTTTAATTCCTTTTAACAAAAGAAACTTATGTGCTAGATATGAAAGATCTTTTCTTGTCTCAGAACATGGAATTATGAACAAACTAACATCAGGAAATGCTTTGGTACAATTCACTTTTTTTGTAAAAACTGAACTAGCCTCTTCAATTAAGTCAATAAAGAAAAATTAGGAAAAAGGAATTTTATCTTCTAAATATTATGGCTAATAAAATGGAAACATTTCCTAAAATTATTGTAAATTAACAAAAGATCAATTACCCTTTAAAAAACTATAATTTAAAAATGGTGCAAGACAATTGTCCAACACTTATCAAGAAACATTTAACGTGTGCCAATGTCATATATAATTAAGAAATAAATTCAGCCAACACACTATACTAGGTTTAAAAAGCATATATATTAAAAAAAAGAGACAATAAATACAACCTAGGTTCTTTAAAACTGTTACAGATGATGTTTTGAATTCAAATATTCAGATATCTTTATGGTTCCGTTGCTATGTCAATCATTACAGTGGATTTTTCAAGATTAATTGTGTTTGCTCAAAAGATGAGGATGATTAGTTTTGCCTGAAGATAAATTCCTT
>JAFIDM010009631.1:247719377-247741621 GCA_023159025.1 Thereuonema tuberculata | reverse complement strand
TTTTATTAGTAGCTTTTAATTGTTTCGTTCATCGATCAAATACATACAGTATTAGAAGATCTTCCAAGCGTTCAAGCTTTCTAAATAGTCTTTCTTCTCAGGAGTTGTGAGTGCTCAACCTTCTCCAAAATCCAAGTCGTAATTGAAAAATCATACAGGTATGATAGTAGCTTTTGATAGAAGAATCAAATAATTTTTTTTCTTTCATTTCCATTTTAAACAATAATAACAATTAGGCATCAAGTTGTAAATCGCTTAAAGCATCGGTTCCCAATCGGTGGGTCGCGGAAGGGTTACAGGTGGGTCGCGACTTGATCCTAAAACTATCAGAAACCATCGAATAAACCATCAGAAAAGATCAGAAAAATCGAAAATCGATCATATAATAAGGAAGGGATACGATACAAATATGGTTTTATTCTATATTCTTCTATTCCTATATATGTGGAGGTATTCCGATAAGGAAAGGTGGGTCGCCAGCTGAAAAAGGTTGGAACCGCTGGCTTAAAGCACTAATATTGTAGTACAAAGAAAAATAACTAACAAAACTAGGTATGATATTGAATTATTACAAGCATAATAATAATAATACTTCAGTAATTAATTTATATTGAAAAAAATTAACTTTAACAATAATAATAAATTTAAAAAATAATCACGTTAAGAAATTGATTTCAACGTGATTGTTTTTCATTTATGAAGACTTTTTCTTTTATCGTTTTTTATTTTGAAGCCAATATCAAGCGGCAGAATTAGAAGATCAAATTGTATATATAATCCCATTCAAATATAATTACTCTTTTCATCAATCAAACTTTGCCCCTGTGACTGTTAAGAGGATTTTTAATTCGTTTTTCTGTATACTTTCCTTAAAATTAGAACAACAAACATCCTGTATTTAAGACTTCATTTTTGTTTTCAGTGTAAACAAATGCTCTTTTAGAGAAATTATCTGTGATATGATAAAATAAGTTAAGTGTTTTCTTGATTCTTCATTATAATTGATCTGAATATGTCTATTTTATAAGAGATTTTTTAATTTTCATTCGTCTTTTACACAAATATCCATATTTAACTGGAAAAAGAAGAAATTTTTCATTTCTCCAAATTGATCTCTCCACTGAAATAAAATTAGTTTTCAGTGTTATTTTTTTTTTACTTTTTATTATTAAATTATGTTACTAAAAGAAGACTGATATCTACAGTTCTATTGTGATTCTGCAAAGACCATATAGACTGGTCGAAACAGGGAGCCATCTAGCGTTCAGATGTGATGAGATATCTGCAATGTATATAGAAAGAAATAAGTTTTTCTTATTATTTTATGAGGCAATAACAAACAATTTTGTATTAAAATAAATAAATAATAATAAAATTATTATCAATCATTTTGAATCTATTTGGAGAAAAATTCCAAAAGTAACTCAAAAGAATATACAATAGAATCTTAGGCATTTAATGAAACAATTGAGAATTTTATGTTATTAAAATCTCAAGTCTTCAGAAAACCTTGTTATATTGGAATTAGGATAGAATAGAAATTTAAGAAAAATCTTTTTAAATATTGAAAGAATAGAAAAGAAAGAAAAATAATTAGAAGAAAATTATTACTAACTACAATTTGCATGATTATTTTTAAATGGACAATATTTAAAATAGGAATTTTAGTTCTTTTATATTTTTCCCTTTTGGAAACTTTCGATTATGTTTTTTTTGTTTGTGTGGTTTATGTAGTTTTAGAATTAATAGCATTTTTAAACTATATATTTTAATTTAACATATTAGGATAATGGTGACATTCGTTGAATAATAGGAAGGCATTAATACAATATTTGAATTATATTTCCTTTTATACAGCAACTCAGACAGTACAGATTTATTTTGATATTCAGTGCAGCATCCATCTAATAGCAGAATAGTGCTGTCCGTATTCTGTGTCGTTTGATCAGGTTGGTTTCCTATTGTGTCCTCTGAAGCGCCTCACAACCTAGCATTTTAGTTTTATTTTTGTCGTGTTTCTAGTAGTCCTCGAAAATGTTAAAACACTCCTAATTCTACAGTATGTAAATATGTAAGAGAGTTAATCTTGAATCTCAGAGACAAAACATTACTTCACTCAAAAAAAAGTCTTATAACTTTTATTTTAAAAGTAGATGATAAGGTAAATACTGGGATCTTCAAATTCGATATGATGCCTTCTTCCTGGATGGTTAAACTGTTCACAATGCATGCAGTTCGCTGTTCCTATGGTTTGGAGAGAAAGAGATCAAATGTAAGATCACTCATAAGACTGTTATTTATATTTAATAGAAATAACAACATTCCTTGTACGAACAGAACGCGAATTAGCAAAATATTCAATGAGATCCTCATGGAGACTTGTCTCTCACTACAAAGAGCTACAACACACATGTGACAAAAATACAGAATGTGGTGTTGGACAATGATGACTCCTATACTGATAAAAACTCTTTCAGAGGCGATATAGAAACATTATATTATAATCCGACTCTATTTTTTTTTTTTTTTTAAAAAAAACATCATTTATTAACGCCAAGGAGATCTTAATGATCTTTCATTATTTGAATTTGTCTAAAAACGGGAAATCTTAGCTTCTAGATTCAAGAGGGAATCTTCTGTAATAAGTTGTTGTTGTTGTTGTTGTTTTTTTTTTTTAACAACCATCAGATGAATTTAAAAGCTTTAAATTCCTAGGATTATTCAATATTTTGTAATGATGTTTGTTCTATTAAAAAAGTCCTCGGACATCAACGGAATTCATCAGTGTCTCATCTGTTTATTGCTCGAAATCATGGTTCCTCGAAAATATAAGCTTATGCTGTCTTTAGCAATACTACCAAAATAAGATTCATTAGGGGATGAGACAATTTTATTGGAAATATACCTCGAATAACTGGGAATTTAAGAGTTGTATTACACAATTTAAGCTTTATTGTACTATTTATCGCTCTTCTCTGTAATTGGAGCAGGAAACAATATGCACAACTAGTGGCCAAATAAAAATTACTATTTCCTGAGCAATTTTAACTACTTCTTTACACCTGAAACTGGGAATGTTGAAAACTTTCAGCAATATAGTGGGTCGAAATATGTAGAAATTACATACCATTTATGAGACTTAATATGATAGAACGAAACAAGAGATATTTGCAATTCCTCAAATGAGAGAGCTGATAAATGTTAAATAGCTTGAATTTCAGCTAAATGAAGTGAAATGCAGCTGCATTAGTCACTCAAAAATCAGTAATTGTGTTTTGTTTCCTAATTGCAAATTTATTTCCATTACGGGAAAAAGCGATACTTGTGCAAAAGAAACGCCAGTATTCAGGCTCATACCTGCTGGGATTTCAAGAGATGAAAATGTAACATAAAAGCAAATTATCTAGTTTCTTTTAGATAATTTAAAACGCTACATATTTAATATGTTAAACATATAGTGTTTTCAATGTTGTAAGTAGAACTGCACGTCAGGCACAATCTTGTGTGATAAAGAAAATTTAATAAATGTCTGAAATCAGCTTTGAAACTCTAAACACTTGAGATAGTGAAATTATGAATGGAAAAAAATCTGTCTTATGTAAATAACAACGCGGAACTGTGACTATGTTCCAATTGTAATAATAAATCCTCAATTTTTATCTTTTTGTGGTATTGATCTGCTTCAGTGACAAGTTGTAATTAATAGTATGATATTTATAAAGTAACGCAGTATTCTCCAATAATAAAATAGGAGTTGTCATTTTTGTTTGTTCTTTTAAATTACTTAATTTTTAAATAACCTAGTATTAGAACTATATTAGACTCCACTGACCTTTAGTTAATTTAATATTGGACACCGGTAGATTTTTAATTTATATTATTTAAGTTCTTTGAAATTTGAAGGTGATAGGCCTATATAATAAAATTCTTCAAAAGATACTTTAGTGAAGATAATTAGGAATTCTTAACAAATTCAGCTAACGAAAATAAATCAAGATCGATAGTGATTTTAATAAAACTAAGCTTGCACTACTCGGATAACAACATTGGATAAAAAGTCAATCTGAAGTTCAATGGAGATAATAAACCCAAGAAAGAAAATTATGAAGTCATTAATAAATATTACATTGTACGCGTTAAACATATAATGAGACAATGGTGGTAAAATTTGGAGTGAACCTCTTTACCTTTGATAGAATAATCTAGAAAGGTTTTTGTGCAAAAGCTGTCATCAGCTTATAATGAGGCGCTATCTTGCCATTGAGAAGATTACTTGGATTGTTTGCCACTTGATTGAAGTAATCAACCATGTATTCATCTTGAACATCTGGGGGCATTCGTTCTATAAAGGGATCCACAGCACGTCTAATATCTGTCAATAGAAAACAGAAACAATTTATTATTATTATTATATTAGATAAAAGTGAATTGATTGCTAAGAAAATTATTTGGTCCAATTAGTTGAATTACTCCATTAGTAAAATGTTTAAAGAATATCTTCTATTAATAAGCTGTTAATTTTTTATTCTATTTTCTAAAATTACTTTTCTCCTTTACATTAATAAATAAAAACGATCGAGTTTCCTCTAAATGTTGATAATAGAATGAATTTGTATAATAGATACATTGGCAGTTAAAAGTTCGTATATTACACATTATTTCTCTTTGATTTTGCAGAAGATCAAAGCCTCGCCATCTGTCGTCAAACTATATTTTTTTATTTTGAGTTTGATTAGTTTTTGTATGTCATTGACAGCTTGTTCAGTTTCATTGCGAGTTTTGAAGAAATAAATAAGCTACAGACTATTCTCCATTAAGTAGACTAATAACATTCCTAGGAAGGAAGGTTCCCAGCATTTCCAGACATTTTTCTTCGGGGGAGGGGAGGGGGGAATACTTATCCTTAAACACCTCCAATCAAGTGTCAAGCACTTGAGCTATCAGTTACAATTACCAATATAGAAACAAAGATCTACAAAGATTCTTTAAAAAATACATGCTATATAAAATCATATAGCAAAGAAAATATCCCTTTTAATAGTTAACTTTGAATTTATACTTCTCACAAGGAAACCTCTCGAACCTTACAATCACAGATTTTAATGAAACTTTGCAGAATGAATCATTAGATTGTGTTTATAAAATGAAAAAACTCTTAGGTTGGAATCGACCGCGAAGGACCATTTTTTTGGGGGACAAAAATGTTCGAATATAGGTCGTTTTACCTCTGAAACACCAGATGGCGCAAATGATTTGTTGCTAACGTCTATATCTAGTAGTTTCCTATACATCCTAATAGCTAAGTTAAGTGGCGCCATCTGTTGTTGACTCGTGATATAAACTTATTCATAGTCTTTATTTTGTTTTAAATTTAAAGTTTCCAAATTCGGAAAGATTCTTAAACGTAAATTAGAAAGAATCAGATATAAGAGGAAACCATCTACATTAGTTGGTTATGATGTATAATATATTGATAAATCAATTTCATTTACAACGCTGATCAATTCATCGGCGTCAAAAACACAGCGTGCGTTGAATCTAAAGAATTTCAATGCATTTTTATGAATTAAAAGTTCTGATGATTTACTTCAATAAAATATTTTGTGCATTGGGTCCTTTATTAAACAGTCTCCTCCTTTGATTTGGCATTAATTTTTTTTTTAATAGCTTAAAAATGAGAGGTGCATAGAAGGTTCTATTTATAGTCCAGTGCATATCATTGAGAGCTTATAACTTCCAGTCACAAATCGGTCGGAAGATTTTATTATTTTAATAAGTATTATTTTTATCATATTTTCTTCTTTTTCCTAATAGTAAGTTCTTTTTTATTTCTTTTCTTTTTTTTATCTTAACATAAAGCTAAAGGGAATAAAAAAAGTCTTATGTGATTAATTTAGTGAAAAAAGAAATGTAAGCAAAAATTAAGACAATAAAAACACTTTTAAATTTGAAATAGTAATACTTATTAAAAAAAATTACATCCTTTTTCTCGGATTTGACTCTCGAAATTATAAACTCTCAATGTAGGGGAGACCGGGGCCAAGTGGACCTAGGGGTAGAGTGGACCGTTGACTTTAGTAATTCATGTAGACGCTAGAATGTGCCAAAAATCGGATAGAAGGTTGGTGCCATTGTGGCGCTGCTACCACAAAAGCGTCAGTGAATTCGGCTTATTGGCGACAGTGAGGTGATCGATTGTTTTGTTTTTGTTCAGGTAAGTAAATGTTTAGTGTTGTTTTTACTATAATATTGCCGTTCAGCGATGCATTGAATAACACAACCTTAATATATATATTAAAGGCGGCAATCTAAAGATCATTTTAAGCTATAGTATGAATTGAATACTTAAAGTAGTCGATAGTTACAACTGAAGGAAACGCCAAAATGGCGATGGGGCAGAGTGGACCGAACGACACGGGGCACATTGGACCAGTGGTCCACTCTGCCCCGCTGTTTTTACAATAAAATATTTTGGCACTATACATTATATTTTTTTTCTATATTATATATTTATTAGGCCTATTGTATTATATTGTATTATATTATTACATATTATATTTTTTTTATATATTTTGTGTGTAGCCTATATTATTAAAGGATATTACCCCTTTAGTAATTCCTCTCAGCAAGTACCGTAATAGGGGAAGACTTCATGCGAAGGCATCTTAATCTTCGAAAATAGCCAATTTATACATTTAACTGTTATTAAATTCTAATTAAAAACTATGCAAACTGTTACATTGTGGAATTGGCAACATGACACGATTAAAATCTTGGTCTCTGAGGGAATATATTTTGATTTTTAATAATTGTATTGCTGTAATTATGTATTTGAATTTTTGTATTTTGTAAAGTCTTGTATATTATTATTGTGATATTTCATGGTTAAATATTATTTTAATGGTTTGAGCTTATTTACAAAACAATTTGTGCGAAAGAAAAAGAAAAACTTCGAAAAAACAGTTGTGCGTTGATTGAGTGATCACGTGGTTTTATCTGTTTCGTTTTCCCATGGGAAAAATCAGATCAGTTGATGAATCTGAAACACACGGGCAAAAAGTACACCAAATCAGTCTAAACATATCAGGAGAGGGAGCGTATTCTAAAACACACCCAATTATATCCCTAAGTGAACTAACACAATTTTCAGTAAGTGAAACTCTAAATTAAACATAAATTCTATACACACTTTGTTACATTAGAAAGAATTAAAAAATGGCATAAATAACAATATAATCTTAATAGAGAACAAAAAAAGGTCAACGGCAATACTGACGGATACGCCAGTAAAAAAAGCTCTGCAAGAAGAGAAACGAAAATCTAAAGAAAGAAAAGAAAGAGTAGCAACGAAAAACATGACTCGGCCAACAGTCTCTAAAAGCAACATAAACAAAAAAAAAAAAATAGAAGCAAAGGAAAAGGGATAAAGAGGAAACAATTACAGATGATTAGTGATGATGAAGATGATGAAGATGCTGTGCGCCTCTCCTGTTTGAAGAATTTTAAAAAAAGCAAACCATGGCAAGAGTGGATTCAATGTACGCAGTGCAAGAGATGGGCCCATAGTTCCTGCGTAGCCAGTTATATTCCGGGTTTATTTTACGAATGCCTCAACTGCAAAGAAGATTTCTCTAGTGAAAGTGATTAATTAATTCAATGTAAACCTATTTGATATTATTCATTTACGACTTTTTACTGCATAATGTTTATTTTAAATTTTCACTTGAATATGTAATATCTTAGGTAGTCTATGTTAAGTTAAACTTTAATTCATGATATCCTAAATGGCAAATTATTTTATATTCAATAAAAATCTTACTTTAAATGTTGTTATTCTTACCCGAATCAACGTGCCCCATGGGGTGGTCCAGCCTGCCCCGTGGTCGGGACAGGTTGGACCACTCTACCATTTTTGCTTTGCTAATTAATACCAATTTTATTTATGAATATAATGAAATGAAATCAAGTATTTACATTCTTGAATAGTTCCCGATTCTGACAAAAATAAATGCAATGGAAAATCTCTTAATAAAAAAAATAAAAAAATTCAACAAAAAAAAGTGGACCGCTCTGCCCCGGTCTCCCCTACTTGACTACTTCAGACACCTTCTACGCACCTCTCATTTTTAAACTATTAAAAAAAAAATAATGCCAAATCAAATATAGAGGAGACTGTTTAATAAAGGACCCAATGCACAAAATATTTTATTGAAGTAAATCATCAGAACTTTTAATTCATAAAAATGCATTGAAATTCGTTAGATTCAACGCACGCTGTGTTTTTGACGCCGATGAATTGATCAGCGTTGTAAATGAAATTGATTTATCAATATATTATACATCATAACCAACTAATGTAGAAGGTTTCCTCTTATATCTGATTCTTTCTAATTTACGTTTAAGAATCTTTCCGAATTTGGAAACTTTAAATTTAAAACAAAATGAAGACTTTGAATAAGTTTATATTACGAGTCAACAACAGATGGCGCCACTTAACTTAGCTATTAGAATGTATAGGAAACTACTAGATATAGACGTTAGCAACAAATCATTAGCGCCATCTGGTGTTTCAGAGGTAAAACGACCTATATTCGAACATTTTTGTATAAAAAAAAAGTGGTCCTTCGCGGTCGATTCCGCATCTAAGATTTATTTCATTTATAAACACAATCCAATGATTCATTCTGCAAAGTTTCATTAAAATCTGTGATTGTAAGGTTCGAGAGGTTTCCTTGTCAGAATAACAATTTATTAAGGAACTGATATTAGTCTTCGCCGGTAATTACAATAAATTCGATCTTGTATCAGGTTGAATGAGTTGTGAAAAGCGGAAGGATGTAGTACGACATTTCGTAAGCCGTCAAAGACAATATTTTGAATCAGATTCTGTTCATATATCTTATTACAATGACAGCTTTGAAAACTACACAAAAGAAAGCATTTTTTTTTTTGATGGGGAAAAGGATCGTATTTTGGTGAGTTCTTTGCTAATGGTTAAAGAAAAGAGCTAACTTTGAAAAAGCATTTTTATAGTCATTGACTTACTTTTGAAGCTATCGTGGCTTTCAAAGGGAAATCGTAATTCTGGAGCCACACAATCAATCACATTAAAACCACACTCTTCTAATGTTTGACGAAATTCTTTTTCAGGTTCACTAGACTTCTGTTGAATTGGAATGAATTGTTGAACATCCTAATGAGTGGAAACAATTCACTTTATTTTTAACTACATTGGAAATTAATAAATGAAAAATTGTTAAAGAACTTAGAAAAGCATATTCTTCCTAAAACTTTTGCTTTTTTTTAATTATTTTTCTGTGTTTTTTTATCGAGACAACAGAAAAAGTTCCTAAAACTTATTTAAATTATATAATTTATATAATTCCAAATTGTAAACATTAACACCCACGCAATATAATCTATCTTCCAATTTTTCACTTGTCAAAAATGGATTAAATATCAAATTTCAGATGACAATTTAGTTTTAATCAAACCAGAGCACTCACAAATTTAATATGATTTTAAAAAAGGATTATGCTAAATTATTAGACCCTGATAGAAATCCTTCTTTGTTGATTTTTTAGATTCGTTAGGAAAAAGGTTTTATTATTATGTATCAAAGTCACACACAAATTTCTCCAATCAAAAAAAATAATAATAATCGATCGTTCTTCTACATAAAAATAGTAAGTTTTAAGTTTCACTACAAGTTATAGTTCAACGTTATAAAAATACACAGAGTAATTTATGTAAATTTATGCGAAAAAGAAATAAAGAGATTGCACATTTCATTCAGGCCTTGAGCTACCGTCAATGGGAATCTGGGACGTCTATTTCGTCCTTATTAGGATTCAACGATTTACGATCAACTCGAAGGTATGAAAGGCTATGGGGATCCTTATGTAAGTGTGTTTACAACAGTCTTCAATACAACTACTGATTTTGTTTAAATAATAATAAAATAATAATTTTTACTGCTGTTTTGAAATACAACAGATGTAAGTAGAAAAAATTCTTTTATTATTATTTAAATAAAAATCACTAATTATATTCAAATATATTAGTAACCTACATTTGATATAATATTTTAATCTTTTAAAGAGAGATAAAGAAAGATATATGAAATACCCACCGTCATATATTTGGCCCAGCGCTTGTTTTGAGCTAATCTTTCGAAAATATCGAACATAGTATGTTTGGCGAAAAAAGTTATAAGACAATAACCACCAGGGTTAAGCAGCTGATAAAAGTTCTTGATTGCAGATCTACAAAGAAAAGAATTAAAATATTAAAATTATCACTCTGTTTAATGTAATTCAGTTTTATTGATTTATTTTATTCTTAATTTCATGCCTTTGAATTTTATCATTTTAACTTAGTAACAATACGATAAAGAAGGCTAAGATATGCTTCGAAAGAAAACAATACGTCTTAGATTTTTCAGACTAAAAGTAAGAAATCGAAGAATGTTTAGCAAAATACATTGATAAAGGACTTGGTAACTTCTAAGACTTGTTTGAAAAAAAAAAAAAATTTCCCCCCTCCCCCTAGAGATATTTCCAGCAGATTTATTTTTCATTTCTTTAAATTATTTAAACAAAAAAAATCTTTGAAATTGATCAAGTGGTTTGGAACTTCAGATGTTCAAAATTTCGTCGGTGCACCAATTGAACAACTCGTTAATTTTATCCTGGAATTGAATAAATCCAATAAAAGTTATTTTTTTTAAAGCATCGAAATTAATCATAATTCTGACTTTCGTTTTTTTGAACAACTTAATAAAAGCACCATCATTACTAGTTATTTGATTAATATAATCGTTCTTTTTTTTCTGTTTCCAATGAATTTTATTAAAAGATTTGTTTCTTTCTATCTTCCGAGCACATTTATAATTTAAGTAATTTTTTTTAACCTTAGTAAAGTGTAGAGATAATCAGACAGTATCAAATCTTTGCAGTCAATCAACTTGGAGATAAGCCTGTTTCTTAAGATAAGTACCGATAACTTTAAGCTTTTGATCTCATAATCTGATACTTAAAAAGAAATTCAGTTATTACTTAATCATTCACGCAGTCTTTTATCTTTACCAACATTCACAGCCTCTTGTTTGTAATCTCCGATTTATTTCGACTGATTGACGAAATTTAATCTGTCAAATAATAATTTAGATACGTCAAGTCCAAAGTCGCATGAATGAATCGAATTCGTTTTGGTAGACTTGAGTGAGATCTGATCTGTTGCTGTGGATTATTAAGCCTTATTCTTTCTCATGAAATAATTATTCCCTAACTTTTAGGGAATATGGAAAAATTAAGGAAATGGAGTGGAATGGCAATAAATATATCTCGTTATTTTAAATATAGGATTAAGATTCTAAATTATAAGGTTATACTCAGCCTTTATTCCTGGTTCACATTTGCTGTATTATTTCCTGCCCTATTGGTGTTCTAATTACCATTGAATACAACCTTACATGGATACAATGTGATGATGAGATGCCGGTACGCACCGAAGTGCGAGCTTCGTATCCGAAGCCTCCGTGTTCCAGGGAGCGCTAGTGTTCTCAAGATGGCGAACCCCTAGCAGACTCCCTAGAATTTCAAGGGAGAGATACTGGGGTGGTTTCCCGTGACCTTCCCCAGGACGCCATTAAGGAATGACGTCAGACCGAAGAGAAAGGGAAGAAGAGGCTGGACAACACAGGAAAGGAAATTGAAACAGCCATGCCACTGCCGGGTTTCGAACCCAGGTACTGGCGCATTGGCCGCCACGGCAGACCGCCGCCGAGACCGCACGGTCACGCCAGCACGGCTATGGATAGAATACAGAACCCTAATTTCCAAAATATACAAATCTTCAATAAATATGTATCAGAGGTAAATTTAATTTTACAATCATCTACTTGCTATTTATTATTCAATTGGGAAAATTCAAGTATGGGTAGTGTTCGATCGTAAGACTCTTCACTATAAATTAAAGAATAAAATGAAAACTTGGAATTTTGAATTACAATTTAACTAGGTTTAACAAGAATAGGAAGAATAGGATTTCATTTCTTAATGAAAAAGTAATATTTTTGTTCAGTTGGGCAACTTACGTTTGATTTTGAATCCAGTGGAAACAAAAGAAAGAGAAGATCTTGTTGAATCCTTTTGGAAAAACGCTTCTAGGTTGTTTAACGTCGACGATATCCATGACTGTATAGGAAATCTTTTCATGGGTGAAATTGTCTCTGGCAAAAGAAATCATCTTAGCTGACTTATCTACTCCCACAATTTCAGCAAACGCCGGACAATGAGGCCGAAGAATGTCGCAAGTAACGTTACCACTTCCACATCCTGCATCCATTATGATATCATCTTTGCTCCACGGCATTTTTGAAACATACTGATCAAGAATGGTGTTAGCATGGTGCCTCGGCAAATGATTGGATACAGCATATAATGAAGGATTGTTCATTTTGACCAGTCAGAAAGAATCTGCACAAAAAAATAGGAAAGCTTTATTTTTTAAAAAACTTTTTATAAACAACTTTTACTAAGTATCACTATCTGAGAAATCCTAAACATAGATTGTAAAATGAAGATTAAAAAAGGATTGAAAATACAAAAGTAGACTTTGATTAAAAAAAGTAAAACATTGTAAATTTTAATTTTGTTAAATCACAGCATTAAAGTCTCCTAATTATTATTCTTTATACTGTCCCTACTCGTATGCAATTAAAACATTAAGTGAATTCACAGTTCGGCTTTTTATTTTCAAATAATACTGACAATAAATGATAATTTAATCTTCGTTTTAAAAATCATTTTCCTAAAATTATGATTATGAAATTTGGATTCGTCTATCAAATAGCAAAATATAGAAAGAGACCTAAGAAAGCAATAATTGTTTTCTGATTTACTTAACATTATTTCCTAACTTATTCGACTGTGAAAATTCTTATTTTTTCCCAGTGATGAATTATTATTTATAAACTAAACGCTGAACATTTAGTATGAAAAAGAAAAGGAAGTGCTTCACTTATTTCTTTCTTTTTTTATGAAGATTTATTTGATAAACGGTCAATTCTGACTTACAAAATAAGCCTAACTCTGCAGGAAACGAAAGGATGATCTTCTCCACTGAGAGCAACACAGAGAAATAAATGGGCAGATCCAAACTTTGTTCTTTGGAACCTGTTATCTGATGATCATTCGTTCTCTATTTATTTTTTTCTTTATGAGTTTTTTTTTTTTTTAATTTTTTCTTCATTAGCTAAGATTATAATTAATTTTAAATTTAAAGTAATAATTATGTTATAATAAAAGTAATTAATTACATAATTACGGAAATCGTGAGAATCAATGTGAACTAAAACAAGCAACAATCTATATTGCTGAAATCTTTTATTTCTCTGTCCGGCGCAATTTCCTGTGAGAATGGAAAATATAAGTAATTTTTACAATGAAACGAAGGGAATCGAACCTGCAACCTTCTGATCCGAAGTCAGACGTCCTATACATTAGGCCACCGGGACTACAACTCACCTTATTTTTGTTTTTTTGACTTATGTGTCCTTCCCATTCGCCCCATTAAATAATGAATGTATTCAACCTGTTTTTTGAATCTCAAGATTGTTTATATATTTCCGATCCGTCTATTTATTTGTAATTCGAAAATGACAATTAAAACTATAATTGCCGAAACGTTGCAATATTTTAAATATAATATTCTTACTTAACCAAATCTATGTGATATAGAAAAACAAGCGCGTGTACACGGGAGATGGCCTAGAAAATTCACCAAAAAAGATTGATTAAAAAAATTCATGAAATTGTAAGGCCTTAATGAAATTCAGAGCGCCTTAAAAGAATAAAAAGCGCGTAAAAATATTCGTAAATATGATTGGGCGTCTTTTAGTTTCAGAGGCTTCATATTGATTCCCATGATGGTTCCAATTAGCCTCCGTCCTGAGACCTCACTGTTTACTGGTGATTACTCCTAGCTGACGATCGTCAAAGAGCGTGAAACAACTGTCCTAGGATATCATTTAGGAAACACTTAGTCTCACCCATTGATGTTTATGAATATTTTTACGTATTTTTTATTCTTTTAATGCGAGTTTCATTTGAGGCCGGCGGATACTAGTACAGGAATTTTTTTCATCTTTTTTTCTTTTTTGGTGAATTTATTGTTGCTCGTCTTGGTTGCAGAAGCTCCACATTGATTCCCAAGATTGCTTCATTATCCTCTATGTCGAGACCTTGCTGTTTACTGGTGGCTACTCCTACTTGACGAATAGGAGTAGAAATATTGAGCCATTTTGAAGACAACGTAGCAAACCCTCTTGTGGAAAAGAGGAAGAAATTAAAGCTGTGAATAGAAGCGTAGGGTAAGTAGCTGTAGTCAAAAAAAGAAGAAACCGAATCGTTGTACTCTGACGTTTTAAGTTTTTTGATTCGGAGTGCATACAGAAAACTTCAGTCTCCAGATCCCTTTGATGACATTATAGAGAAAAGAATAAGACTATAACCTCTTTTATTGAATGTTTGAAGGAAAAGACTAAGAAAAGACTAAGACTACAACGTCTTTTATTGGATGTTTGAAGGACTCATTTTTTTGTTTGTTTGTTTGTTTAACTTGCCGAAGTTATCATTAGAGCCACTGGCCTCTAATGTTGCTCTAATGTTGTAGTGCCTTTCGCAAGGTTAAATTGTGAAATTTTAGCAGCTGATATTTCGGGTTCTGTTGCATATTTTTGAGTGAAATTTTGCAAGCTAATTCAAAACATTATAATTTACATGTGTATCAAAACTATTTAAAATAGGAGTAGCTTAAACGCAAATGTGGGCATCAGGAATTTTGCCACTGTTCACATCTTGTTTTTGTTCTTCTTGTTACCCTTTACTCGACCGGATTTAGATCCAAAACTTTAGCATCCAGAATTATGGTTGATAGGTCATTAGATCCATCGTGGAATGCTCTCATCATGTGCAGTTTTTTGATGTCTTAATTGGTTTCCAAAAAATTCACAAATCCCCAGGACCGCCTACAAAGTTAATTATAAGACATGCACATTGCTAATTTTTAGTTTTTATTTTCAAATAACAATAGTGGTTAGATAAAACATATTTTCTCAGAGCCAAAAAAAAGTTTTAACAAATTAGTATTTACAAAAACGTCACAGTTGATGCGACATAAAAAAGAAGAATTGTGATTCAAGAGTTTAAACCCTAAAATACCCACGGATAAAGTTTTAAATTGGGGGTGTAGGCTAAACAAAATTAGGAAAAACAAGAAACTTCAATCATTACTGCGCATATTTGGTAAAGAAGCGTCAGAGAACATAGATGTAGGCGTGTATCAGTTTGTTGTAGATCCAAATTGGAAAGATAGTTAATTGCATTTAGAGACCACTAGACCCAATACGAGGTGTTTATTCTGCTGATTCAGGATGCTTATATGCGCGCACTATATGATTCAAGTTTCTTGTTTTTTCTAATTTTGTTTAGCCTGCAACCCCAAATTCAAACTCTTTTAGGGTTTAAACTCTTATTAAACTTGAATCATAATTCTCTTTAATCTCACGCCTGCTGTGGCTTTTTTGTGAAATGGCAGTGGTACATATAAAAAAAAACCCGAAAATACAGATTTGGTGAATACTGAAGTAAGACGCTATATTTCCACCTGATTTGTTGGAATATTCACTTAGCAACACAAACCGATAAAAGAGAGGATAAATAATCAATTAAGAATTGAATCATAGATTCTTTAATCTTATCAGTCTCTTACCTAACCTATCTAGCGATTTGATTAGCAAAAAGAGTCTAAATTATGTGTGGATAAGTTAAATTGCTGCAGCAGGAGAATAGTGAAGAAAAACAACTTGTTTAAAATATGGAACTAAAGTGGTTCTGCGAACTGTATTAAATTTTATTTTGGAATTAGATGCTTTTTTAATTTGATATTTATCTATTACAAATTATTTTGTGTTCGTAATTCTGTATATAGATACTTCATTAACAAGTGACTGTATATAAAAGCCGGCATTTAAAACGATTATTTATAGATATACTATATATAGCCTAATTGAAAATTATCTGAATCTAATATTTGTTTGATTGAAAAGCTTGAAAATAAAGTTGACTGCTTGCAAGAATAAGAAAAAAAATCACCTTTAAAATGATTAAAAAGTTTTAATCATTTGGATAGTGTGAGTTGTTTTTATTTCGTAGATTTCTTTTCATTGTGTTTTATTTCATTCTAGATTCGTATAAAGATATCATCCTTTATTTAAATACAATGTATAGCTTAATCTTCTAAGCTTAAAACTTATGATAAAGTTAAGTTATATAAAGTTAGGTTTTAGTAGAAGGTAAAGCTATGATTTTCTGATAAGATAAAGCTTTATAGAAATTTAAAACAGACTTTAAAAAGTTTAAAGTTTGTGTTTTTTTCTGTTAGTCCTAAGCTTTATCTTATCGGAAGTTCATAGACAAAAAAAAAATATTTATATAAATAAATAAAAGTGGTAAACGGTCGTTTAATGACGTGTGCTTAAAAACAAAAGATGTTATTTTATAAATAATTGATAAGTAAAAATTTAATAGTTTTATTTTTTAGAATATTGAATATTTTAGCATTATGTAATGTAACAGCATTTGAATGAGTTCGGTACAATGAACATTTACAAATTTCATGAAATACTTTGATCAAAAGACAACGTTATTCATATGGATAATTTGGCAGCGCTAGAGTGTGAGTGTAGCCCTGACAGCAGGCAATAGCTGTACTTTTCATTGCAAAGCAAAACAATAAAAAATCTGTATTTTCTTTTGTATGTATGTAAGAGTTTTTTCTGCTTTTGTTTTATTAGGAAGTAAAAAAATCGAATTTAAAAAAGATTTAACTTTAAAATTGATAATGATTATCTGTAACAAATGATGTTCATTTAATAATTAATCGATTAATCATATGAAATGTAATTACACTTTTTTTCTTTAGACTAAAGAAAAAAAAATCATCCATTATTACTGATAAATTTATCACTTAAAACTAGTTATCAGAATTAAGAGAAAATAATAAATATAGGATAAAATATTCTTTTAATGAAGGAAGTTTTGCGTTTTGAAGCCATTTTGCATTCTAAGTTACGTCATGTAGGCGTTTATTTCTTGTATTTTGGGTCATTTTATCTCTGCATTTATAACCGTCCTTTACTTATTCAATCCGGTTTGCTTTTGTCGAACTCATTTAAACAAAATTAACATAAAATAATAAATAACTAGTGGACCCGTGCGAATAATTCGCAACAAAAAACCACCTTTGAGAAATAATAAACAAATCCAACAGCTTGTGTGCATGTTAGTTAAACACATTGTCAATAGATGGCGTCTTCTCAAGTTTTATAAAAAAGTTGACCCGTGCGAATAATTCGCATGGTATCTTGATCAGTCACCGAATGGTAATGTGGAAATAAATAAATGAACAGATTGTCAATAGATTGCCTTCTACATTTTTACAAAAAATATTTTTAAAATAAATTTTTTTAACGAAAACATTAATTTTAAACAATCTGTTTATTTTTCATCATTAGCGGTGAACGTAATCTTGAAAATATCTCAATCATTGATTTCGATGAAGTATTAAGGGAAATAAAAAAAACACCTTTGAGAAATAATATATGAGAAGTTGACTAATTTTTATGTTTCTATTGTTATAAATCGTTTATTTTTATTAAAATATAAATCTTTGTTTGTTTTTTTATCTGTTGTTATTAAATAAACGATGAAATATCATTTAAAGTGCATTTTTATTCAAAAAAAGGAAATATTTGAAGGTTACAACGCTAAAGCAATATTTTCGCTTTCGAAAAATAAGGCGCTTCTATTAAAGCGTGTCTACATTTTTATAAAAAGTTTTTAAAAATAAAGTTTTTTAACGAAAACATTAATTTTAAACAATTTGTTTATTTTTCGTCATTAGCGGGGAACGTACTTCAAAATGATGCCTCAATCATTGATTTTGATGAAGTAGTAAAGGAAATATGGCGTTCCGACAAAAAAAAACCCTTTGAGAAATAATATATAAAATAATATATGAAAAGTTGACTAATTTTTATGTTTCTATTGTAATAAATCGTTTATTTTTATTAAAATATAAATCTTTGTTTTTTTTTTTATCTGTTGTTATTAAATAAACGATGAAATATCATTTAAAGTGCATTTTTATTCAAAAAAGGAAATAGTTGAAGGTTACAACGCTAAAGCAATACTTTCACTTTCGAAAAATAAGGCGCTTCTGTTAAAGCGTATCTACATTTGTATAAAAAGTTTTTAAAAATAAAGTTTTTTAACGAAAACATTAATTTTAAACAATTTGTTTATTTTTCGTCATTAGCGGGAAACGTAATCTTCAAAATGATGCCTCAATCATTGATTTTGATGAAGTAGTAAAGGAAATATAGCGGTCCGACAAAAAAAACCCTTTGAGAAATAATATATAATGATAACTTAATTATTACATACATACATTGTAATGTGTAATTTTTTTGATAGAATATCTTCAGTGATATTGGCGATTATTTACTTTCTGTTATCTGATATTGCTTGAAGAATTTTTAGCGGCGCTCAGAGCTATACCGTTACGAAAAGCATTCGGAATTGACAACGTACCAGTAGAATTGTTAAAAAATTCGGGGCCAACTGTCATTCAGACATTATATCAGCTTACCGGCAAAATTTACGAAACAGGCTGTAATAATTCCTATACCAAAGAAACCAATAGTCAAAACATGTAATGATTGTAGGGACCGTAAGCCTTGTCAGCCACGCGTCAAAAATGTTGCTCCACATTATACGACAACGACTGGCGTTTTTAAATGATACACAGTTTGGCTTTCGTCAAAACCTTTCAACTCGTGACGCAATAACACCATTGCGTGTAATCGATGAACGATTTGCAGACAGTAATCGCAATGTTTTCTTCTGTTACATTGATTATGAAAAGGCGTTAGATAGAGTAGATTGGCACAGATTGTTCCCTTCAGTAAAAGCATTAACTAATCTAGACGACAATGGGCAACCTTGTCGTATTCCTCTGTGTATCTGTGCCGGTGCCACTTCTCCTTCAGCTAGCCTGACAATAGCTTCTTGTCCGTCGTATAGATCAGTGGTGCCCAACCTACGGCCCGCGGGCCATATCCGGCCCGCGAAGGTGTTAAATGTGGCCCGCTATTTTATTCCGGTTTTTTTTTTGTTGAATAGGAGATTCCGTTTTTTTTTTGGTTGTTGAATAAGAGATTCCGTTTTTTTTTTTTTTTTTTTTTTTTGGTTGTTGAACCTGGAGATTCCGTTTTGTTTTTTGTTTTTTGGTTGTTGAATAGGAGATTTCGTTTTTTTTTTTTGGTTGTGGCCCGCGAGATTCACAGCAAAATCAATTTTGGCCCCCAGATTACGAAAGGTTGGGCACCACTGGTATAGATCAAAAATTAGCCTCAATAACTTTTGTGGGTAATTGGTTTTTAAATCACTTTTATCACTCTTATGTAATTTTCTACATAAATCATTCAATTCGAATAAGAAAACATCCAAAACATTTCAAAAGTATCTATAAATTTCAAATTTCAAGTTATTGGTAGAAAATTACCAAAAGTCGGCCGCCACATTGGATCTGCCATTTTGAATTTTGAACAGAGGATGTCAGATTCGAAATCAGCGACCTCCAAAAACCCTGAAAACAAATTTCAGGCTAGTATTCCCAATAATAGGGGCAAGAGGATTTTTTGCACCATGATTACTGAATCGAGCCCACTGTGCGACGTAAGGTTGGAGATAGATACTATAAACATTACAGTGAGTGCCGTATGGATCTTTGCCTGTCTGAAATCGAAAATAAGACCTTAACGCAAAGAGAAGCTTCATTTAAATACAAAATACCAAGAAGCTTAATAATATTAAAAATTAGAGCAATCAGGCGCAATCTAGTAAGGCAACCTGGTCGCCAATGCATGTTTACGGATGACCAAGAGAGTGCATTTGTACATCATGCAATGGAAATGTCTCGATACGGTTTCCCCATAACGATATTTGATTTACGATGTATCGTTAAAACTTAACTGGACAAAAAGGGAGAATCTGTGCCGCAGTTCAAGAACTATTTTGCAGGTAGAACATGAGCGGCAATGTTCCTGAAAAGACACAGAAACCACCTCAAAGACCACCTGAAAACAGAAATCGATGGGATTCCATCAAATTTAATTTATAATTACGATGAGACAAATTTGGTCGATGACCCAGGAAATAAGAAAGTCCTAACAAAACGTCAGAAGGCAGGAGGCCGAAAGAAGAAATTGAATGTTGAGGCTGGGAAAAGCATTTCTTCCGAAGAAGTGCAAAGCTTGTCTGTACCATCAACTTCGCAAAAGACGCCTGCCAACAAAAACAACACTGTGCAGAAAGCTGATTCGGATAAGGATAGCACCGTTAAACCGTCGCAAAAGAAAAAGCTAGCCAACAAGAAGAAAGAAAAGGAGCGTAAAAAGAAGAAGAGGATAGTGTCTTCTGAGAGCGAAACGGAGGCTGATTCTGACGATCTTGAAATGAAAGACTCTGACGATGGACCTTTCATAGAAGAAGATGAGGAAATGGAAGATGATGATTGAATAATAGTCAAGAAACACCATCACGCCGTGATTCGATCCCGAACGAGAACGAATTAGTCGTTGTCGATTACGAAGGGGAGATATAGCCAGGTCAAGTACAGAAAAAAGGAAATGATGGGACCTACGTAAAATGTATGGCACTCTATGGACGTTCCTGGAAATGGCCAGAAAAAGATGACATAATTTTCTATACAACCCAAAACATGCGATTTAAAATAAACGAGCCAAAACAGCTAAGCCCCAAAAGAGCTTTGTACCATGTACCAGAGGTGGGGAAAACCTAAGAAAGAAGGCCTAGTTTAACATTAGTTTCTAATTCATGTGTTTATTGAAAGTTGTTTAATTTTCGTTGATTTTTATTAATATCTGTAAATAATTAAGGCTAATAAAAGATCTCCTAATGAAAGATAAGAAATAAAGTTTTAGGTCAATACATTTTAGCGATTTTACCAACTTTTCTGTTTGTTTTTTCTTACCTTGATGGATTATTCTTACGATAGCTGTGCTTGGCTATAGTCCCAATTGAAGTTTTCATAAGATTTCGTGCAGCTTTATGAGTTGGAACAAAGTTGTAAACAGCGAAGATATCAATATTCCAAAAGTTAAGAAAAAAAATTATAGAAACCTATCATTGCCTGACGAATATTAAACATGTAATGCAATTAGTTATGTAATTAGCTATCTATTACACCGTACTGGGTTTATGTAACGCAGATAGTTTTTCTTATATTTAGTCGTGAATCGAAAAATCGGATATCCTGGACTATAGTTATATGATTTTACGGTATTAATATATGAGCAAATATAAATGATGTAAATCTTGAGAGTTTAAAAATTCTTCAAATTAAAGTTTTAAAACTTACATTTATTAAAAAAATTTGGAAGGACAAAATAAAAACAAACTATATGCTGAATAAATATGGTATTTGTATTTCCAAAGCAAAAATTATATTATAATATTATTTTGAAAAATTACTATTATACTGTATATTGAAATAAAAAAAATAATATACAAACTATAACTTAAGATCTGAAAGTAATATAAAATTAACATATCCTTACATTAATAACAGTTATGAAATAAGAAATGTTAATTACAAAATTGAAAACATTATTAATAATTTAAATATAAATTTATCTGAAGACAGTCAATATATAAAACTATATTATTTTAAATCAAACAATACATATATAAATATATATATATAAAACATTAAAAAAAATTTAAAAAATGGTTAAATTGAAAATTTTTAAGATTGTACATATATAAGAAATTTCACATTGCATATATTGTATTAAATGTTATTTTCTTCATATGAATGGAAATTATTGTTGATCATAATATAAACAATTTTTCAAAACTTTACAAAAATTACTTAAATCTTTACTTTTATTTATAATATTAAGATAGAAATCATGGATACCTATGATTATTTTTAAAAAAAATGTTTTGTAGATTTTATCTTTTAGATTATTAAATACTGAGATATACAGGGTGATTCACGAAGATATGCAGAAACTTCGAGAGCTCATTCTACATGTAAAAGTAAAGAAACAAAGTTATATAAACATAGGTCCGGAAATGCTTCGGTATCGAGTT
>JAFIDM010009631.1:247678283-247694377 GCA_023159025.1 Thereuonema tuberculata | reverse complement strand
CACAGACTTGTCTTGTACAATGATTGAGCTACTCGCCGGGTCAATTGAAGTCGGCTGACTGAATCCCCTAGGTACCTGGTTGGATATACTGGAAGGGAACAGATTTCAATATGGCGTCGTTCCGAACAAGAATACGATAACACTTGTTGTTGTCTTATCGTCGTGAAAATATCGTGTTATCGCGGGTAATCGTTGCTATGAATTCGATGAATTTACACTTATATGCCGGCTTTGGCATACTTCTCCTAAATTCGCCTTAGTAATTGGTGAACCATCGCTCACCCAAAAGAACTTAACACTTGGAAGCAATGACCGCTTGCCATGGATATCGCAATCGGGAAAAAAATGCCTCTCCGTCACCAACAACGGTTGCTATGTCTCCTGACAACAATTAACCTTTTTTTTTCTTCGCCGGATAGCAGCGACACTTGGTGATACTAAAACCTGGGAAAAGCGCTACAGCCAAGATATTAAAGAAAACAAAACTTTAAATTAGAGAAACAATAAATCAACGTACAGAAGGCTCAGAGAGGAATAAAAAAAAATAATAAATAAAAAAAATGAAATGAAGCAGAACCGCTTCATTACACTGAGTTCGTGATGATGTCTGCCATGGAGTTCTTTACGAGCCCATGATTCACGCAGCTGCTGAGTGTGGGTGTCAGGGGTGGTGAGTGTTGGAGAAGAGTTTTCGAGGTTAAGGGGTGTGAGGTGTGTGTCAGCCTTGACAATGGCTGAGTGAAGTGAGGAGTCTTCTGCTCTTTGGTGGAAATGTTCCCTAAGTGTATGTACTTGTTTTTCGTGTAGGGTGATGAGGTTGATGAGTCCTCGGCCTCCCTCCTTGCGGGGAAGAGTCATCCTTTCCGTAGCGGACTTGGGGTGGTGCATGTTGTGTTTCGTGAATGTAGTGCGTGTTGCGCGTTGTAGTGCTTCGAGTTCGGTGTTTGTCCATGGAATTATGCCGAACGAATATGTTAGTGTGCGAACGGCAAAAGTGTTGATAGCTTTAATTTTATTTCTGGCGTTGAGTTGTGTTTTGAGGATTTTGTGAACTCGAGCAAGGTATGTGTTCTTCAGTGCATTTTTGATGTTTGCGTTGTCAATGACGCGCGCTTGCTGGAAGCCCAGGTACTTGTAGGTCTCTCCCTCTTCCATGGATTGGATGGCCAAACCATGGTCCAGTTCAAAACCTTCCAAATTCGAAGTCTTCCCACGTATTATGTGTAACTTGCGGCATTTGTCAATTCCAAATTCCATCCCAATGTCTTTGGTGAACTGTGTGGTGGCTTGTAGTAAATTAGTAAGTTGTGCATTGTTTGTGGCATAGAGTTTAATGTCATCCATGTAGAGTAAGTGTGTGATTTTATATGGTGTCACAGTGCCTGTGGTAAGCCTATAACCGTGTTTTGTGTTATCTAGTATATGGCTCAGTGGATTCAAGGCGAGGCAGAACCAAAGAGGACTCAAGGAGTCTCCCTGGAAAATACCTCTCCTTATGGGAATGGGATCTGTAGTGATGGAGGTGTTAGAGGTGCGTAGGTGTAATGTTGTGTTCCAACTCTTCATCGTGGCAGCTAAGAAGGCCGTGATCTTGGGGTGTATTTTGTAGATATGAAGAGTGTGTAATTATTATTATTATTATTATTATTATTATTATTATTATTATTATTATTATTATTATTATTTTAGTTCCGTACCAGTTAAAGTTGTTCTTACGCTAATCTTAGATAGATGTTAAGGTTCTGTTATTTATTCAATAACATCATTAATTTGATTTGTTATTTATCTTTTTTTAATTTTTCACTAGTAATTACGATTTTTTTATTGGTCAGTCAAAGTGATAAACTTGTAGTGGCTCTCAATACTTAAAATACCTGAAAGTTTTTTCTGACAAACAGAAGATAAATTGGAAACTAATGATTGGGAATGTTAACTTCTAAATTTCTTTCTCTTTTTATTTTTAAATAGAATTATTAGACTATTTAAATTTCAAACTAACTTTTTTCAATTTATGACAAAATCATTAATCACATCGGCAATCTAAACCTGCCAATAAAGTTTCAGTTTTAGTTATTTTGATCATAAACGGACATGAATCATAAACGGATAATAACTAAAATTGTTTTTAGAAATTTCTTTTTATGGTAGAAATGGTATAACTGCATTTCAATTGGCCATTGAAAGTTATTGGTGAGTTAGAAGTCAGTTGTTAGGGAAAAACAATTTAAGAACTTTTAAAACTTTATTCATAAAACAAATTAAGGAACCAATTTGTAACAACCATCTACATATGCGACAGCGAAATGTTGTCGGTAAGCTAGAATTTATTGATATTTGCTAATGTTTAAACGTTAGCATTTGTTTTTGCCTCAGATACTCATTTTGAATCTTAGTTTTTTTCTTAAATTAATAGGGAGGTCATATTTACCCTTAGAATTTCAGCTTTCTGAGCCAAGTAGTTTTTGAGTTATTGTAATTTCTGCAATGTTGAACAAGTTTTGAACCAAAATCAAAGGCGAGTCCTGGGATAAATAAGTTTGCTGTCATAGTAGCAATGGACAGAAGAAATTCGCAATTTGAAATTGCATTTTTTTTTTCTCTTTCCGATATAGATAAAGATTTTTCTTATCTTTACAAAAAATGTTAGACCATCCTACAATGTATTTGTACATAAATATCCTTTACTAACTTTATGTACAGATAAATTCATAATCTTTAAATTTTGTTTATCCGCAATATAATCTTTAGCATAAATTAAACTGGTTATTTCGTGACACTGTCTTCAAGTAACTTGGTTTCTTCAGCCACTTCTCGATGGTTGAATCCAGACAAAAGCAGTTGCAAACCAACCTCACAATCTCTGACGTAATCAGGTGACGTAAATTTAAAGAAACGAAAACCCAAGATTACATTTATTCAAATTAGGAGATCTGAAACTAAGAAAAAAATACTTTTAAAGTTAAAGTAGAGGAAAGGTGCCTAATATTTTACACTTATACACTTTTTGAAATGCGTTTTTGAAAAGCTAAAAATAAAAATTATTTTATTTTTATAATTCAATAAGAACCTTACATAATTATAGTTACAACACATTTACCAAATGTGGAATAATAAATAAACTTTTCATATAGTTATGAAAAGTTTACAAAAACGTCGGATATCAGGAATGAAGTTAAGGTTTCCTAATATGGGATAGTAAACAAAAGTTGTTATCTGAATAATATGAGACGTTAACATGTATTTCCCTGAACAACTAACCATATCTTACTACTCGTAGGCCTAATTATATTTGATTTTCCTACATTGAGGACACACAAAATTGTCTTCTTCAACACCACAATCTTCGTGAACCCAGGGATAGCATATAGTGCACTGTGCCCATTTTTTCTCCATGTTTGTCGTCAGAGAAACGACCAGTGCAGAAGAGGCATTCTGTGTCATCATTAGTGTCCATATCGGAATCACCACCCTCATCAAGATGAACATCCGAATCAGAGTCACTCGATGATTCTTCTATTTTTGTATCGCATATTTGGATCCCCATGATATCGCATATTAGGAGCTCGCCATCTTGCACAAATAATCATACCTCATGGACACTATATTCGTTTGAAAATTAAACCAATTATCAATAATTATAGGTAATTTTATAACAAATAACAACAATGAAATAGAACTGCAATATCCCCTCACCTTTAAGCACAAATATTTATTTAGCACCAACACCACAAAAACTTCAAAAAGAAATATTTTAACAACAACCTCTCTGCGCTCCGTCCAACTGGGTACTGGCGTCGTTGTCGTTGCTGTAGTCCTTGAACCCACTGGAAAACTGTTTAAGAAACTTTCCAGCTGTGTTCACCACCTACAGGGGACCTAATCGCGGTATCTCATATTAGGAACCATCGCATATTAGGCACCTTTCCTCTATCCAACTATATTCCTACGTGTACCTTGATTCCACGCGAATTAAGCCTGTCTGTGTTCCTTTAACTCCCGGAAAGAAATTCAGTAGACTATCCATTCTTCAGCGGGCTGGTGGATCACAGGACCTATCTGGAGAGGAATTCAACGTTGAAAAAGCTTACCACTCAAAAAAAAAAACCAAAACAAATTAATTAAAAATATTTTGTGCTAAAGCATAAAATTAAGGGCGACCCATTAAAGCCCACGCGGACATTGAACGTGTGCATAACTAATTTCAAACAACAGACAACGAAAAGCTTTAGTTGCATAAGTTAAACATGGAATCTCCGAAATAAAAAAATAAATAAATTGTATTCAAGAATGGGATTGGAAGCCACAACCTTCTGATTCTGAACCATCACTCTATCCACTAGGCTACTTCAGTTTCCTTATAGGTAGAGTGATAATAATTGGTCTATTTAAAGGGAATCTCCGAAATACAAAAAAAACAAAAACAAGATTCAATTCAATAACTTTAAAACTCAGAGTATGTCGAAATTATTTGCTAGAAAACAAAAATACCCCATTTCTACGGTGTGTGAATCTCTGAACACGATCGTGAAGTCCGTTTGCCGATCCGACCTTCCGTTCGGGAGTTGGGGGGAAGATAGACACGGACGGACAGGATAAACACAATAGTAAACATATGGGTCGTTAAAAACTATTATTTTTTATTAGCCTATTATATAATAATCTTTTAATATAGGATTGTAGAAAATTCAACAGCATTTAAAGTGTCCTTCATTAAAATTGTATTGGATTATTAATCGCGTTATGCTGGGCGAACACGTAGCAACAAGCGGCAATATTGCTTGACAATATTGCTCATTTTTATTGCTGACAACCGTTTCCAGCAATAAAAATGAACAATATTGTCCATTTCAAGAATATTGTTGTTGCTGGAAAAAAACCAACAATATTGGTTGTCGAGAAATATTGCTGGTTCGCGAGCGAATCACATGAACGGATGAAATCACGTGACAATGGTGACGTAGAAGGAAGGCGGGACTTTGAAAATCGGAAACTCACTCACTCACTCCGATCATTTTTTGTGAGAAAGAAGGCCTAAAATCAGCAAAATGGGTCGGCCCGAAAAAGATAATTCAAACAACAACATTTTGTCAATTGATAATGAAAGAATCTTAATTGATTTCTACCGCGGTAAGGCGCTTAATACTAGATCGATTCTGTACGTTCGTAACAAGTTATGCTTAACCGCAAGTACGCTTACACTGGATAGCTCCCATTTTATTCGCAAATAAACTGTATAAATAAAACCGATGTCGTACAATTGCTGGGAATATTGTCCCCAGTGCACCTATGCTCTGCTCGTGTGGTGTGTTTATAAGGCGTTCTTACTGAGTGTGTAATGACTAGGGCTCCCTAGTGAAACACGAAGCGCCGTAACCATCACTATTCAGGGCAATACTCGTTTAGGAAAAACTATGTGTTCGCGCTTGATAAAAACTGACAATATCAATTAGCAATAAAAATGAGCAATATTGTCCAGCAATATTGCCGCTTGTTGCTACGTGTTCGCCCAGCATTAGGGAAATAGTTACAGTAAGAATAAAGAGAAATCACTTAACTAGTTTAAATATTTATAACACATTAAAAATTACATAAGGAGCACTACCCGGTTTCGTCCTACAATTAAAAAGGAGATGGTTTACAAGAACATCTGCTTCGGCAACAAGGTCACATGGTTCAGTGAGCGACATCTGGTGACTTAGCCGCACAATGAACGGAGACATCAAAGAAAGCCATATCTTGTCATCTGCATAATACATGAGAGTTCGTAATGAAGGGTTGCACTTGGAGGACAAGGGATGAAATCAAACGTGGATTGTCATCAGACACTGGAACTGAAGTTAATTGTAAGGTAGCAAGCTTCAGAACAACTTGAACCTAGAGAAAAAAGAAACACCCTACCCATCTACGTACTGACAGTTTTTGCACACTGAAATCCGTATTGGGTAATAGCCTGAACCGACAAGGAATCGTAATAATTAGAAGAGATTATATTATATTAAGAAAAAAATAATAAAGTAAGAACGATAGTTATGGTAATCCAAAGAATGTCTAATGTCCGCTAGATGAACCTCAGTTCCAGTTCCAGTTCCAGTTGTACGTTACCAGATGTCTCTCACTGAACCACGTGACTTCGTTGCCGAAACATATGTCTCTTATAAACCCTTTTCTATTTAATTGTAGTGTCACTCGTCAAAGCTCATACAGGACGAAACCGGTAGTGCTCCTTATGTTATTTTTAATTTGCTATAAATATTTTTAAACTAGTTATGTGTGTTGGCCGTCGATTTCTATCCATAAACTATGTGCACACGTTAAATTATTTCTTAAGAATAAAGAGTTACCCATTTTAATTTAAGGGCATTAAAACCCATAAAAAGTTTGAAAAGTTTATTTTTCGCAGTTGAATTTCAGTAAGTAACATTTCGATGAAGAGATAAATGAATTTGTATCGTATAAAAAAACTAAAAAAAAAAAACTCACAAATATAAGAAAATAGGTTTCCGAACTCTGAGCCTTCATCACGGGAACCTGGGTTTCATCCTTGTTAAGTTCCTTCAACCACATTTATCTTTGACGAAGACTTGAGTGCGTGAAAAAATTAAACAGGCCTTCCCTCGAATGACCCTCTAAACAAAAACACACAAGGCAAAATCACCGTGAGACCGCGCTAAAATCTGGCTGAAGAAGCCTAATAAGGCTGAAACAGCTGTCCCATATTGCCGAGATGAAGGCTCAAGGTTCGGAAACCTGTTTTTCTTATATTGGTGCGATTTTTTGAGTTTTTTCTTAACATTTATTAGTGCACGTTAAACTGTATTATTTTCTTTTGGAATTTGTATCTTGTTTATATAAATTAATTTATTTTATGGGACTAATCTGTCTAGGATTTCTGTAATTCTTCGAGTTGGAACATTAAATTTAGATCGTCTTAATTCTGAGAAAGATAAGAACTCAGAAGAACTGTCCCAATTTGCCAGCGTTTCTCATTTAGTTGCAACTGAACACCGTTGCTTTGGCCTGATCGCTGTCTCGTCCTGAATATATCCATGCATAACACAGGCTCATTATCTTATAAGAGTTCGACCCCATATCTAAGTTCGCCAGACCTCGCACGTCTTTTACCATAAGCCGAGTCTAGAGCTTTTATTAAAAGATGACCTATCAGAATCTATTACTCATTCTACAAAAAGAACGACATAAGAACAGTATTCGTATCTCTGCTTGAGGAATTATTTTAATTTTTAAATGGGAATTAAAAAATCTCAGCCAAAACTCAATGTATTTATTAACTATCCTGATATCGTAATTAGAAGTTGAGTAATATTTCCACCCTTGAGTCGGTGTCCTTTAATCTATCCTTTTTCTAGAAACTATTAATCAGAGGCTTTAATTAACTACTTATTTCACAAAAGCTTGATGGAGTTACTTATACTAACATTCGATATTTGTCTACAATCTTGAGATGGAAAGAAAGAAGATTCTTGAAGAATTTGGATTCGATGCTATTGGTATAAATTCTACAAATACTGTCCTTCACGACCTATTTATTTTGCTTTTTTATATTGTCTTGTTTTGCATTTAAGTTTTAATACAATTTTAATGGAAGTTTAATGTTATAAAGTTTTGCCGAAAAAAAAGTGTGATTCTAAATCTTGAATTTGTATTTTTTTTTTACAGGCTGGTTTATTCAACGATAAATACTGAATTAGAATTATCTGTTGAACCTGTCTCAGTATTCGTTTGAAAGTCACTCAATGTGAGACTCCAGTAGTTGTTTTGTGTTTTTCTTCATCTTTGTTATCGTATTTCTTAATAAGTTTTCATTAAATTTGAAATGCAAGATTGCGATAATATTAAAATATATACGTGCTTTTATTACTATATAATAGGCTTTGTTCATCGTGCATCTAAAAAAAAATGTTTTGACGGTGACATTTTTAATTACTGGTAGGGTTACAAAATTCATGGAAAGCCTTCAAATCTCTTTGAAGAGTTGAGCTTTAAAGTAAATAAGTACGACAGAGGCAGACAGCATTAATTACTCCTTTTTATTGTAGGATTACACCTGTTTAGTGAAAGATTGGCTTAGTACGTCATTTTCATGCTTCCCCAGGTGAATCGTCTGCACTGAAGTTTGCGTTGAATGCAATTAGGCCACAGAACCCGGCAGGAGTCATGTCAAAGGTCAAATGATGGATGGGGGCATCAATCTGAATTGAAGTTGTGATTTGAATAGTATTTGTGAATGCAGACGGAAAAGACGGAAAATTTGTTACAAAAGAAAAAAAAATATATAAAGAAAAGCCAAATTCTTAAGAAAAAAAAAATATTTGTGTTTTTGAGACGTAAATAAACAGTAATTATTATTATTTTTATTTTTATTATTATTATTTATTTGTCCTTTATTCACTTCTACTTATAAAACCTACTACAAAAGTATTTTAGCAGATATTATTTAAATGAAAAAATAGTTAAACTTATTCGCTTTGTCATTCTTTCCATTATTTGATAATGAAATTTAAATGAATTTGAATTTTTTTTTTAAATTGTAAACCAAAAACTCAATTTAAAAAATCGTATCTACGTAAGCATATATATATATTTAATTAATATATGTATATATTTATAGATCGGATATGTCTATCTACAAATAGATACATATATTGTTTATACATACAAACATCTTGTAGTATAACATTTAAAAAATTGGGAAACTGATTAGATTCTTTCAAATGAAATTTTAAATATGAAATTTACATACCTAAAATATTAAATTCATAATAATATGTTAAACAAAATATGCAGTTCTTGGTGTATAACGTGATTGAAATTTTGTTGCTATAAATGCAGACTTGTTATTAAGCAGAATAACTCAGTCAGTATTTGAAGTTTATAGTAGTTTGTTTTTTCTTTAAAATCTTTCCACCGATATTTTTCTATTAATAAATGAAAACTCGATCACAATAACAATAGCTTGACAGATGTTTCAGATATGAGAAGAATCTCTAAACCATGCTTTACATGTATTATCCATTGCAATTTTTAAGTTATGCAGAAAAGCTTGATGTAAGAAACAATTTTGCAACCATCAGTGTAGTAGGCTATTAGGTTTTTTATATCAAACTAATTTATGCAAAGCTTCAATCTAACTTTTGGGAGGTAATGTATTTTAGCTCGCAATTATTGTTTGCATGCAAGTAATCTTTATTAATTTACATAATATAAAAAAAAATCCGTTCATAGATAACAGTTTATAATAATAATAGACTTCCAAATAAATCTAATACGTTGATTAAAATGAGTGATAGGAAGAAAGATGTCTAGAGGATGAAGTAATTACATTAAAATTCAGACCCAGTGCTTACAAGTGACATCTCAATACAGATGTTTCACGCTAAATTGGCAATCATCAGTTGAGAGTAGTCACAAGCAAACAACCAGGTCTCACTTGTCAGTACAGAGGATAATAGAAGTTGCAATGGGAAAAATATGGAACCTCCAAGGGAGATTTTGTCCATATTGAGACCTGGTTGTTTACAGTGACTACTCTCAACTGATGATCGCCAATTTAGCGTAAAACAGTTGTTTTGAGATGTCACTCGTAAACACTGGGTCTGAATTTTTCATGTGTTTATACATTTTTAGGAGCTTCTTTGTTTATTTAATGCGCATAGATAATTCATTGAGGCTGGCGGAGGCTAGCACATGAATTTCTTTATTTTATTTTTATTTTGTATTTTTTTGTTTTTAGTTCAGATTTTGGAGGTTCCATATTTTTTCTCATTGCAGGATGAAGTAATATTTTTATCTGAATTTTGGCATCTGTCTTTAATAGATTAATATAAATATTGTGATAATTCAGGGGGTTTTCCTCTTTTTTATATATATTTTTAAAAACTGCAAGGCAGCAAAATGAAAATTTAAGTCTCTCACTGTTGATAAATAGTTTTATTTCATGTTATTTACATATAAATAAATAAAACAGTTGTAAATATCATTTACAGTGATAAGTAAATAATATTACATGGTTTCTTGTAAGAAGGTTCTCCAGTCGTTGTTCTTCTGTTTCCGAAGTCATTTTCCTTTTGCCGTTTTTGCCCAAAGATTTGACTACATTCTAAAATAAATCAGTATAAAAAAATGGTTAGATCAAGTTAATAAAATAGTAGTTGTTTGAGAACTGAAAAAAACATAAACAAGTTATTGTATTTTTAAATAAAAAAATATTTTATTTTTTGCTGTAAAAATAAGAATAAATATATTATATTTAAGAATAATTATAATAATTATAATTTCACTTTGCAAATCAATGTGGCTCAAATGTACATCTTGGAGCCAAATATTGAACCTATTTGTTTGAGGTTTAAGAAACTCATCGAAATACTTCAAGTATATAGGATTGTGACTCTGCTTAAGATTTTTATGTGGAGTCTTCACTAATATTAATGTCTTAACTGTAGTAAGATCTTGACATTGTCAGGAACGTTTTAGTATAGTTACTGGTGTCTATCCTGGACCTCATTATTATCAGGATAAGTAAATTTAAGCTTAGAATTTATCTTTATCTTTATCGCGTATCTCATAATTTAGCAATTTTAAGAAGTAATTTAAGTTTTTTTATTGGTAATTCTAAATTATCATAAATTTTGGTTATAAATTTCACGAATATTGCATTTTACTCTTTAAGTTTTTAAATTTTCAAATTATATTTTCTTAAATATTATATTTTTAATTTTTCATTTTTGTATGTTCTTTAACGATTTTATTCTGAAGCAACGGCAAAATTTAAGTCAAGATCTGTAATACAATGTAACAATAAAATTTAATTTTATCATTTAATGGTTATCATTTTTTAGCTTTTTTCTCTTCATGAATTTCAGATGCAGACAACCTTCTTTTCGTTTAAATTTGCTCAAGTATAAGATGCTGACGAGATGTAAATTATGAATTATATTTTTTTAAGAGATTTTTTAAATGTGAGAAAGGATATCAAACAAGAAAAAAAATATTCAAAACTTATAAAAGTTTTAAATATTTAATTGCGAATAAAACTTAATTTTATTCGCAATTAAAATCAAAATCTAACGCTAATTGAAGTTTCTTTTCATTAAGTGTATTTATTTAGATGCAAAAGTTATTCTATTGATAAATCTTTTACGTTATGATAAAAAATAAAACAAACAGTAAGTTTTATTTAAAATGTAACAAACGTTAATCCGGAGATATTTTGTTTTGTTACTAAATGAATATTTTTTCATTTAATTTCGCACTGCCCCGGAAACTAAGCTTTTGTAACTTTTAAAACATAATAAATTTTTTAAAAATATTGATTATTAAAATTAGGGAATATTTTTTTAAAATTTCAATAATCTATATTACTTACAGTTTATTAATAGAATTTTTTGTATCCGTATCCTCCAGCGTTGAATCCATAATTGGAGAATTCAGCATGAGGTCCCTTAACGGCTACATTGACGTAACTGTGGGGTCCTTTGTATCCATAGCTAAAAGGAGCAAAATGGTAGCCGTAACCATGACCATAGATATCTCCGTGATAACCTCCATGACCATATCCACCATAGTAGCCATGTCCACCATGGCCAAGCCCACCGTAGTAGCCCTGTCCGTAGCCCAATCCTAGACCATGGGCCTTTACAGGAACCAGGTGACCAGCAGAAGTCTCCAAGTCTTTAGCGACGGTGGCATCTTTGGTGGCAACGGCTTTGGCTTCCTCCTTAGCCAGAACAGCAGCCACACAGGCAAGAACAATGACAAGCTGAAAATCAAGTATAGACGTAAGAGGTATTTCTACAAATACACAATAAAGCAAAGACAGTGTTCTCTTCCAGATAGTGCTCTCTCAGTAATATTATCATGGATAGACATTAGATAAATATTAAAACATCAATTTTTAATCTAAATTAATATATGACATCTTATAAGGCCTAGATGAAATGTACATACAAAAATAACAATGGTTATTTTTCTGTTTCGTTAAATTCTTAAAATATTCAAATTGTCTAAAATTTTTCCATATATTTTTACTTTCGACTTTAACAATAGAATATTTAAATTGCATCAAAAAAGAGAATACTGAGTTTTGCTTTTGCTTTTTTTTTTCTCATGGACAGTAAATGCTAAAAATTGCTTAGATCTAATTCTAATTTAAGCTTTCAACATTCGAAATTAATAAATTTTCGAATTTTCAAATGTTCAATATTTAGAAATGTAATTTCCCTTACTCTTTAGAGTTTAAAAACATTACGAATGCTTTAAAAGATTGATTAAAAAAAAAAAAAAACTCGGAACATGAATCCCTTTCCTTCGTACACTGCTTTACTTACCTTTGCAAAAGTCATTTTGAATGAAACTGTTGACGGAGAACTGTTTGAGGGCATTCTCTGCTGCTCTTGTATATATACTCGTTGAGATGATGAAATCCACATTGTGTACGGTTGGGTGCACCATCCTCATTAACGAATAATACGGTTTCCAACATGAAGCTCAAATGGTAGTGCTAGTTTCTTTATTTCTTTTTTTTTTCTTTTGCCATATCCAAGTGTTTTGCGAAAGGTATCGCCTCATTTTTTGGCTGTTAAGATGAAATTAAGAACGAAGAAAACAGAATTTGTGGATTTTAACGTTGCCTTACGAAATAGTTTGATGTTTACTTGGGTCATATATTTCCATGATAAACATATATTTCTTTTGAAGTAAACTGATGTAGAATTCATAATTGCACTAAACTGAGCATTACTTGTCCTTACTTATTCAGAACTGAAATCAAATTTATTTTACTAGTTTATAAAAATTCATATTTTATAATTTTATTATTATTAGTTATTATGATCACTCATTATGATTCGTAAATTATTTTATTAGTTACACAATTAGCGTAATTTAAATCGAATGAAAGTTATTAAATAATTTAACAGTCGATTTGTTATCATCATAAATAATTAATTTAACTTTAATTAATTTAATTTAAAGATTAAATTATTTTAATCGCATTAGAGTAATCAAAATTAATTAACTGACACTTAAAAAATTAGAACTTTTGATTGCTCATGATATTTAAACTATAAATAAAAAAGAAGTTAATTTTTACTTAACTTTTTCGAACTCAGTCTTGTAATTAAAAGAAAGCTTTATCGAAGCATTAAAATTAATGATTAAAATTTAAAATGCATTTTATAGTCCAACAGACGGATCTTGACGATCTCGTTTTTTCGTGATTTCACGTAATTTACGCGAGAATAGACTCTATCCAAGTATTCTCACAAAATGTCGAGAAACACTGCTATACGAAGCGGCGCACGGAAAATAATATTGCAAGTTGAAGAATATTTTCGGAGGGAATTAATTAATGGAGGACCTCTCATTCCTTTAGAAAGAGTTCAAGACAGAGGAGCTGAAGCTACTCGTACATATTTCGTACATCTCCCAATTCACGCAGTTATTTACTGGAAGCAACAGCGGAAAGAAAAAAAAAAAACAAACAAACCAGAATTTACCTTTAAAGGTCCTTTTCAGGGGCCTCAAAATTAGACGGAAGAGCTGTTAAACATACTGATCGCCCACAAAAAAAATTCCTAAAATATTAGAAAAACGTTAATTTTAAAAATTTCCTACGTAAACAAAACAGAACAAAATACAAAAAAAAAATAAAAAATAACAGGATTATGTAAATACATTTATATAAGACAATCGATTTTAAATTTAAAATACAACATTACATTAACGAATTAATAATCAAAAAGGCACACGATTTCTCATTTATTTTATTTGCTAATCACAAAAATCAAAAACAAGTAAAAAATGCATGAATATTTCATATAAATATATTTATGTTTACATTTCATTGAAATATTTAAATGAATTATAATACGGGAAAATGCATGAGACTTTTGCTATATTTTAATATACTTTCATAAATTTAAAACAGTCAATAAACAACAATAAATTCATTAGGAAGCATTTTCCTAGTGATAGACATTCAAAGTACTAAATTCCTTGACACCTCCTGAAGAGGCTAATGGCCAAATCTCGTGTCTTCCGTAATTCTCATGCAAACGAGATCGTCAAGATTCGTCTGTTGGACTATGAAAATATTTAAGGAAACTATCCTTTATTGAATTATTTTTGGAATTGTTGAATTACTGATAATCTAATGTGTATCTTTCTGTCTTGTAATTTAATTTCTAATTGTTACGCTATTATTCCATTTCCTAAGAATGGAATAAATGAATGATTATTATTATGATGTTTCAGTGCAATGATATTGTTTGCTTTTCATTGGTTTTTGTCTTTGCATCATTACAGTTAGGTTTTATGATTCATATAAACCTGGATTTTTTTTTTCATTCTTTTTTTTTTCAAAGGATAAAAAATAGGATTGCAGTAGTATTCTCTGAATTTTTTCTCTTTCTGTCTTTTTTTTTTTTTTTAAGAAATTCAGAAAGGGTCATTCCATATCAAATCATCCAGAAATTTTAGGAAATGTCACCCACCCTCACAGAAAACTTTGAAATTTTGTATAATTGAAGTTTACCTAGATCTATGAACATTTCCAAAATTTAAATGTTGCAGGTTAAGTAATTTTTCAGTAATGGTCTCAAGAAGTTATATGGATCCAGGAACTCAGGTGTTCCATGGACGAGCTCCTTGATAATTTAAAAATGCAATAGTTCCTACAGTTTTTGCAGTAGAACCTTGATTTTTTTTTTAAATTAAAAAGGAATGTTTATATTTTTATGTTCATGCTTCTTTTATTGAGTAATCATAAGTTTTTTTTTAGAAAAAAAATGTAAATAATTTTTTCTAAATAAATTCGATACCTGGGCATTGTATTTTTTTTAAGGTATTGCTCCATCATAGATTCCTTTGAAAATTTTACAATATTATTATAAATCCTTCTTTATGTCACACAAAAAAAATCAGTTTGTAGAAATGATGGGAAGTGTAGAAAAAACACTATATTAAAAAAAAAATTAAATTGATAATTTCTCACTATCATGTCCCCTGTAAAATGAGCACCATAAAAAATACATATGAACAGAAGCGTCTTGTTTTAAGTAATTTAGCTGAAATGTATTCTCTCTATAAAAAAAAGTATCCTGAAGACAAAGTAGGATTTTCAAAATTTGAATCTCTTCGACCAAAACAGTGTATACTCGTAGGATCATCAGGAACACCTACCGTATGTGTCACCACTTACAGTGAAAATGTTAATTGCTTCTAAATTCTATTTCTATTAAAGTAACATACCATGATCTAATGAAAACAGTAACATGATATAAATAAACGAGCCTGTATGCTCCTTTTGTGCAAAAAATTGTAAGAATTTCAGAAATATCTGCTACCATGACCACGATTTCAATATAAAGTGCAGCTGGTCTTTTTTTTGCAACCAGCCATGGCAAATCTCCCTGCGATTGGTGGCACTGTCAAAAGACTTGTCACAAAATCAAGTTTGCAAAGACTATATAAAGATCAAATACTTACTGCATCGCAGGTATTTGAATTCTGTCGGGAAAACCTACAAGGCATTTCAGTTCTCTGTTTCAAAAGATGAAATGGTTCAAGTCAGAAATTTTCTTTCCCACGCTTTGAAAGTGCAAAAACTGTTCCTGGAACACGATCTATGCATCACATTATACCACTATCACCAACCAAGATTGGAGCAAAAAGGCTAAGCTATGATACTGATTTTAGTATCATTCATGATTTCTCTGCACTTCCGCCACTGATGCCATTATGCTCTGTGCAGCCCAACTGCTATGTTGCATTTGTATATGACTCTTCTTGGTATCTGGGGATTGTTGAGAAAGTGAATGGTGTAGAAGGAGATGTTACAGTTCATGCATCCTCATGGACCATCCCCTATTGGCCTGATAATGATGTTTGTGATGTCCCATTCTCACATATTCTATTTGAAGTTGAAATCACCACAGCAACAGGCCATACTTATTCTCTAAACAAAAAGTCTTCTAGATTGGTGGAAGAAAAGTGGTCTTCATACAAAAAAATATTAAATGTGAAGCATTAAAGCATCTTGTCATATATATATATATTTCCAAATGAACTTGAATGCA
>JAFIDM010009631.1:247580414-247668283 GCA_023159025.1 Thereuonema tuberculata | reverse complement strand
CTTTACTATTTGTAAATCACTTCCTAATTTTTTCAAGGATTTTCAGAGTAGAGCAAGTGTCCAAATTTTTTTTTTAAATTAACCAAAAAAAAAACAAAAAAAATTATAAAACAATTAAAAAAAAATTTTATACGGCCAATTCTTTTATGTTTTCATAAACTACATGTCACAACGCATATTCAGGGAAAAAATTGTCATCCTACTTGTTTCCATTTAAAAACTGAAGCCAATTTTCAAATTTTCACAATTCACTTTGAAGTACCAAATTGCATCAAACTTTCTGCTATTATTACCAACAGAATGTATATAAAGCAATAAAAATTGGCAAAAGTTCATGAAATTAAGTATAATAGCAGTACACAAAATCTCAGTTCTCAACTAGGTAGTGGGTGACATGGCCTGGATGACTTGACATGGAATAACCCGAAAAGAATACTCTACTTTGCTGAATATATATCAATAATATCAAGAATAATGTTCCTAAAGTTTACGTCTAAAGATCCAGCCTTGTCAGTTAGATTTAAAAAGCTTTGCAGGATAAAGGAAGGATGTGTGGCTGTCAAATTTAAACGAGATATTTTGAGAAAAATCATGTCAAAAGGAATTCAAATAATCACAGATCAACATAAATGTGAAAACAGCTACATAACGATGTCATTTGCGAAGAAGTCTTGTAATTTTTACAATAAAACATCAAAAAAGGATATAGAATTCATCATTAGATCACACTAATATATTTTTAAATTTATCATACTACTATTATAAAGCTGAAGAATTTGTGTGTTTGAACGCGCTAATCTCAGGAACTACCAGTCCGATTTGAAAAATTCTTTTGCGTTAGATAGCCCGTTTATTGAGGAAGGTTATAGGCTATATAACATCACGCTACGACCAATAGGAGCGGAGCAGTAAACATAAACGTCAATCAACGGGTGCGGCGGCGGCGGTAACGGGGCGGCTTGGCTGCACGACGAGAACCGAACATTACCGAGAAGAGCCGAATTTAACGCGGGTGACACCGCGGGGCACAGCTCGTAATATATATATATTAATAGTAAATCCATTTTTTATATTAATAGGAACAGTATTAAAGATGATATCGGATTGATTATTAAATAAAAAAAATTAACGTGCCTGTTATAAATTCATCAATAAACCAAAAAGTCACCAAAGTAAAGAAAAGATTTTGCCTCTGAGCTACCAACAGTGCGAGTGTGGGATGGCCGTTTCATCCTCTTCATGGACTCATTAGCCACACAATCCCTCTGTCCAGTAAGGAAATCCACTGTCCAGTAAGTTGTTTTTGCTCTTTCATAAAATATCCTCAAAATACAACTCATAATGTAAAGAACCATGTGTGTTGTAGGTTGTTTACGATAAGCTACGGTAATGATAAATAAGTTCTATACCAAAATGGCGGCGTGGGGTAAGATAACGAATGGCAGGGCGGGTAAGATGACGAGAAGTTTGCTTAGTTTGTCATTTTACCCAACATGTTTTTGAGTACCTTGAATAGCTTTTGTCCTGTTATAAAAATTGGTTTTGAAACTGAATTTTAGTTGCAGTTATTTTTTTCTTTTATTTTAAACCCTCATGTATGACTGTTTATCTATGAATGTTTTAGGTATTATAAACAACGTGCCACGAAATTATACAAGGAAAAGTGACAGGGGAAAGTGGGATAAGGAGACAATGAATGCAGCTATTGCTGAAGTAAAAGATAAAACCTCAAGTGTAAATGCTGCAGCAAAGAAACAACGTGCCAGAGCCAGCACTAAATGTTCTTCTAAATTTTTGTTGGACCTACTTGTTCAAAGTTTTGTTTCATTGCGAGCAATCTGTTATTTTAATTTAACTGTTTCATCTTTGACTTTTCTAATTCATGCCACACGTTAGTAAGTGAAATTGTTTCTCTGCAGTTTTAAAATAAAATGTTTCTATCTTAATGTGTTACGTTTATCTGTTCGTCATCTTACCCCTTTGGTGGGGTAAGATGACGAAAATTACTCTTTTTTTTGGTGCAACATTTTTCATAATTCGAGAGAGTAAAACAGCGTTTCATATTTTTTTATTGAACATAAAGGTTACAAGAAGTGTCCTTTCAAATTTTGGGTTTTTAAACCGCTTACTAAGCCGAGGGACAATTTCTGAAGCTTAAGTTCGTCATCTTACCCTACCTTACCCTATTCATTGTCCACCTATGAAAGGATCAAAATATTTAAAGGTAAATCTTTATTCATTTTTCTGTACTTTTGTTTACATTTGAGAAATCACATAGTAATTAGATCTACCAATGAGGCTGTAATAAATTTCCATATGGTTTCGAAGCTGTTTTATGACTACAACTCTTTTTATTCATGTAAATTTCTTTAGTTTTGGAAGTCCTTTATTCTTACATTCTAATAGATTTATATTATTTCTAAATTTCTGTTCTAAATTAGTAATCTAGTGAAATTTAGATTTACTGTAGTCGAACAGACGTAGGAAGGAATGTTTGTTTGGCCATTAGGTCTTTTTATTTTTATTTTCTTACTTGTTTACGAAGTAGTTTTAGAAATACTTTTTAACTTAGTTTTGTATTGGGTTGGTCATTCGGTTTTTTTCTGTAAGTTGGCTCTAGTAGCGCTTAGGTGTCTTTAACATCATACGACAGCATTTTGTTAGATTGTATTGTGACAGCTGTCATATCAGCTTGCATTTAAAACAAAAACTGGCCAAAATTGGTGAATTTTATGTAGTCAGTTTAATATTGAAGATGGAAGATAATAAGCACACAAGACCGCATGTTTCTTTGATGACCAGACAAAGACTGTTATAGCTTGGCTGGTAAGTTCTGATTTATCCGCCGTATTCACCAGACATTGCACCTCGGATTTCCATTGATTTCGGTCTTTACAAAATTCTCTTAATTGAAAAAAATTAATTCCTGAAAGACACCTAAGGCATCAGGAGCATCGTTATTCCTGATAAAGTTAATAAAGGTAATAAAAATCTAATTTAGATTGCATTTTATTTCTAAAATAGTTTATTTTTAAGTTAATGTACTTCTGTCAACATTAAAGTTTTATATAAATAATTTTAAAAAGTTTTAGAGAAACATTTAAAAGATTTAATGTTAGATATTGTTAAATATAGAATTGCATAAAACAAAATTATTTATAAATAAATAATAAAATGAGCTTATTTTTGTTTAATTTTTCTTCATACATTTTTAATTTTTTCCCTATTAATAGAATATTAAATAAATTTAGTACTTCAAAATTACCTTTTCATTCTTAGTTGATATCTATTTACAAATACTATCCAATTAAAACTTTTATATGTAATTATTAGACTAGTAAATTTGATGTTCAAACCTGTAAATATAATCAATACAATAATAAATATAAATGGAAATAAGTGATTTAAATTTTGTAACTAATAATTCTAGCAAAATATAAATTTTAGATTAATTCAAAAACTAATTTGCAGTTTTTACCATTACAATTTACTAATAATTTAAATCATTTTATTTTTAAAATATGTTACAAATATAACCTAATTTATGAACAATTTTTAAGACTGGAAATTTTATGTTTTAAATAGATTAAAAAATTTCAATATTTTAATTCAGATAGTACTAGTATTATAAAAATAGATTTAAGATATTTAACAACAATTATAGCTCAATATCATAAGCAGTTTATTTCTGTGACAGTAGATAAAACGCATAAGTAATGTAGCCATAATATGAAAATTATTTTATTTTCAAACAATAATGATATATTAAATGATAAAAATAAATTTTTGATAACTAATGTGGATAAATTACAAATTATTATTAAATTAGAAAGTGATTATCTTAAGTTTCATAAAAATGCTTCTAAAATAAAAGTTCCAAAAGTTAGAATGATCTGTAGTAATTTTAAGTTATATCTTAAAAACATCAATTGAATATTATTATTTAATATTATTAATAATTAATCAATACAAATATTAAATGTTATGTGTGATCAAATTAAAAAAAGATAGACATAAATTCCTATTGGTTAGTAGATAATAGTACATTAATATTAAATTATGTAAATAATAATAAAATATTTTTAATTATAATGACAGATTTTGAAAATTTATTCACTATTAAACTGTCCAATATTTTAATAGATAAACTTTCCTTTTTAATTTCAGAATTTAAAATTACTAAGATTTTAGGTATTTCTATTAAAATATCTATGGATTTATTTTAAATTTAATTTATTTTCATAATTATATAGAATTTAATGAACAAATATTTAGATACATAGATGACATTATAATTTTCAATAGTAACTGGAGTTTAAAGAAATTGCTTCTAATATTTATCAAGACATCATACCCTTAAACCACACAAAAAATAACAAGAATAATTATATTGATTACTTAGATTAAAGAATATAGTTTAATACTAACTAGCAATCCGGGAAAAGTGGATTCTCTCAACCCACGACTCTATGACACCATCGCGTCGTGGGGGGAGCCAGGATCGTCCCGGGACATCCGGTTGCTCCACGTCAAAAAAAATGAAAATGTGAGCATCCTCAATACTATACCTAACGTGTTATACCTTATTTGTATTACTGTTTTATGGTTTCGGAGGAGATAGGCCAGAAAAAAAAAAACAACTTTTCTTTTATATATTATAGATTGTTTCTGTATATACTATACTACTTTATTTAACAAATTTTTGAATTTGTTTTTAAAATAAATAGGTTTTTAAAATTTAGTAGCATTGTAAATAAGTATATTTCTAAAAATGCATTTGTTAATGAGCTAAATAGGTATTTACAGATTAATTCTAAATTTGCAAACTTTAAAATTAATCCAAAATTAATTATGAATTGTAATTTTGAATAAAAGAATATTTAAATAATGTTTTTTGTAAAAAAAAATTAAAACATTATATTTTGCTTGAACAAGAATATGGCACCTCTAATAATTAAAATAAAACAATAAATACCATTAAAAATAAAACAGGGAAATTCATCTGCCGACCTCAACCAGCCTCAAATGAAATTCCTTAGGCATTAAAAAACATAATAAGCTTAAAACTGTATAAACAACAGTGGTTGAGACCAAGTTATTTACAAGATGACATCTCAGAACGATCTATTGGCGATCATCAGCTGAAAGCGTTCTGAGATGTCATCTTGTAAATAACTTAGTCTCAACTACTGTTGATTATATTGTACTTTTTAACAAAAAGCTTTAATCTCTAATTTTTAAACATAATAACATAAAATTAAAAATATTTGTAACCATTTTTATTTATAAGTTTTTATTTTAATAAATGTTATTTATTTATTTACTTATATATTACTTTATTTATTTATTTGTTTATATATATTATAGTGCATTATTTTACTTCTAACATATTCACAATTGATTTATAGTGTGTTATTTACTTTTTTTCAGCGGCCAAAATGCAGTTGCTAGCTAAAAAAAAAAACTGGGTTCCGCTTTTTTTGACGATTTTCTGTTTTGCACAGTGATCTGGTTCGTAAGCTGTCGAATAAGCAGGGGTTACCTTTGTTACGAACAAATTTCGTATCTATCTTTCATATTTATAATAGCTTCCCATTAAACCGCATAACAAAAGCCAGAAAAAAAATTCTAATTAGGTCAATGAATTATATACTGTTTCTCCTTGATGATGATAAATACCTCTTTTTCTTTTTTTTCTTTTTTACTGCTCCATTCCCTCCTCCTCATGCTCCTAAGAAATATAACATCATGAAGCATGAGGAGAGGATGAAATGTTAATTGAAGATAAATATAATAATGAAAATAAATATTTTGTTAATGATAATTCTTGCAAAAGTGCAAATAAAACAAAAACTACGCTACTTGTCTTACGCTTGTGATATAAAGAAATATCACATTTAACACCTCTTACTATTATTTTCTGAGATGTTTATTTATTTTCTGAGATGTTTATTTATTTTCAAACACCAAATAGGAAAAACAGGCTATTTCTGTGATTGTAGTTGTAACAGCAGCCCATAATAGTTATTGTTTTTTGTTTTGTTTCTTTTAATTTCGATAATAACCCCTCTCCCCTTCCCTCGCTAGCTACATCGTTATTTCGAAACCAGTATAACCGATTACACAGGTATATAATAAAAAAAATTGTTGTCATTATTAGTAATGATTTTTGATGGGTCTTTTGGGCGATTAATTCAATCGTTTGTCCTTATCATGTGTGGTCTTTTTACGAAAGCTGATTTTTTTACAAACGATGGTTTCAACAAAAAAAAGCCCAGTGACAGTTAATGTAAGTGAATGAATAAATACTGTTGTTTTCTGTTGATATAAAAAACATATTTATCAAACAATTTCCATAATTAAAAGCTTTTAAAATATTATTAATATTAAAAAAAAAACTTTATTTCTAGATATTTATTTTTTTAAATATCTACAAATTTTACATACTTTATATTTTATTAAAATATTATTGTCAGCATGTAAAATACTGTATACACAAGTTATGATTTTTCCACAAAAATTTGTTGCTTTTTTGCAAACTAATATGACATGATAGAAACATTTGAAATAGATTTATTAATTGCTCATAAAAATAACTTTTCAAAGTTAAGACAATTTTTAACGAATTTAATTTTGTAAATCTGTGTTATTATTAAGAAAAATAAAATGTTGAATAAAATTTAAATAAAATAATTTATTCAGTAATGTAATTTACTGAACATTAATATTTTCTTAAGAATATTGATATATATATAGTAATGACATGCATAAATAAAAATGTGAAATTAAGAAATGAAATTTAAAACGTTTAAATTCTTATTGTTTAGGTTTAAATTTAATTCTTTATTTGATTAGGCAATTATATTACATAAGTTTCATTTCTTTTAATTAACCAATTATTCAATTATCTTTTAATTTCATTGGAAAACGAGAGAAACGCAATAAAAACCACATTTGTGATACCCTGACCTACTAACAACCAAAGGTAATTGCTTCCACCTGGAAATGAGGTGAAATTGAAGTAGGGTTATTTTAATTTCACTGAAGCTGAGATGAAAAGGCATTTTTAATGCAGGTCTAATGTTAAGTCACCACAAGTCTAAATAGTACAGTGCAGGTATGATAGCATAGATTTATCCTAATTTACAGTGTCAGAATTAGATTCTATAGAAAATTTGAGAGAGTTTTGAAAAAAATCTTTTAGAAAGAATTTGTTTTTAAAACATTTATATATTTTATACAATGTTGATATTATTAAATTATGTTGTTAATTAAAAAAAAAGTCTAGGAAAGTTTTTTTAATCAATTTCGGTTAATAAAGTTTGATCAAACTTAAATTGTTTAAATAAATCCAATAATAATGCTAATTATTACTTATCTAATATGTAATTAAACATTAAATAAAAAATGATTAATTTCTTAAAGTTATTTTTAGTACAAATGTTTTTCTTGTTTGTATTGGAAAAAGACTTAATGACTAACAGGCCTACATTTTATATTAATGGCGAACTCAGTTACCAATTAGATATTTGGCGGATTGATTTTTTTTGTCTTTTACTTTAGGGATCTTATTATAGGCATGGCTTGTAAGAATGACAGTCACTTTTACCCTGTCTAAATATTTGACTAAATTTGATTCGTATTTATGTGATCAACGATTCTCAATCAACGGGACTAACCTTTAACCCCAATGTAAAATTCGCCTTTAACCCCAAAGTAAAAAAACCCGTTACCCATTTGGCTGGGTGAACCTTAAGGTCCGCTGGAAGAGAAATAACTTTTAAAAATTCCTGACCACCCCCTGGAATTGAACTCCAGCTCTTTTAGTCCAGCGCCTAAACGACTGGATTGTCGAACCCACAAAATCGATATAAGATTAATTTATGAAAAATACTTTCATCTCAGATTTTCATAAAAAAATCTCAGATTTTCTTAATTTATTTTTCTGTAAGGTTTCAGTTTTATTTAGTGTGTTTTTTTTTTTTATATAGATCAGCGAAATGTATTAATTTCATAAGTTACTCGAAAAAAAATAATGTTTTGATTTTTGTTTTTTTTTTTATAAAAAAGGGGGCTCGGCATATTGTTGGGTGATGAAAGAATTATTTTTATTTCAAGATAATGTAAGAAATGTGATACAAAGGACTAAAGAATGGTATTACCTATCTCTATATTCACATACACCGACTTTTTTTTTAATAAAATTCTTTTGAAATTACATGCCATAAAAATTGTGCGTTTTTTCCAGTGTTTATGTTTTTTATCTTCTTCATTAAAGTAATGTTACATAATTTTTTTTTTAGGTTGTTCTTTTTTTATTGCCTTGAGCTGTAGGTCAAAGCGCGGATTCGTTATTTACAGTTTTTTTTTACATAAACAAAAATAATTAACTTTGGACCTTCAATTTATATCCTGCGACATTCCTCAATTGTTACATTTATACTTTATAATAAAGTAGTAAAATAATGTATTATTAATTATAATAATTTATTTCACTTATTACGATATAAAGATCGTTTCCTTTTAAATGAAAGAAGCATTAAACGCTTGGTTAGAGAAAAAAAGAAAAAAAAATTTTGAATTTCACTTTTTTCTTAAAATAAATTAATTTTTAAATATTTGTTTCTCAAAACTTTTTTTAACTAGCAATGATAAAGTACGTAAAGTACAAGTAACTTTTAAAGTAATTTATTTATTTATTTATTTATTTATTTATTTATTTATTCATTTATTTAAGATTTCTTAGATTTGCTGCAATGATAAGTAAACGCTAAATCAACTGAATAAATAATTTCTGAACCTTACAGAAAGAAAGATAGCTTTATTTAATAGCTTTATTATTTAATTTTATTTAAACTACTGTTTCTTTACGAATGATGCTAATTAACTGCCATTTTTCGTGTGTTGTTATGCAATCTATACGATTGCTTAATTTCGTGTTTGCTTTTTAACATTCTGTATGGATTTCATCTAAATTTAATAATGACAACTAACTTTACTTATTGTTATCAACTGTGAAATTGTTGTTAATCAATTTTTTTCAGTAATTTTCCCGAACTGAAAATTTGTAGGCAATTACAGTCCCATATTAATTCTTTTCTAGCTTTAAAAAAATATTTATTGAAAATAACTACAATTCCAATTATTTACCGATTTATCTCTTGTTTGAAAACATTCTTCATGTAGCATCCTGTAGCTATCTGCATTATCTGTTTTAAGGGTTTATAATTTTATTCAGTCTTTTCGATTTGTAATTTTTTTAGCTAATTTTAATTGTTCTTTTTCTGGGACCCCAAACATAAAAAAAAAGTATGTAATGTTTTCCATTTCTTTTATCCATTTCCCTCAATCAATCAAATGTAGCATCGAAAACTTTGCTTTTTTTCCCCTCCCATTTTACACTACATTTTCAGAAGATGTTTCAGCAATGGCTATTCCTGTAAATTTAACCGCTCTTCTTTTTTTCTTTCTTTCTTTCTTTCTTTCTTTCTTTCTTTCTTTCTTTCTTTTTATTTATTTCTATTTTACAATATACTGAATAATATTTTCTTTGATTATTTATCTATAAATAAATGGGATAACGATATATACTGGGAAAATTGTAATATTCCTTCAGGTGGAGCTTCGTTAGTGTAGGTCGTTGCAACAAATACTTCAGTTCAGAACCATTTAATTATACCAAATTATAGTGTGCGCACTTAAATATATTTATTGCCTTAATTATCATTCAGCTTGGATTTTGTAAGGTGACAGAGACAGCTTTTAAACTCGGAAGTCGTTTGTTTTTTTTGACTTAATTCTTATCTGTTTTGCGATTTTGATGCATCCTGATATATTATTTTATAAAGTACATTTTCTTCTATTTGCTTAACGGTGATCATTTCCGAATCTTCGCCATTATTGGCTATCTTGCCTGTTGTAATAGTGATGGCTCTATATTTACCTAATCCAAACTACATTCCAAACTACATAAAAAATTATTGTAACTACATTGTATTGATGTAGTTTTTAATATATGTCCATACTTTTAAGTCACCCATATATAAAAGATGGTTTCTGTATGGATCGTGACATTTTCAGATTTACTATTAAATCCATATTTAGCATCATAAAGATACTCAAAGGATTGATTGTAGTTATATAACTATTCAGGGAACTTCAGTATTGGGGGAATAGACTTTCAAAATAATTGTTACAAAATCATCTATAATTACATTCTCGGCTATTTCTGCTACATCCCTTTTGTTCAAGCGCCGTAACATTATTATCTACAAGATTTTTCTATATCAATTTATTATTATTATTATTGTTATTATTAATGGTTGGATTATTCGCTTAACAAAAGGGGTTTTGTTTTTCTTTTAACCCATTGTATTTTATTCTGAGATATATTAAGTATTATTTATTTACAACTTTTTAATAAGACTATCCATCGAATATATTTGATGATTGAAATGAATGAAGACCAGAATATTATAAATCTTTACGTAAGGTTTATTGGACAGTTTTGAAGATACAAAATAAGGAAGAAGTGATTTTTTTTTTTTTGCTTACCTTATCCAGATATTAATATATTTTTGTTGGGTGTGCAAAAAGCAAATAAAATAAAATACTAGTTAAGTAATACCAAACAAGAATTGTGCATGAAAGCTATTAATAAAGCAAATAATGATCAAGTAGTAAAGTAACATAGGGAGGTTGATTATATTGTTGAGAAGTTAGGAAACAGGGTTGTTGGTAACAAAACGAAAAAGATAGGAAGCAATAACGATGGCGATAACTTGTAAGAAAATACTTCTCCATCAAAAATAGCTTAAGTCAATTTATCCTACATTAGTTACAAATGAATTCAAGGAGAATTCCTTGGAATCCAGAGTAATCTGCATGATACTTCGTTGGTAAAGGAGAAAGGCAACCAGTGCAAAGTAAATATACTTTTGTGTTCGAGACTTCCTGAAGATGGAATCGATGTGTTCCAATGTAAGCATTAACTCCAAAGCCACGTTGGATCCAAGGTATTTCTTCTTCTATTAATTTGCAAGAAAGACGTAACAAGAACTTTCTTAATTCTTCGCGGGAAGCAAATTAAAGAGAGAACATTTGAACTGTTAGCAAACTCAACATACAGTGAAAAACATAGACTCTTGAGTTTAAAGAAAGAGAATCAAGAAAGTATTTTAATGTTCAAGATGTTTATTCTACTATAATAATAATTGTAATTAAGAGAATATACTATATTTTTTTTTTATTTAAAGATCGACTCGATTAATTATTTGCCTTAATTTAAATTCTACATTTCGCCATAAACATAATCATAACTTGGTCATATTCTTCTGAAGTTCAACAACAAATATCCAGTTTCTTTTATTAGGTGTTTTCATTCATAACACTGTGAGATAGCATGTTGAATTATTTTTTTTAATTTAGACTAATTAATTTATTTATTTTTTTAAACCGAGATTATTTAATGATGAAATAAAATTTTTGGCTTTAATATTTGAGCATACTGTAAAAGTCCTTATGAAATTACGTAATTTTTAAGTTTATTAGACTCAAAATAAGATAAAAGCTCACTTAAGTAATTTAAAAGTTAGATTTTGTTTGAATATTATTGAAAGATGGAATGATGCTTTGAAACTGAGAGTAACAATCAAATTTGAAGTTCAAGCGTAAATTAAATATTCGTATAAAGATCCAGGGGGTGGAGCTCCTATAGAGCAAAGGATGCATGAGAGGTATGTTAATTTGGATAAATTTATAGATGTTGGCAAACAGCCAGAGAGAAAACAAGAAAGGTGATAGTCCGTCAGATAGAGAGAGACCGAGATTAAAGCACACAATAGAGAACGATGGGGATAAGAATAAGATAAAGAGAAAATACAGAAGAAGTTTTCAGAGAAATCTGTCTAATCCTTGAATTGTTACCATACCATAGAAAAGGCATACCATAGAATTAAAAAAGAATAGTAAGTACATAGAACTCGTTTTCTTTTGTCTTCCAATAGAATTAGGAAGTACCGTTAGGCTAAATTTTATCATTCGTTAGCATAGAAAGCTGTGGTTGGTTGATGGAGTTTGACGTCATGGTCTACGTTAGGGAACATTGGGTTGAGGATGTTAAGGGTTAAGTATTGATTTCGGAGGTCTGAATCTAAAGTCCCTAGAATACAGATGGTTTTGTTCGGATATTTTGAATGCAAAAGGGGATTGGCGGCGTTCGCCTAGTTGTGCCGCGGTGGAAAGTAATTAATAAAGTAAATAATAAATGTTGTTGATTGAAGAAATCAATAAAAGTTTTGTTTTATCTTCACGATAGACATTAGATGTTCGAAAGGATGGGAACGTGATTGTATAGCCATCGAGGAATTTTTAAAAATTTAAAATACTAATCTTACCGAAATGCTTATTTGACGAAAATAGTATTAGTGAGATAACATTCACTTTAAACTTTGATTGCTTTGATTCGTTAACTTAAACTCGCTGTAAAGATTAAGAAAAAAAAATCACTATCAATGTATTAAATATCATTGCAACTATATATTTACTGAAATCTCTAAAACATTAATTCTTTACATTTCTGTATTATATATTTTCTTAAAGAATAACAAATGTCTATACCTTAGTTCGTATTGGTTCATTTCACCCAAGAAAATGAAATTTAAGCAATAATCATCCAAAAGTTAAAAATTGTATTCGGAACTTTTAAGTTCTGCTCATTCATATCATCCTGAAAGTATTTTTTTAGCTAGAGCAAAGATTTTAAATTCAACTGTAAAAATAGTCACATAATTTGTCTATTGGCGCAAATGGAATATTTTTTATTGTTATCATTTTTCTAGGCAAGTAAATATGAAAATAAGATATTTTGATTAACTATTACATGTCTATTTGTATTACAAGTGTATTTGTAAACAACAGTCCTCTTTGTGAATTTCTAGACTTAAAGGAATTAATTTGTGATATTTTTGGTAGATTAAGCAATTTCGTGTTTAAAATCAATTGAAAAAAGGATTAATTTCTTAAGACTAAATTTCAACTTGTGTAACATTGTCATTCAATGAAAGGCAATTGCTTTCTTTTCTTTCAATAAATAAATTTTATTCAAGCAGTTGAATATTTATTTACATTGGCATTCATTCACTGTCGTTGTTCGTTGTTTCCTCCCTCTTGCACCGGAGAATTCACGGGTTAATTATATGGCATCTACAAAACAAATAAAAAAGACCTTAAAAAATGATATCTACTTCAAAATATTTTTTGAAGTAATTACTAAACTTAAGAAAACTTTAAGAAAGGGAAGCATTTCATCAAGTTACTTTTCCTACTTTTGATTTTCCGAATCTTTCATTTTCTTCATCGACTCATTCACTATTTCTTAATTCAAACACTATTTCTTTTAGTATTATAATTAGTATTTTCAGAACTTACTTCTAATAATGTTTGTATCCATAACCACCAGCCTTGAAGCCGTAGTTGGAATATTCAGCATGAGGTCCCTTGACGGAGACATCAACGTAGCTGTGGGGTCCCTTGTATCCATAGCTGAAGGGTCCATAGTGATAGCCATGGCCATAACCACCATATCCTCCATGACCATATCCACCATATCCACCATGGCCATATCCACCATATCCACCATGGCCATATCCACCGTAGTAGCCACCGTGTCCGTAACCATGACCGTAGCCGAGTCCATAGCCACCATGTCCATAACCGATTCCGTATCCGACGTGACCGCTGGCTTCGGCGACGAGGTCGTCTTCAGCAAAAACTGCGCAAGCGCAGAGAGCGACAGCGAAAACAATCTAAAAAAAAAATGAAATAAAGCTAATATGTAATGCAGAAAGGTTTTGGGAAAGCTAAACATAAAAGATAAAGATAATAATGAAAGTGTTTTGAATCAAAAAGACAAGTTTTTATCTGAAACAAAACAATATTTGGAAGCCATTATTAAGAATTTTTTAAAGATAAACCTTTAAAGAAGGGCTTGTAACTGTGTCTTACCTTGGTAAGAGACATGTTGTTGTTGTTGGAGGTGCAAGTGCTTGTGATTTGTCTGTGATAGGTATCAGTATTTATACCTGCGAGTATTCGCTTGGTTGCAACGGTACTTGGTGGTACGACATATTTGGAAAATGGAGTGACCAGTGTTAGGTTAAACAACATCAATAGATGGCGAAATTCAGTTCACAGCATCATGCCAATTACACGCCACACAGCCAATTCCCCTTCTTTTTTAAATTAAGGGAAATGTAAAAGAAAAAGGTTTCCAAGGCCGTATGTGCAAGAAGAATGATATGAATCATTTTTTTTCTTAATTCTTTATTGCAAAATAATTGAAATTTTGACTTAAGAGGATTTAACTTATGTAAATTTCTTTAAATGTTCTTTAATTTAATTCATTATTATTTTTTTTTTTTAGTTTGAAGGATTAAGGTATTCAAAAAGTGAATCAATGTTTTTAATTAGCATGATATGACAACTGTATTGATGAAAAAAAAAAATTCCGGAATCGTGATTCGGCTAAATTAATGATGAATGATGTCATGTATTTCACAAGAAATCTTAGGTGAGTGAATTACTTTTGATTAATCCTTGACCTATAATCCTTTCATGCATTATATGAAAAAAAAAAATGGTTCATCAAAAGTGTAGCAAAAAGACATGTCTCCAATATTGAAAAACTTTGAAATAAAAAGTAAATTAACAATACAGCGAAGTGAATATTATTATTAACTGAATAATATGAAAAAAAAAAGGTAATAAAGAAAAAATGAAAGAGAGAGAGAGAGAGTTATAAAGAAAGAAAGGAAATTAGTATTGTTTAATAAGAAAATCAATATTTTAATTCATCAGTGTTCAATTTTTACTAAAAATTTTTATATTCTAACATATATCTATTGAATCTTTTTATTATAAGAAACATTTTTTTTTTCTAGTCAGAACAATAATTACAAATTAAAAGATCTCAAAAATCTCGAAATAGGATGGGTTTAGCTCCTAAAAACCTTCTTTATTTTATTTTATTTATTTTTTTCCACGTACAGTTGTAAGATACAGTTAGGATTCAGTCTGTGATATGTAACTGAAAAAGTCATTTCCTTAAAAGTAGAATTATTATCTTTTATTAAATAAAAAGACAGGAATTCAATTGAATAAATATGGAAGAAATTGGGTAGAGTAAGCAATGAGTTACAGAACTAATCAAAAATAAATACTTAAAAAAAAATTAAGAATTGACAAAAATAACTGAACATTAAATTGCCTTATTTCCAAGGATTTATTAAACTAATGAAAATACGCGCAGAAAAACAAAGCAGGGTAAGAAAAAAACTGAATTCAGAAAAACTGTTGAATGTTGATATGACAATAGCGCCTTCGAAATCAAAATGATGTCACACTTAAAATTCTCTTAATACGAATTAATTATTTTAAGCAATTGTAACTGGTTAGATTATATGTGACCAAATGTTGGTATTAAATAAAAATAAAAAATTCTTTCCAATATTATATTAATTTTGCTTAAGTGTGGACTATAAGCGTTAAATTAAAATCTTAATTGTCATTTTTTTTATAAATTATTACATTTCACTTTGTATGCAGCAAATTTTAGAAATCATTAACATTGTAGAGAGAATATTTTTTACAAAAGCTTTGCACCTAACAGTTTACGAAGGAACATTCCGGAACAATATATCGACATAGTCCGAACGGGTTTGTTTATTTTGATTATGTAATTGAAACAACAACGCCCGTATCTCAGATGAAGGTGGTCAATTTAGGAGGAAAAGGCTTCTACGATCACAAGCCTAACAGGGAATATAAAGAGAACGATTGGGCTAAACTTTTTAGGAATTTATCTTTTGATTTTCATATGGAATAGAAGTGTTTTTTTATTTTTTTTATTTTAGTGGTGCTTAGAGCCTCTTGAAAACTCAAATAATAATAATAATAATAATAATAATAATAATACATAATTAATAATTATAAGCTTCCTGGTCTAGTAAGACCGATTAGTTAAATTATTCTTTGTAGAGTTCAAAAGAATCAAAAATATTTAATTCACTGTATTAAATACAAAACATCTCAGTCGTTCTGTGTAAAGATCCAATTTTATATAATATTTGAAGTGACAGAATATTTCAGAAGAACTCGAAATGCAACGTCTTACAAAATGGAAACTTTAATGCTTTCTATTAGAAATAGATATACAGTCGGACCTCTATTTAACGGACCTCTATTTTGCGAATTTCTCTATTTTGCGAACTTTTCTTTGGAACCAAGAACATTTTGCTAATTTCTTCGTAAAATAACCTCCAAATAGCGAAGTGCATTTTCTATTTAACGAACTTTTTCGTTGTATCTATTTTTTTTTTCTCCTTGAAATGTTTTTATTATTAATATTACCTTAGAGGAAATGAAAGAAATGTGGATATAGCTGAGGGAAAAAGAAGTTATTAACGATGATGTGCTGATTGATGATTATCTTTCACTTGATTTTGAAGTTGAGACCTCGCAAACACTAACTGGATCGGATATTTTGGACAGTGTGAAAAATAAAAACAATACAGCTATGAATTGCGATGAAGATGAAGATGATCAAAAATGGAAATGAATGTGATGCAGAAATAAAAAAAAAAAACCTTCGTATGATGAAATGCTAAAATCATTTGAAACAAACCGACGCGGATTACAATTTGAAGAAAATACTGAAGGGGTTTTTAGTGCATTGCAAAGATGCGAGACGTCCTATGAGCGAAAACACTTTTTCAAAAAAAAAAAAAAACTCAGACAAAATTAACAGACTTTATTAGTAAAATTTAAGTATGCATGTGGTAATGTATGTTTCATGTCATTAAAATTATTACTTTTTTTAATAATATTTATTGTTGATATATTTTAAATCTGTTTTATGCAGTTTAAAGTAATTTTAAAAGGTGAATCTCTATTTAACGAATTTTCCATATAACGAACTTTTTTTCGGGATTTAGAAACTTCGTTAAATAGAGATCCGACTGTATTTCAATTGTTAAAGGTTAATTTCATTTTTATATTTATTTATTTATTTCTGTCTTTAAAATCATCAAGTTATTCGGGCTCAGAAAAATGAAGCAAATAAGTATCTGAAAATTATCTTTTTTAAAAAAAAATAATCTTACACTTGTAAAATTAGCTTACATAATTAATTCATTTAAAATAAAGTAGGACAATTACATAAATTTAATTAAGTTTTAAATATTTGCGTATTAATATATCTAAATTAAAAATTTGAAATTTAAATACGACATTAAAAACGAAATGTGCTTAGTAATCTTTTATTAATTTGTTGTTACTGTGTCTCATCTACTTTTTTCCACATTACTTCCGTTTTCTTTTCTTTCTTGGGTTATTTAATTCGCTTTCTTCTCAGACCTGTTTTCTTATTTAACTTTGTTTTTATCCGTAATATATTATTATTATTTCCTCTGCTTTTTCCACACTTGCTTGATTTGGGTTTGTGAAATTTAATATTACTATGGATGTCTCATAGCATCCAATCGTCCATCCGGAACATAGAAAGTAAACCTGAATACTAACCTTCACCAGGTACAAGGTTGTTCCAAGAAAATTAGCGTCACCCGTAACATTCAAAAGGAGGGCGTAGACTCCATTGCAAGTGGGTCGAACGGGACTGGTTTCTACGAAAGCGAATGTACAAGGAAATAACTTAATACGCTTCAATCAATCGATTTCTCCGTTATTAGATCATTTTGATAGGAAGATCGGTGGAAGAGATACGGTCATTAGAGTTTGACTGACGCGTGCAGCGAATTGTTGAATATACATGTTATTATTAACATTAAACTCACATTTGTCAGCAACGATTAACATTGTTGAATGCGAAGAAATGGTGATCTTTTAATATTCTTTTTTTCTTTTTCTTTATGTTTTGTTTCGCTTATAAGATTATGATTAATGGGGTCAAGTCCATGCATCAAGTCAATTATTTCTCTTCGATTCACTCTAACGTTTTTATGTTCAATAAAGAGGTTAATTATTGCTTTTGTTTTAGACTACGAAAAAAAAAAAAAGGAAAATTAAATGAAAAAGAGATAAGAAAGAAGTGTAAGTATCCCGAACATTATTTGATGTTTATAACACAAAATATTCTGTACAGGCGCCAAATATGAGCTCCAGCGTTATGGAGCAAGGAAGGTACAATTTAAATTTAATATAATCCCTACCATTTCTTTCTTGCAAGAGTTCTAGTAATTTAAAAAAAAATGGTAAATTTTATTTGAATTACTTAGTTTCATTTTATTAATTTAATTTTAGTTTAATGCACAGGCTTATAAGTTTGCTATATTCCACAATATTAATTTATCTTGTCTCCCTTCCAGAACAATTTCTGTGTGAGCTTTTAGTAATAAATGTTGTTCAGTTACTTTTTTATTAATTTATTTATTAATTTTTACTTTATTTAGCATATTTATTTTTAAAACAGCCAATTTTTATGGTTAAAAAGTTAAAAATTAGAAGAAGTGTTATCTATTTCAGGCATAATTTTGAGTTGATGTAAATCTTATTAGACAATTAAAATACTGGACGTCATCGGATGGGATTAATTTTAGTCTTCGGGTGGTTGCAGACGATGAACAGTCAGTGATGTTTTTTACTGAATCCGACATTGGGACCCTAAAAGATAATCCAATAGAAATTATATACATTGATAAAACAATTAAGTTAAACGACAAACATAAAATGAATTTCTTGAATTTGCAGTTGCTTTAGGTCGTCAATGGTAAATTATTACAAATTGTACTAAAAAGCTATTTTAAGCTGATAGGTAATTTCATCATTTTTCAATCTATTTCCTTTTTAGAACGTTGATAGTTCGCTCTATCAAATCGAGTTTCACACGGATCTGTTTCACACCATTTTTTATTAGTACGGAGCTCTCCAAGAAATGTATCGGTAAGTTTTAGATTGTTATTGTTAGAAATTGCCAAAATTTTCGAATTAAATTTTAAATCAAAGAAACTCTTCCGCCCACCCCATGGCAGTGCTTTAGAAAAACCGTTTCCCTAGACAAGACGGTAATACGTATTAAAAAACCAATACTGTATTAAACATTAAATTCGACAAATTAATAGAATTTGGTAATTTGAAGCTGTGAAGATTTCTGATTAAGAATATAATTCATTGCTAAGCTTTTTACCATCTCGATGGTTATTTTTCAAACCCATCATTGAAAAAGGCTCTTTCAAATTCTTATTTTGTTACTTTTAATACTAAGGTTTTTTTCTTTTTCTTTTTTTTTTGTCTTTGTTTTTTTTTTTTTAATTAATAAGTAAGTATTCAAAGTAGTTTAAGTTAAGAAAAAGCGAAGAATCGTAATTAAAATGTTTCGGACATCACAGTTGCCCACATTACATAAAAATCGACTATTTGGACGTTTAATGACCTTTAGTTTATGAAATGCCCATTTCTTTAAATTACCATTAGGTAACTAAAAAATTAAAGGTTTGAGCAGTTCTTATTGTTAAGAAATAAGTAGTTAAATATTTGCATGGCATTGCCTTTACGTAGATTTATAATCTCAGCAGAATCATCAGAGTTTTAAAAATAAATCGTTTTAAAATTCGTTGAATCCATAACTTTTGTTGATGATGTGTCAATATGGAAGTAATTCTAAATAAAAACTTTTGCACTGATGACACAAGGTCAAGATTAAGGAAAAAACGATGAGTGTCGTTTATTGGTAAGATCTATCTTTTATGATCATGATTTAGATTAATTTATTATTGTACATCCTGTACAATATTTTGGTTTCGGAAATTTTATACTGAATATGTTATAAAATATGTATATCACTATATAATTATATTTCACTGAGAATTTATCATGAAATTCAAATATAGAGATGATAACGTTCGATAAATCTCATTAAAAATGAATCTGAATTTTATCTGTAAAATTTTTAAAACTAAGGCTTATTATAGTATATAGAAAAATGCGACCATTCTGTATCTCATCAGCTGGAATAACCCATTGATCAACAGATTCAGATTCGATTAACTAATAAAAAAAAAGCAGTGGAAAGCGGTGACCCTTTTCAAATGAGAATCAAAAAACTAAAAAAAAAATCACTGTCTGATCATTTACTTATAAAGAAGTTTACAAAAATTATTATAAAAAAAAAATTACATGCACCGGAGGAGCAAAAAAAAAAAAAGCACAATTGGGAAATCTCTATTGAACGTTGAGAAGTCCCATTAAAACGAAGTTCGAAAGAACTTGAAAGCTCACTTTCCTTAATTGTTACTTCTCAAAACTTCTTTATTTTAATTATTATTTCTTATTTTAAAGCCGTAGAAACAACAACAAAACGGAGCTTATATTTATTTTCAAACCATAACCTCTTGAATACAAATTTTCCACTTTATGAAAAAAACTAATCAAATCTGCGTTACTTAAGTTGCACGCTAATTAATGGATTAGCTAACAGGGAAATTGTTTAGAATAATGAAATATTAATAGAAATAATATAGAAATCCATTGTTTAGATTCCAAAACTTTTCTATGTGGATTTTTGTTCATCTTCTAGCGCTAATTTCTAGACAAAACCCACTTGGGAAAGATTTCAAGAAGAAAAGTTAGATCATTTGTATAATTGTAACCAATATAGACATACTAAGTTTCAAGATCATTCATACGGCGATTCAAACGTTAGCGGAGGCTACGCACACAAATCGTATGAAATATGCTCCTCGGAAAGCAGACTAAGAATATAAATTCACTTTCTCACTTTTTTGTTACTTTACATTTTTTTTTCCTTCTAATTCTAGTCCTAGACCCATCTGTTAAAATGATGAAAAACATTTTTTTATTTTTCCTAGTTCTTTTGTTTGTAGTTGATGATGTATTTGATTATTTATATATGTCTATGCATGTATACTTTTTTATACCTTCATTAAGAAAAAGAATAAACTAAGAGATAATTGGTAGAAATAAAGTTTAAACAAACTTTGTGACTAGTCTTAAGACTACGGACGAAAATTAGTCTTAAAGTTAATATGTATTTTAAAATTAATACAATATTCCGAACGCCAAATATCCGGATCGATTTTCAGGAAAAAAAATTAAACAAGGTAATTAATGCTTTTAGACAGTGTCAAAAGCAAAGCGGTCCCATAATATGCACAATTGTATAAACAAAATAATTAAAAGAGCATATAAATGCAAGACCGTTCGTTTATGTTTTATGTGCAAGCTGTAATCTAGGGCCGCTAATACAATGCTTAGTGCGTCATTTGTTAAAGAATTTATGAAAGAATACGTTTGTAAATATTAATAATGACGTCCTGTTGGCAATTGTTAGTATTGTTATGTATGAAGCATCAGTATTATTACTGTGTTAATTGTTATCATTATTACTAACACTGCTACGGAAAACGTTAATTTGGGGGTCAGGGAGTGGTCCTACAGGTCTGATTTTTTTTACGTGGTCATCTACTTTTTGATACTGAACACAATGGTGAAGGTTTCATTCTAATATCTCTAATCGAAAATTAAAAGGGAAAGAAATCGGAAGCTTATCCTGCTTTTTGAATTATTTGATCCATCGGTAATCCTGAAATAAAGTCAAAATTTATTCTTGTTAATAAATTAATAATCTGTGTGTTATTTTTCTGCTAACTTAACGATTGCTAATTTCTTCATAATTTTTATTTTTACAATTTTCCTTTGGTGAAATTTTCTCTTAAAGCATAGTAGATTTTTATTTACTGTTTTGCCTTCATAATTAGTGTAGGAAAAAAATGAGAAATAATATTAATAATACAGTGTAACTCTGTTATTAATAATCTCCTTTAAATGAGGCATCTCGCCTACCTCAATGCAATCGAGTTCCCATCACAACTTATAAGTACTGTTAAAAGTAAGACTAATATTGGTTACAACAATACTTGGAATAACGATGCACTATGTCCCATTAACGATACTAGAATCGAATATAAATGATTTTTACAAATGTTGTCTGGTATAAGCGGGACAAAAATTCAGAAATGATGCCTAAAAAAAACTTTCATGTATATAAATATTAAATCGATTAAAAAAATGTTATTTCAAGTATGTTGAATAAAATCTCAAGGTGTAGGAGCTTTATCTTCTCAGGATATTGTTCTAATTTTACGGGGAATCAAATTCTTGAAGGCGGTTATTTATTACATATCCTCGTAACTCTTTCAAGACTGCGAAAGTGTTAAATAATGATAGGTTTTGTTGCCAAAGGGGGTCATTGACTGTTTCTTTCTTTCTCTCTCTGTGGCGTCACAAGTCTTCAGTGTATATTAGCATCATCTTTGCTTCTCTTTTAATTCGATGAACTTTTAGCCAAGGGTTTGAAGCAATCAGATATTGCTTGACATTGATTTCCTCGCTACTGAAATAGAACTTCACCATTAAACAAAAGCGCTTTTCTTTTGTTTTGTTTTTCTAAAGCCTGTTAAAATCATTAATCAAAAGAGAATTTAGGTAGAAAACATGTTGACTCTAATGTGGCTTCTATCTTTTATGTCTCAGATTACAATAAATGGAGACGAGATTGAAAAGCCTTGAAAATGAACTTGGGTTATTTCAAGCCTGTCTTTGTATTTCTTCATCGACTAAAACTAACTGAGTTTTTTTCTTTCCCTCTTCTTTGAACTGTGGGCGTTAATAACCCTTGTCTGTTATCTTGCTTCTTTTGATATGAGAGCGCTTCATTTCTTTTTTTAATTTATTTTTTTTCTAACTTCGAGGAAAATGAAAGTAATCACTCTTCGTGATGAATCACAAGCTTACTGAATTAGGTTTTTTTTTTTATTAACTACTACAGTCTGTATCATAATTAAAAAAATTAAAAATATTTATAAAGGAGATTTAGAATCCTTTAATTGTGGTGCTTTTTTTTTTTCAATCCCACCTTTTTCTTAAGTATTGGAAAAGCAAATCTTCCGGTACACGTCAATGGGTGCAAAAAATTTTTGATGAAAAGGATTTAATTGTGTTATTATTTTTTAATGAATAATTCGGTTCTTTGTTGGTTCGAAAGTGAAGAATATCCATGAATAAGTCAGGGTTCCTTCTGAGAGAAGTGCTTCATTCCTGAGGTTACCTGCATGATAATGGTTCCTTCCTTGAAGAAGACGTTTTGATTGGTTCCTGTAGGATGTAGTGATCAGTGTGATGGTGTAACGAAGAATATGACGTCAACGATGGTCACGTGCTGTTCTTTTCGAAATATGTTTTGACTGTTTTTTTGTATATTTCTCCAGATGATGCCCGAAATTTGTGAGGCGAAACCGGTCACGTAATTTTAAATCTAATATCATTTTTTAATATTAAGTATATTGTTCTCAATGATTTCCTAGTAAATTTATCCACACTTAAAAAAGCTTATTTTTTGTTATTAAATCCATATTTCATTAAAGAAATTCTATATACACCTATTCTTTTAATCCTCTTCTTAAAGTACACACTACACCTACTCATATTTACAGTATTTCACACGCTCCTTCATTGTCCTGTTTCATCAGGCGACATACATTTCTCAACTGCCGTTATTTTTTATCAATTATCCTTGAATGTTATGTTATGTTTTGTTATGTTTAAGTTATGTTATGTTTTAAATAGCTTTTTTTATTATTTTTATTAACTATTCTTTTATGTATTATTTTTTTTTTTATTCTGCAAATTAACTATCAGTCGATGATTAATATTCAGATGAAACTGTATCATTAAACTTTGAGACGCAATCAGAACGCTCTGTTTCTTTCTTGATTTAACTAATAACATTCGCTTGTTAAATTTCTGTAAATTAATAATACAATGAAATATTGATAAATTAAAAATTATACTATTTTATTATCGTTTTTTTTTCTTCTAGCAAGATACTTTTATCAATGGAAAATATTTTTTTTAATTATTATTATTTGAGAATTTTATTTACAATTGAAATCACTAAATTATTTGTATCATCATATTCTTAAGTTGAGTGTATCTAAGTATACAGATTTTGTCTAAAATTTTCTTAATATGCATCGGAGGAAAATAAAAAGAGTTTGAATAAGTTAGTTATGGAATTCAGTTGTAAGCTAACCTGTCTGTGATCAAGATAAGCTCTGGCTCAGAACTTTTCAAATAATTAGCGAAACTGTTACTGTAAAAAGGCGTTCTCAAAAATTACATATCATAGGAAACTGAAACTTTACAATAATGAAAATGTTATTGAAAATGACCTTCCTATTGATTTTGGTGCAAAGTTGGTCCCTAGATGATCTGCTGAGGGATGTGAAACTATCAACACAAAATCTTCGTACACGCGGTTGTCGCGACTAATTAAATACTAATTATCTAGAAAACTAACTAATAAGTTCACATTATTCTTTTGAATAATTGCCTTGATATTACATACGCTTATTCGGTAATTACTTTGTATATACCCTGTTTTAATAAGTTTTTCTTATTTCAACGAAAGAGTATTTAATTTCCCTCAAGGTTTATTATGTAGAGTTCTTGAAAGAGATTTTTTTTTTGTTTACATTCTAATAAGGAGTCAGGACCGTCGCGTGGTTTGTTGGCGCCCGGGGCAAGATTTCGTCAGGCGCCCTACACTTGATATTTGCGCCCCCCCCCCCCCCCCAAAAATCTACCACCAAAAAAAAACAAAAAAAAAACGGAATTTCCAAATTTTTTTTTATTTTTGCCGTGCCGCGGCGCTCCCCTTGGCCCTTAATTGTTAGATCATATAAGACTTATCGTAAATCCATGGGAAATAAAGTAAATAGTATCTTTGTTGCTTAAATCTTTTGAAGAAAGTTTCTCTGTTAGTCTTTATCAGCTAAACTAGCATAGATATTCTGTTGCGTAACATTTTCTTATATTTCAAAGAAATGAAAATAGATATACTTTGAATAACAATGGGTGAGACCATGTTGTATACAAAATGACATCCTTTTTCTCGCCATTTGTTCTTTTGGTGAGTTTTTATTGTTTGTTTTAACTTCTGCGGGCACCACATTGGTTCCGACATTTAGATATACTTTTCTTTCATGAAAGTTTTTGATAACTGTCAAATAATAACTAATTGCATAGCACGAAATGATGACGTAAACAGAAAGTGCGGTACTTGCACATCAATTGAAGTGAGGAATTGTTTTCATTTTACAGACAAAGTAACGAGATAATCTTTCGAAAAGAAAGTTATTTGTCTAAAGTTATTTACTGGATATATCAGAATACTCTAGAGAGTATTTCTTTCAGCAAGATAATTCAATGCGCAGATGGAATTTTCTACACATGACGAAAATTCATGGAATGCTGGCACATGAATTTCCTCACTAATTTTTTATTAATTTTTTATTAATTTTTTATTAATGAATTTTTTATTGTTGATTTTTGCTTTTGAGGTATCACTGCGATTCCGACAAGAATTCTATCTCTTTAAGTTAGGTGTATCCCAGGGGGCGCTGTAGGTAGAGCTCCAACGTTTCTTAGGCCAACGGGACTGAGATGTGACCAGTCCGGCGCTCGCCGGCCGTTATCCCGAGAGGTAGAGAGCTGAGTAGACCTTATATCCGCCTCCTCCAACCCGCAGCCAAGTACTTCACTTCGGCTACCAGTCCACTCTCTTTTAAGTAGGAGAGGTTAAAATCTGCAATAATTGCATTCATTTAGTAATTTAGTATCGGATAATGTGAAGATGGTGTTGATACTTTACGAAAAGAGAAACGTGAGTAAAGCGGTATTGTGACTTCTAAGGGTGAACAACACTATCGGGCTGAGGATCCTGCAATCCACTGAATGGGACGAAATAGAGGCCGGAAGGCCAATCCGATGGAAGCGAAATAATAAAAGATTGTATAATTCAGTTGGCGGGAATTCAATAATGTGTATTTTATTTTTAATCTTTTCTGATGTCATTATCATTGAAGTCATTCAATTTCTGTATAAAATGAAGTATACAGAATCGGTAGGAAAGTAATTAAAGCTAACTGGTTCTAGATATTCCATTACGGTACAGAGAGAATCAGAATTTCATGAAAGATTTAGTATTAAATATTAATTTAAGTTTAAATACAAAATAAAAATTTTCAGTATAATAAATTTTAAACTAAATATTAAAAAAATATTATATCACTGCCGGACAGTGATTTGGAATTTGAAAAAAACACCCAATACAAAAACCATATCACTGTTTATGCGAAGATACGGCCAGATTTTCTTCGTGATCGACAAAACTCAAAGCTAGCCCTTCAATCATTTGCAATTTAGAATAGTATCGAATAAAAGAATCAAATTAACTTATTCCATTTTTGTTGTCTAAATCTTAGTTACTTTAATTTCCATTTAGGCCGTTTATATATTTAAATTACTTAATGTTAAATTTAATTTAAGAAAATTGAGTAACAAAAACAGAGTATTTATTTATTTATTTAATTTTAGTATGTCGCTATCCGTTAAAAACTTCCTGCCAACAGGTGCTAATTATAAAGAAATATGTAGTAAAATACCTAAGTATATATAGTTTGAAAAGTAGATATTAAAATGATAAAACTGATAAAAAATAGATAAGTTTTCCATTTCTATTCCAATGTAGAAATGATTAATGTTCCAGCATTTCTTCAAAAAATATGTAAAGGAAAGTATGTATTCCGTCAGTTTATCGCAAACAGAGGCTTTATAAATAATAAATAATTTATTATATTTTGTGAAGTTCTCTGTTATGATAAATTATCAAAAATAAAACAAATAAATCATATATATAAAGCGAAACGTAAAAGATATATTTAACTGTAAAGATTAGAATAAGCCTATGTTTTGAAGCTTTTTCTTCACATCTTATTTTCTTTATAATATTGTAATCGTATTATAATACAGTGAAGTCTCACTTATACGAAACATTCAGTTGTACGAAGAATTTCTCATTTCCCGGCGAAACCCACTTAGTCCTATATGTAATTCACTTATACGAAATATTCACTTATATGAATAATTTTTGGTTCCCTTCAAATTCACTGTATTATAAATGAAAAATATAATCATATATAATATTTTTTATCAAGGATGTAATTGCTATTTCTTTGTATAGACTATATATATATATTTTACACCACTGAAATTTTTGCAAAAGAAAGCACCCCTAAAATGTCCCTGATCTAAATCTTAATATAGTTGTCGTTTCTTTGGCGGTGAAGATAACTTACTATTAGAGGGCGTCCTTCTCTTAAAAAGCGTTTCCTTCTCTTTTTATCTGGTACATTTTTTTTTTTTTTTAAGTGGTTCATTTAATGAAAATGTTGTTGACCTTCGAGTGAAAGCTGTTTCTAATCCAAACAAGAATCTTTGGTTGAATTCACAATGTGTAGTTCCTATTGAACAGTCAAGTCTTATAGCAATATAATCGTTTAGTTTAGGTTATTTCAATGTGATGTCTTATCATCAGAGCTTCTTCATGTGTTTACATCGTGGCATCAACTGCGCAGCTGCAACTCTCAAGACAACACCGAAGACACTGACTAAGAAAGGATTGCGTCTTAACATTCACTAGAAGAAAGAACATATGGAGTAAACAAAACATTGCAACGTCTTCGACTGATTTCATTCTGAGGAATATGAAATACCTTTTAGCTTGGGGATGCTTCGTTTTAGGTAAATAAACTATTCACATTTTTTTTTCTTTTAAATACAATTAGTGATTGTTTACTTTTTTAATATTAGTATATGAATTTTTTATCTTATCAATTGTTCAATTGTGTTTGTTTTTTTCTCTTATTAAAAAAAAAAAAAGTCAAATCCATAATAGAAAGCAATTTTAATGAATTGTCAATTTTTCTAGATTTCTTTTAATATGGAGTGGATCACAATTCATCTGCTATATCAATATAATAGAATGTAATAATTTTGTTTTTTAGTAGAAAAGTGTTGAGAGAGATTTATTCTTATTCTTCTTATTATTATTTACAAAATGTTAAATTTGTACTTTTATGTTCGATAGCAAATATACCATGAAATTGTAAAATTACAATTTTTTTTAAATGGATAAAAATTTAAAAAAAAATTAGAAAAAAAATTCTGATGGTAGAGAAAATTAGGATTCTGTTAATTAAATGTCTTAGTATTTTATTTTATTTTTAAAACGTTTACATTACAGAAATCAATTGTCTGTGATACGGAAAGTAACAATTGTTATTGAATGTTTCAAGATTTTCTGTATCTCGGCAAAACAAGTCAATTGTAGATATGCATTTTATATAAACTTAATACTTTTTCAAAGCCTTTTCTTGTCTCTCTTTTTTCTTAAAAAACAAAAACATTTAATCAATGTCAAAAAGAAAAAGAAAGAAAGAAAGAAAATGGTTACACATAACATTTCAAGATAAATAGGAAAACATTTTTCATAGGAATTTTTTCTTAGTTTAAACGATATAGAACGTTTTTGTATTTACCTTGACATTTTATATGTAATCGTTAATAACTATTGAGAAGTTTACGATTCATAGGAATCTCATGAAGAGAGCTAAAGTTTTGATTGTTTTAGATGTGTAATAATTACTTGATTTGAAGGGCATCTTTATAAAATTAAAAAAAAAAAGAAAATATGTACTTTGCAGACTTTTACTTTTCATTATTCTTCGGATCTATAGTAGTTAAAGTATTTGCAAACTATCCTCGTCTTCTCGTCTCAACTATGTACATATTTCTTTTTCAGGCTTATATAATTTTTATAATTCGTAATGATATAAAGTGTGGATTTATCTTTTGTTAATTATTAAACACTGAGGAAAGAACTAATAAATTATCTTAATTTCTTTTTGAAAGAATATTGCGGTGTAATAAATTTAAAACTTAAGGAATTAGTTTTCCAAGAACCACAATCATCGCAACTTTGTTTTCAATGGATAATTTAGGAATTTTTTTTTTTATGAAAAAACAAATTTTGGTAAAAATATTCGCTTTGTCGAATTTAAAATTAAAAAATAAACATTATCACTCTTCGAAATCGGAAAGATTTTATAATAAGAGAATACAATTTCCTCATTGAGCCTCCAAAATATAAACATGATGACGAAACAAATAGTTATAAGATATCATTTATTCATCCCCATCCCCTCTTCTCTTCCTTTTTTTTTTCCAAGATGAATGGAGTCCTGTAAAATCGGAAAAGGATTGAACAACACATACAACAAATCCTATCTTAATCAAGTTTACTCAATCGGAAATTGTGGTAAACATTTTCTCAACAGATGGGTTTCTGCTGTTTTTTTGCTGAACTGAAATGTTAAGGGGAAAAAAAGGGAAAAATAAGTTAAAAAAAAAAAAAATAGCCTCGTGTTTTGATTTTACTTAAAAGAACACTAAGGGGATAGAGTCTTGGTTTTTAACAGAACTTCGTTTTGGTTTGCAGCAGAATTTCTAAATGCATTAAGGTTATGTATATATTTGATTTTTTTTAATATTAAATGTTTTCATTAAAACCTGAATTTATTGTAAATGCCTTTAATGAAGATTTTGGTGATTTCTTCTTCTTTCTTTCTATATCAGTTAAAAATATTCTTTGATTTCAATCTTACTTTAAATAGGTTTTTGAATCTGTGCTGAAAATTAGAAGTGGACTATCCACCATTTATTTCTTAATATTTCTGCATAGCAAAAACAAAGTTTTGTTTTACATTTTTTTTTATATGTACTCTATGTAGCTGGTTTATAACCACTTTCAGATGCCTTAATATTCTATTCATGGATTAGTAAAAGCAGATTTGAAATTCCCGCATAAAAATATATAAAAACAAATGAATACTTCATTTTCGGTAATATGGTCAGATAGTCCACTTATAATTCTCAATCCTTCTATTGTCAAAATTCCAATAAGCAACAATCAAAATTCTGATTCTAGAATCAAAATCAATTTTACCGAAATTTCCGCTGATAACGGCTCAGTGCAGTAATCTTAATATAACAATTCTAAACGTATGACTATTAGAATCTAGTATCTGGAAGACAGAGCTTTGCTCAGTAAAATAAAACGAAAATAAAGTAAGAACACTTACTTTAAAGTAAGTCCACCTGGTTATTTCCCTCTTTCGGGGAAATGGACAATTCCGCAGTGAATACACTCGACGTTGAAAGGAAAAAATTTTTAAAAATTATTATTAAGTAAAATTATTATTTTATTAGAGGTAAAAATAAAATTATTATTTTAACACACTTAAAAGCGCACAGAACACGAGTTTATTAAGAATAAAATAAAACGAAAGTAAATTAATACCACTGTAGACATTAACCTGGTATCCAAGTCCCAGATCAATCACTTATCCCCTAAATGAGATTTCCGGAAGTCGAGATCTAGCTAAATCGCTTTCTCGCACCCGAAAACGGTTGATTCACCCCATTTCATCATAATCATTAACAAGATAAAATTTACAGGAATTACTCACTTCATAGTATTTTATAAAGCATATTAACAATAATAAAATGATTCAAACAAATGAATCAGAAATAAATAAATATTTAAATTTTCAAAAATATTTAAGAATTACATATTGCAATATATAATTTATAAAGTAGAAATATTTTTTTCTTTAAAAAATATATTTAAATTAAATCTACAAAATCTTATTCATTGTAAAATTTTAATGCAGATTTAAAAAAATATTACTTTATTAATCTTAAAGTGTCAGAAAATATCTAGATGAACTAAGCAATCGTTTTTAGATGTTAACATCTAAATTTAGATGTAACAATCTATAATCATATAATTAATTGTAATGTTGAATTTCCAAATTTATTTTTCGGAGAACAAGTTAACTAGAACATTCCACCAACAGCTTAGAAATTTGCTAATTTCCTAGATATTGTTATCCTTTAATTTATTTTCATAGCCTTTACTGTGTTTTCTGCATTGGCGAGAACAATGTAGGGCCAATTATACAATAGAGGAGATGGTTGCAGTATTTTAATTGGACGATAGATAGATAATTTAGACTAGATTAAGATTTGGTAAACTGTTTGCTGTTGGCTATCGAATCCGGAATTTATTTATCTTTACTAGTTGCAACCCGTGAAATATTCACAGAAGTAAAACAAATACCACATTTTGAAATACCGTGAAATTTTTCAAAAACACAAGATTGAAAAAGATGTTCTAAGCTCATTTTGTAAAAGGAATAAAATGTATAAACCCTGCTGCATTCGATCTATTTGTAGCAGACATTTGTACATTCAATACAATTCTACTTACAGATTTTATCATTTATTACCAAGACCTTCAAAATAAGCTATCATTCTCATGTCTCCGTCACATTTTCAGCATGATGATTATAATTTCGTGCTTTTCCTTGTTGAACATTTCTTGATAGTTGATTGATGAATATAAAGAACTGAAAACTTTTAATACTATTTTTCAACATCTAGATTGATGAATTATTTAATTCTCAAAAATCTCTTTATACCCGATGTTTTGTGTATAAACATTATTATTGTTCAATTTAATCGTTCATAAAGTTTTCCTTGGCGACGTGTTTCGATGATATTAACTTTTAAACATTTACCTTAGCCAATACTGGAGTTCTTCCTACATTTATTTGCTGAACTTGTGCTATGGCAATTATATAGCGCTGACCGAAAGACCATCGTTATACGATTCTTGATTTTTTTTAATATCAACATGCTTTCCTGGCACTTTCGGCGAAAGAAGTTAACCTCCTGCCCTAAAATAATAGGCTCCTCCAAATTGAGCCTATGAGAGATTGTCCCACAATGCCTTACAGGGGCATAGAAATTATTTCTAGTTCATTTTTTTTTATTATTCACTAAATGAATAGATGCAAAAGTTTATAATAATTTGTTTATACTTAAGTATTCTTTTTTTTACTTGTTTTTGAATTAAATTTTTTGGATTGATTTAAAATAATTAAAGATTTAAAATATTCTCTCTCCGACTCTCTCCGCTCTCTCCACTTTGATGACAAACAAACGTACAACCGTTTTTTGCCTATTACTAGGATGATTTTTGTATACCTATTTTTTTTATTACATACAAAATATTTATTATCTTTATCAGTAATTGGAAAAGAAGCTATTCAAAATACCTGGAGATTAATTATATTTTTATTTTTTCGTTGCTTTTGTAACTAATTGTTTGAAAACATCTTTGTTTAATCTCATTATCTTTTCAGTCATTCAAAATGGGCTTCTCAAATTGATATCAGTAGTAATTGAGACATATATTAGCGTTTCTCTATGCTTGAGGCCTCATCACGAAGCAATTCCAGTTGTCCTTCACATTCTCCATCAGTTGTTCTTCAATAACTGTTGAAGACACAGAAATTCTTAAATATTTTTTTGTATCTAAATCTTTCCTTATTGATTTTTTCTCTAATTCTTGAATCTTATTTATTGTAAGGTATATTAAATATTAAATAGTTATAATATTTCATGTTATTTAGATATTCTAGTACTTTGTTATGTTTGACTGCAGTATAAAGGCGATAAACCTTAAAGGCGAAATAAGATATCTATTTGAGCAAAACGAACTCTTTCTTGCCGTCAAGAAGAGAAGATTAATGATGAAAGACAGAGACTTTTGGTTTGTCAGCCGTGATAACATTGACTCATATAAGGGGGAAGTGGTCCAGAGATAACGGGAATTAATGAATGATTATCAAACCCAACATAGAATAATATAAGGGTGGGGATGAGAGACTAATTTGACTAATTGGAGCAGTTCGGTCCAAAATCTACAGTGAAAGCATCGAATTATTATTTATGTTGAAGTTCAATGCTATATATTCAGATGAGATTTATGCACGAAAACATATAGTAAACATATCAGATAAAAACATTAGGTTTTTTTTGCAGATGAACCGTCGGTTTTACAACTTCTTACAATTGGCAGGTATTTTGAGGAATTAAAACGTTACCAGATAGCATTTGTAATATGCTAATTTCAAACGACAAACTTGCTGCATATAAGACATATATTACACGTATTATTATGTCTCGTATAGTTTTAGACACCAGTTCAAAGTGGAGAGTAGACCATGAAAATCAACGATGGATCTGAGGCGACTTCGTGTCATATTTCTGTATGAATGTAAACAGGGACACCGAGCAATAGAAGCAGATCGCAGCATCAGTACAGCTTTTGGGAAAGGCACAGTGAATGAACGCATGCCTTAACGTTGGGTTTTCGAAATTTCTGTCCGGGGATATGAACCTCGCAAATGAATCCTGCAGTAGACCATAAGGAGCCAATAATAATGTCAAACTGAAGGACTTGATCGGATGCGACACGCGTCAAACAGTTCGAGAATTTGCCGAGAAACTGCGAGTGCACTACGCAAAAGTTCCCCACATTTGGCGGCAACAGGCAAACTGAAGATGATGGATAAAATGGGTCCCGTATAAGTTAACAGAATAGCACAAAACACGACCATTAGATGTCTGCTCTTCTCTGCAACCAAGCGAACGATATTTTGAAGCTCATCGCCACATGTGATATTCAGCACAACGGCTTAAGAGATGCACCCTGAATACACCCTGAAGCCCAGAAAAACGATAATCAGTGGGTTTTGCGCTTCGAATTCACTTTTCCTTCTTAATTCACTTCTCGTTCTTGTCACCGGTCAAACAATAATGGCGGACAGGTGTTGTCACGAACTTGACATTATGAATGGAAAATAAATTGTCAACCAAAGAAGAGGCGTTAATCGATCGACTTGGACCCATATTTCTTCAAGATAATGCGAAACCTCACGTTACACGACAGACAATCTAGAAATTGCACCAGTTGAAATTGTTATGAAACCTTAGGACTATCACTTTTTCAACGGGTACAACGTTATCCAATCAACTGAAATCACATTTTAAGGGTTTGTGGCGTAGCTCGAGTTTTCTTCATGACGGCATATAGAAACGACGGCATATCTCGTTGGCGAAAGTGTATTGCTGCTGGAGGTGATTATTTTGATTAAAAAAATTATTTTGCACCGAGTTATAGGTGTTTGATGTTTCTTCCATTTTTCTGATATTTCATCTACAACAACCTGATATTAAGGATATTAATTATGTTGAGATGAATAGGAAATCTTTTCTTTATTTTATTAACTATTTTATAGTTTTGGTAAAATTGATAATGACCTCAGTGTTTTACAAATTAAGTATTAATTTTTGATTTTTTTTTCTTTATCGTTTAAGTTCTTCTAATATATTTTCCTTCCTAAACCTTCATCACTCCAAATTAACATAAATATACAATGTAGAGGTTGAACTCTTAAAGTGAAGGTAATCTTGTTTCTATTTTTGAAGGTTTTAGTGGATTGGCCTCGAATATTGTTGAACCTGGCGTTTCCCGGATGGCGGAGCATTTCCGGGAATATTTTTCTTCCCCTCGTCCTCCTCCTTCCTCTTCTCACCTGGCAACGAAGAACTTTATTACTAATGAACTGCGCAGTTATGGATTAGAAGTTCACCTACAGCCCTTCAATACCTCCTTTCAAGGAGCCCAGGTAAAAGAAAAGAAAAAAAACCCAACATTATTTAGGTAAATTACACAAGAAAAAGTTATGTAAAGCCAAATAAGTTGAAAAATCTTGAAATTGCAAAGATGGGATTCCATCGTATTTCTCTTTCATTTGGGCTTCAATCTGAAGAATTTTTCTAATAATTTCCTTGAAGTAAACATATTCGTTGTTTAAACTTTGTTAGAGTTATTTTTACTAGCAGCATTCCGTCAAAAAGACAAAGGTTACAAAAAAACTATCAGATTCAGCATGCAAAAAATCTCTTAAAAAACATAGCAAAAAAACAATTTTTATTAATTATTCAAAAAAAAAAAAAATATAATATTAGATAGGACAGAAGACCAAATAATAAAAGGAAATTAAGTTTCCAAAATGGTGAATTAACCTTGGAAAAATTAACGTGCTGTGAAAAATTTCTAACAAAACAAAATGAAAAACCCGGAGAAGCACCAGAATAAATAAATTGCCTTTCTGATTCGATTATCGGGAAGGAATCGGGAACAGCCGTTTCGTCCTACAGGGGACTCATCAGCCCGATCTCCACCTTCCCCGATAAAAGACTCAGAAAGGCAAGATCTTATATGAAGGCCACCGTCACACCTGGCAATGACCCCCGAAGAACAAAAAACAACAACAATAAATTTTGTGCTTACTTTACACAACTTTACGCAACCTTTCCCTAAAATTAGATAGGTCAAATAATAAAAGGAAATTAAGTTTCCAAAATGGTGAATTAACCTTGGGAAAACTAACGTGCTGGGAAAAATTTCTTACAAACAAAATGAAAAACCCAGAGCAGCACCAGAATAAATAAATTATTCAAAATTATAATATATTAGAAATATTTAATTGCTTACGATAGAAGGACGAGAAGAAGAAAAAAATATTACGGAATTATCTTTATTGACTAGAAATAGTGTAATACAAATTTGTAGCTATTGCGATGTACCGTACATCTTATAAAAAAATTTTAAATGCATTACTCTTAATCTAACAACAAATAGTTCCAAGACACACACCTGTTTATGTATGACAGAATTCAACGATTTCTCCAAACTTATCTGGTCCTCGTACCTAACCTCGTACGAAGATCCTGACTGCACTTTTGGATCATTGCTATACAAAATAACAAACTACAGAAACATTGCTTCAAAAACAGAAATTAGCTATAAAAACATTGTTAATTAAAGTGAATTCTTCATGGCATCAGAATGCGTTCGAATGTCTTTATTTCATTAAAATAACAACATTACATACTTCTATTTATTTATTTGTTGTTTTGTGGTACTTTCTAGAAGTAATCTCGAAAGAGATTGAATTAATCATGACATTAGATCTCGATGTATTCATATTTTTAGGCAGCAATTCAGTTAAGATCTTTTATTAAAAATATTTATTTCCGGTAAGATCAGAGAAAATATTTAAAGATATGTTCTCATTTATGAACTAGTTTAGTAGCTTTAATTAATGCCACTTTAACTGAAGTATAAATTGTTTGTCTTACCACCAGCCCGTTCATATCATATTCTTGAAAAAGAAATGAAAGAAGAATGTTTTGAAATTTCTGTAAATAGGATTGATTCTACTTGGAAGTTGTCACTATCTGATCAATTGAATGACTATAGAATACCGTAGAAAAGAGGCTTGATTGTGCTTTAGGATAATATCTTCAATATTTGTTAATTATATTGGTATATCTTTTTCTGGACCCTCTATAAAGAATAAAAACTTCAAAAATTAAAACATTTTTTCAAAACGTTTCTGCATTTTAAAAGATACAATATTCAGCAGCTATGCAGAAGAATCTTTCTATAATTTAAAATCTAACCACAATTGAATGCAAACTGTGTAACTACCAATTCAATATTATTCATGGTTGATTCATAAAATCATAATGAGTTTTTTTTTTTTTTAGATGTTTTAGTGAAATTTTGATGAAGTCACTTTCATGATTACTTACAAAGTTATCCTACATTAGCCAGTGGACTTTTGTATTTCATACAAAAAACATATCGTAACAAAAGGTGTATGTACAAAATAATAAAACAGATTTCTGTTTTCATATTAGAAATCACTGTTCCTTATCTTATTTCTAAATTTGTTATAAAAATTACAAGTAGGTTATAATAATCATTTTCTGAAGGAAGGGATTCCTGTTACAATTAAGCAGTTGGATGTATTTTTTAAATTGATTTTTTTTCCAGATGAAGGGAACTAACGTCATTGGAGTTTTAAAAGGAAAATTCTGGAATTCCACTTACGATCGTATATTAATAATTGCAGCTCATTATGATACTGAAGAGAATCAAATAGGTAAAGAAGAAATAAAAAAGTTCTAAATACAATTATAAAGGACAATTTTGAATTAACAGAAAACAAGTTAATGAATAAACGTTTTTATGATATCAACAGATACGTATAACAAAGTTCTTAAATTTCTTTACTTTCTGGAGTGTTGGCTTTATTCAGATACAAAAAAATAAAATCAGCTACAAAAATTAATAAGTAAATATTTCCTTAAATGAATTGAAAAGTGACTGGAAAAATATTCATTAATATTTGTAATAAAAAAAATGCTGGCAATAATGTAAATACAACATTATTCTACATATGTGGAAACTGGCGGTAACCTTTGCTTTCAGATTTACACTATTATAAAAAGATATGTTTTTATTAAGATAATATTAATTGAATTTCGTTAGCGTCGAACAAATTGCAATGTTTGGTCTCATATTTATTTTAAATTTTGTATTTTCAAACAAACTCGGCCATTACCAATTATGTTTATATCATAAATTTAAGTTTTCCTCAATGATGCTAATATCGGATGGCTATAAATGAACAGGATATGAAGCAGATGACAGTTAGGAATAGGCTGAGCTGCAAACAAGGGTTTTTCCAAATTGAGGGAGACATATCCTGTTACTTAAGTTTCAGTATTAGGAAGTGCTTCTCTAATGCTCTCTTCGATAATCTAAAAGCACTCAACATATTTTGGGATATTAGGGCAAGAATAATCTATTATAAAATAATTGAAAGGCAAATGATTACTGATCAATAATTCTCTAATGTTTCAAAATGTGAATGATAATCACAATTAAATGTCTTTTTATTATTTAGGATAGAAATTGGAAGATATCTTATTTACTAATACTGCATTGTAAGAATCTTGATTCGTAAACACAGCAACCACAAAGAGAAAACTAAGTTATCACACCATGGGCCCAGAACCTCTTGAGATGCTATGAAAGATATATAGTAATCGATATGACATTGTTTATAAAATAACCCAAATTTGAAAAGAACACAACTTCATGCACAAAACAATAGTCGAACAAAAAATAACAACGAATCCTTCCAGCGGAATCCTGTCCATTTAATGTGGACAGCGTCTGCTAGCGTCCTATCAATAGGAAATGGAAAATCTCATCCTTCTGTGATACAACTTAAATGAGCTCTCACAAATGTGAATATATATTAAAATTTAGTTCGCGAATCGCAAAATAGAAATATACAACCTAAAATTTGCAAACAACAAAAAATCACTGAATAAAAAGCTTTTTTTTTTTTTTTTTTTTTTTTACATTTGGTAAAGATCCAATTAAATCTTTTTGGGTAGAATATGAATCAAGACAGATTCCATTTAGTTTACAGTTAAATCTAACCTTTCAATTCTGTTTAGTCGTTTAATAAATCTCAACTTTACTGAAAGCAGTTTAAATTTTAGTTTCTCACTTTATATAACTTTTTAATTTGGTGAAATTCCGAAATATCATCTTAAATTTCCTTCCAAGTATTTACGATGTATTTTTTTTATTAGGTGTAGATGACAATGGCTCTGGTGTTGTTGCTGTATTAGAAGTGGCTCGATTGCTGACAATCATCACAGCTGCTGACAATAACTGTGAGCTTCAATATTCAGTTATGTTTGTAGCCTTTGACTGTGGAATCCACGACTTCGTAGGTATTTCCTCCTCCTTACTTTTTTTCTTTTAAAAACAATTCAAATTATAAATCAATAGGTTCAAGTTAAATAAGTTGAGGTTTATAAATGCATCTGACTCCTTCGTGAGTGAAAGAATAATAGAAAGTAAATCCTCTGATTATACGGGACAATGTTTTACAAATGCAATGATGTTTTGACTCATTAACTGCCTCTCATTACCAATTTATTAATGGATTATCCAGTTAATAATTCTTATTAATTCTTTTATTTAATTCTTTTAATTGGAAACGAATTGTAATTTAAAGTGTGAATTATGCTTGTTTTTTTATTAAACTATAATTTATAGTTACTATATTAAAATTTCCAAATGTTAAATAACTATTATAGATCTATTTTTTTTTTAATTATTTGAATGGAATGATAGAAGATTTCAGAAAGCTGGGTATTAAGAATAGGTGGAATGTTGTCAAAGACAGAGAGTCAGGGAAGAAAATCATTTTTTTACTTATTTTTGATACGGATTACATTGCTTTGTTACTTCCTTACATCAAGAAATGCTTATGGAAAACAAAGCATTGGGCCCGTCATTGGATATCAATAATTCTGAAAATCCAATTACAACATAGTTAACACATTGGCATCATAGTTTTGATCGTTTTTAATCCTTAATTATCCTGGGTGTTTCATTCGCGCTTATCCTTTGGATGTGTCCTGTGCATCACAATCTCACAATATTTAATTGTTCCAATTACATTAGATAACTTAAGTAGTTGGAAATATTCAGATTATATCTTATCCGCTGTTTGCATCTATCTTATATTGAATCATATATTTTTCGAAATACTTTCCAAAGGACTCAATCTGGATATACTATGTTGCTTTAATATTCTTGCTTCATAGATCAGAAAGAACAAGGACTTTGGTAGAGTTCTTCTCTCGCAAAAACCACGGCTTACCAAAGGATCGTGGTAAGAATTATATTCAATGCAAATCTCGAATATTATATAAAATACTTTTTATATAATAAACTTAAGTAAAGCCGATCTTAGCAGTCATCTTATTCGTGTCAGGCATCATTCAAAGTTTTGCATTCAAGTCCATTCTCATTCGGAAAAAGAATAGGGCCTAAAGCTAGAAATGACAACAGGAAACGCTGTAATACTCCCAGAATAAGAATCATTAGCGTCGTATTTCCATTTGTTCTTTAGTCTGTATTGCTTTGATGTTCATCGAAATAAAACTTAAAAGCAACTGAATTATCTTTATTTGTATGAAATACCATGAAACTCACACAATTAATCGAATGAATTTGTATTAACATATAAATTAAATGTTTCAACCTCATCTTTCGGTCTTTCTCGAAAATTGATTTTAGAGAAAGACCAAAAGAGGAGGTCGAAACATTTCACAGAAGAATTCCACATGTTAAAATCATTAATATTTTTATTTGTATTTTCACAGGACCGGGATCCGTCCGAACTAAAAGGAAGTTCCTACTTCATCGCTGATTGGCTGGAACCGATTCTTTTGTGGCACACGACTCCATCGTTTATTGGAGCGTTTATCTTGGATTCTGTCTTGGTTTGGAATAACACAATGGGATCACAGGTCCTTCCAGATGGATTTCAGAGGGTAAATTTTATACATTTTATCTAATAATTAAGCAGACATAATTGATAAAAAACGAAGGTTAGGCTGAAGTGAGATCCTTTATCTAGTCATAAGGAAAAATATTAGTATATTAATAGCCAAGTAATTTGAATTTTACTGGATGAATTAAAACAGTGGAAATTATTTTATACAAGATATAACATTTAGATCCTAAAGGGTTTCTTTTTGTCTCCTACAGCTTCCAATAAGAAAACGCTCCTCATATCACCGATTGAATATCACCTCTTTATGAAACTATAGTTTTAATGTCGGTATTTTCCCGATAAAAAAAATAATGTAACATGGCGCAGAAAACAATGTTTGTTTATAACGCGTAATTTTTTGTTACTCGTTATGAAGGAAGAAATACTACTGATATTTTTATCTTTTTCTTTCTTTCTTCTTTTTACTGAGGAATCGTTTTTAATTCTTGATAGATGTTTCCGTCCCAATGGCATCAGATGCAGCAGAGTGGTTTTCGAGGTGATTTTCTGGCGATGGTGAATCGTGGTGTTCCTGATGATTGTTTAACTACGTTGCTTCTTCATTGTTGGCCCCAGGAAAGCCAAGAAAATATTTCTCTCTTTAATCTGAACCTAGATCTGGATGCAATACCTGTTCCTCCAGTGGCTCTGGAGTTTTTGAAGCAAGATCATGTGGAGTTTTGGAATGCAGAAGTTGGAGAAGAGAATGCCCCTCTATCAGCTGTACTTCTTACAGACACAGGTACGAAACATGGCCTTTTTTTCTAACCATATTTCATTTACTGTTTCTTTTCCATTTTGTTAAGTGATATTAAAACATAATGTTTTCACATTTAACAATTGCTAATGCTCAGTCGTCATTTATTATAACTGCTATGTAAACGTTAATCGGGGTCGTTTAAAATAGTGCATTTCGTAAAGTTATACGACTTTTATCATATCGTATACTGTAAATCAAGATAGATGAAGAAAGCCTCACTCGTTGTCAAGATTTTCAGGAGATATTGGAGAACAAAGAAAGAGGAAGGTCATACCATTAGGAATGGTTCCTCTTGCATCGAATTAGGATCGTTTTTGTTTGTTTTGTTTTTTTATTTTAAACAACCTTTTAAAATCAGTTGAAATGTAAAGATGGGTTTCTGTAATTGGTGGTATTCCATATGAAGATATTAGTTGATTTTGGTTCAAATGCCTGAATGTGCAAGAGATGATTGAATCAGATATTAAGAAATGAATACAGGGTGGGCATAAACAATTTTCTGTATTGCTTTACATATACAGTCATAACATCTCTCAATTGGAAGTGCAACTGTGCAAGTTTGATGTGAGTGACTCAAAATCCCACAGTGTGTGCAGCTTTCGTCGCCCGGCACATATCCAAGTGGTAGTCTGATTCCTACCAGACTCGATGAAGCATGTCCGGTGTGATGGCCTCTACAACACGGGTGATCCGTTCCTTGATATCGCTGATGGATCTTGGCGTTGGGGATACGTACATGCTGTTTTTCACGTATCACCATAGAAGTCACATGATGCCATCCATGCTGTCGAGGCCATCACACCGGACTTGCTTCTTCGAGTATGGCAGGAATTAGTCTACAGCTTGGATGTGTGTTGGGTGACGAAAGGTTCACACATTGAGGGACTTTAAATGATGCACATCAAACTTGGACAGTTACACTTCCTATTGAGAGACGTCATGACTGTATACATTAAGAAATACACAAAACACATGTCTTTGAAACCCCACCGTTCTTTTATGCCCAACTTGTAGCATCTTGTGACTACTGAAATACACATGTACAAAAAGCAAATGATATTTTTAGATAAAAACAAATGAATATAATTTTGTACTAAAGCATAAATTTAAGGGCGACCTATAATAATAAAAAAAAATAAAAAAAAAAGGTACATTATCGTAAAGAACAATAAATGAAAAGTTAGAAAAAAAATAAAGAAAACGTTAGGAAAATAAGACAAAAAAAAGAAATAAAACAAACCCACACGGACATTGAGAACAAGAGATTAAGAGAAAAAACAAACAAAAAAAAAGGTAGATATGCAGACTTGAACCGACCGCCTTCAGTATCAAGCTACAGCCGACAACTGAAATATACTGGTTGCATTTCCAACAATTAAGCTAATAGAGGAAATCCAATGAAAACAATGCCAAATATCTCGAACAAGGGAGGGGGCGCTGCCCCCTGATTCCAACGTTGTTTGGGCCTCTGAACACGCTGCTGAAATCCATTTGTCGATTCTACCTTCCGTTCGGGAGTTGTTAGGGTTGGACAGACACGGACGAATGGACAGGACAAACGCAATAGCTACCGATTTTGGTCGCTATCACAATAGCTCCCAAATGTGTCGCTAAACACATGTTAAGTTTACTTAAGAATACTTTACCGTTATTTATCCTAGATAACTTAAACTAAAAAACATGACAACTGGTCAAAAGTAAAACATAGGTAATGTACCTCTACCCACTGTACGTTGTAACTTTGACCATGAAAGAAATCAACTTATATAATTGGCTAAGTTCTTCTGTCTGTCTGTCTGTAACTCGATATAATTAAACTATTAAGATAGATCCAAGGTTCTCAATGTACCATTGAATCAAAAGTACTCAAGTTGGATGAAATATTAGTTCATTTTCTCATTTCATGTTGTTTCCATGAAATTTTATCCTTGGAACTGACCTAGACAACTGAAATTCTAACAAAACATAGCCAAATAATTTTGTTACCACTGCACCCATTTCAATGAAATTTGGCATATTTACTCAATTTTTTACGCTGATTTTGAAACTCAAACCATTTTTACTGTAGAAGCTTCGTTCACAAGTTAGCGCAGTATTTTAGATTACAAAGGTGAGTTTTAAATGCCTTTCGGCGTTATGAGCCAAAAATAATAATTATTCCATTCTTACTTTTAGTAAAATTTATTTACTAGGACAAACTTTAGATATGGTTGGTATTTATTTCAAATCAAATCATCAAATACATATAATTGACTAAGTTCGTCTGTCTGTCTGTCTGTCTGTAACTCGATATAATTAAGCTATTAAGATAAATCCAAGGTTCTCAATGGTACCATTGATTCAAGGGTACTCAAAGTGGATGAAATATTAGTTCATTTTCTCATTTCATGCTGTTTCCATGAAATTTTATCCTTGGGAACTGATCTAGACAACTGAAATTCTAACAAAACATACGTTCAAAACCAAATAATTTTGTTACCACTGCACCCATTTTAATGAAATTTGGCATGCTTACTCAGTTTTTTACGCTGATTTTGAAACTCAAACCATTTTTACCGTAGAAGCTTCGTTCACAAGTTAGCGCAGTATTTAGATTACAAAGGTGAGTTTTAAATGCCTTTCGGCGTTATGAGTTAAAAATAATAGTTATTCCATTCTTACTTTTAGTCAAATTTATTTACAAGGACAAACTTTAGATATGGTTGGTATTTATTTACCAGAGCCTGTTTTTAGTCATGGACAGTTATATGTTGCTATTTCTCGAGCACGTCGTGCTTGCGGCGTCATAATCAAAATTCTTGACCGAATAGATCAAGGACATCTGATAGAAGGATCTGACACTGTTTTTACAAAAAATGTAGTTTATAAGGAGATATTTACTTTATAGTTGATAGTTGATAATAAAATGATTTTTCAGATTTTTTTTAGCGTACGGAAGCTAGCACGAGACTGAACTGAAGCGACCGCGTGGGGCGGTCAGTAACAAGGTCATGCTGTCCGAATCGCGAGCAAGCGTACGAATGGCGAGTTCAATTTTACTTGAAAAAGTTGGACGAATAACGAGTTGTATGAATAGCGAGGCGGACGAATGGCGGGGTTCCACTGTATGTATTATTCAAACACTCTTATTGGCAAGTCATCCCCAATTGAAAGTAAAATTCCTTAAATACTTTTCATTAGAGACTAAGTAATCATATTCCATAACATCGGTAGTTTTGAATTTTATATTGGTAAATATTACTAGTATCTATTGCTGAAGATGAAACTTAATGGCTTTATTGTACCATTTTTTTAAGAAAATACAAGCCTCATACAACTGACTTGTCTTCTAAATGAGAAAAGGCCTGACTTTATTGTTCACTCTTTCGAGATGGTGAGGTCACCGGTGTGACGGTGTGGTATCAGGGTTGAGCTCCTAAGGGACCCGGGTGAAATGAACTTGTTTTTTATTGCAGAAACAAGAGACGAAAAATTACGGCGTTGTTTTATTGATTAGGCTTAATTTTTTAATTACTATATGGCAGTAATACTATATCCAAATTCACCTACATTCATCTATATATGTAAAAAATAAGATTTATTTGTAAAAATGTCGTTATATTTCATTTACAGTATACATAAAAATGTACTCAAGCACTTGGACAATTCCTAGAGTTCATTACGAAATCTAGAACCCCTCATATAACCTAATACTAAGGGTTCCGTCATGTAATCTGATTCGGGGTGGGGGGTTTTGCTGATTGGTGTTGTAAAATTTCTTTTTGTAATTTTTTTATATTGGAAAGGAAAAGACTATTTTTTTTTAAACTTCATTAATTTGATGCATGGATGCTACTTTTCGTAGGTGCTTGGCGAAGTGGTCGTGGCAGAGAATGCAACCATCATTGCGACAGTTTGGATCAAGTAACGGATGAAACATTGGCATTTTTATCCCTTATTATTCGCTCTTTGGTCAATTTGATTACAGAATCCCATTGTATCGAAACTTCACAAAGTAAGTTATTATTTCTTCTGCATTTGAAGAATGTTAATTAAACAAAGCCACACTTTCTCACAAATAACTGATAGACATTTCTATTTAAATACTTTACTTCACTCCAAAACATTGGAAAGACGAAATATTGGTCATTTCTGGTGTATATATATTTGTTTTGGAGTGAAGTAAAGTATTTAAAGCCACACTTTGATCAACGTTGAATTAATAGCGGGGTTTAAAAGAAGTTTCTAAATTATTGATCTAATGATTCATATTGAGTTCCTTGATAGTTTCTTCCGAAAGCCTTATTCCCTAAAATATACGACATTTATGAATCCTTTGGTTTCCAAATCAGAATTATGATTTACATTTTTTAATCAGTAAAAGTTGAGAAGTTCTCTAATGAAGATTTTCTACTCATGAATTATTTTAATCTTGATAGAGACTCATCGGAAAATGATTTGTTAGATTAAATACAGGTTGATGGTTTAAAAAATAGGTTGAGAAATATTTCATATTTACCAGTAAAAATTGATATCCTTACTAAAAGTGAAAAATCAATAAAAGTATAATTATATAATATTATTAATAAGATACAGACATCAAAAAATCTTCCCCATTTATCCTTACTTAAATACATCAGAAGCAATATTCTACAAATCGTTTGTAAAGACATTTTGTAAAGAATTACTGTAAAGTAAGAATGGCGTTTCGAAACTCAGAACGAAAGTCAAAGCACCATTTCTTATTTTAATAAAGAATCAGGAGGCGAACAATTAACAGAGCAGTAGAACCAATCAGAACGAAGGAAGTGTTCGCGAGCTATGTGCTGATTTACCATCAAGATAGTCATGGACAGAATAGGAGAGAATGGAAGCCTGAAAGTGCACTAAAAGGACATAAGAAAAAAATACCTTGTGGAGATATCTTCTAAATTTCATAGAAGAAGAAAGATAGAAAACCAGAACGTAGCGGAAGGACTTCCATTCCGGCTACTGAACTCGTCATTGAAATAGTAAGTTTACAGAACTTTTTTTTTTTTCTTCTATGAACAGAAGTAGTAAGTTTGTTAAAGAGAACAGTTTTTTTCCAGTTAAATTTTAGTCTCAGAGAGGACTACATTGAAGTTGAGCTCAAACTCCAAGTGCTTAAATTCTGGAAACAAAAACATATAATTGGAGTATTCATCATTTAGCGAAAGCACTTCAAAATTTCAGTGCTGGTACTCAAAGCTGTCAGAATGATTTCTGCATTTCTAGATTCTGCATATCTAGATTATATCAAGGTGTATGCAACACTAAAAGCCCATTGCCCATGGATCCGAAAATCAGTCGTCGGATCCATGTGCAATGGGCTTAAGGGGAGCGTTTGAGACCAAAATTATCATATTGAAATGAAAAAAGGTAAAGTGAATGAGAGTGTTTTGAATATGTAAGTTTTCGACTGAATCACCCTATTTTTAAATTGTGTTCCAAAACATCCTCATTCACCTTACCTTTTTTCATTTTAATATGATAATTTTGGTCTCAAACGCTCCCCTTAAGCCCATGTGCAATGAGCTCAAGTTTCCAAACTGACTCTTAGATGAATAAATTACACAAACTACGAATGAAACTGCATTGATTTTTAAACTAGTCCACAATACTAAATTAATACTCGATTATATTCTTTATCAAAATTCAATATTTGATCCATACCGTGACAATTACGATAAGTAGCTGAAGAAGACCACGAGTAACTGAGGAGGATTTAGTAAAATTCTCCAAAAAAAAAAAAAAATGACCAATGGACCTTTCCATTAAATAATTGCGCTCTCTATCGAGGGTTCATTTGAATTACGGAAACTGTTGGTGCTCATTCAGTTATGGCTCTAACTCAGTTTTATTTAACAATTGAAGGGATGTTTCAGCTGAAGAAATTGATTAAAAAAATATTTTCTCAAAGCAGTTTAATAAGTGAAGTTATTTTAGTTATTATTTCAGTTAGCAATTGTTAATAAGCTTAATTTTCCAAGGATTTCGATTTTTAAAATAAATCGGATGGCTGAATAAACATATATAAATAAATTAATTAATTTATTTATAAACGAATCCACATTAAGCATTTATTTTTGGTTAAATTACAAATTTATTTATTTATTAACTAATGAAGCCAAAAGTAATTTTTAATTGCGTTAGCATGAAATACAGCAAAATACTACTACTACTAAAATGTTAAAGATATCTTTAAAATAATACAAACTTAAATTGATCATTTTTCAACTGAAACTAAAAGTCATTTCACCTTTCACTGCTATGCGCGCTTGTATTGTAACGGTCACTTCCTGTTTTCGGAGATTTTTCATAGCTTATAACTTTTGACCTAGAGGTTAACCGGTTAAAATTTTGGTGCCATTATTTTAATTTTTTTTAGCTGAACATTTTGATATATAACTTATGTTAATCTGTTTTTGACAGCATAACGTGTCTCCAAGTTAGATATATCTCACAACAGAAATTTTAGAGGTTTGTAAAAATTATATCCTTTTCTCAGATATTTCAAGCCAAAAAAAAAATACTATTTTATATTTGAAAACAATTACAGTCGTAGCAGAAAATCCTTAACGTTATTTATGAACTGTTGTATACTAATATACAACAACAAAAAAAGGTATGAATTTACGTTTTACTCTTCCAATACTGAGTTTAAGGATTGTTTTGGTCAAATCTGAATTTTACATTTTTTTTGTTTAAACTGTCGGAGAAAGGTCTAATAACGAAAATAAATCCTGAAGATTTTATTTTTCATTAAGATTTTAGTTATTTTATCATTCATGATCGGTACTATATTAATTTTTTATTATTATTTTATAAGAATATAAAATAAATTAATAATTAAATTAAATAATTAAATAATTACCTTTGTAATTAGAAAAAAAAACCACTCTTTTAAGCCAAAAACTACTGTTGTTTAATAAAAAAAAACCGTTAAGTTTGTCAGAATTTCAATAAAACTAACTAATTATCCAAAGCCGTTTGTAATCTTTTACACAGATAAGGTTTTCGATTTTTTTTTTATTAAAAAAGGTTTTATTTCTTTTCTTTTCAGATATTATTTCTTCCTTGGGCAGTGTTTTCTTTCCCAGTGTTTTCGTGTTTGGTTTCTGTTTTATTTCGAGATGGATTCTTTAGTTCGAATTTCCTCCAACAGATGGCGTCAGTAATCAGATCACCATTTTTTTTTTCTCCCCGTAAAATGAACCTTAAAAAAGATAAATGGTAGATAAGACTAAACCATATTTAAGAGCTTCGAAATAAGTGCAGGATATATATATAGGAGACTAAAGAAACTGGGTTTAACTTATTTCATTTTTATGATGGAATGCCAGTGAGAATGAGGAATTGTAGGAATTCACTTAAAAAATAGCAACAACAATTTGTAATACATTACATAATATTAAAAAAAAAAAGCACAATTTCATGTTTGTAAATACACTTGTTTATTAAGTAATAAACTTCAAATCAATTGCATCTTTTCAAGACATATTTTGATTGCTGATTTCATGTAATTCTAGAATAGTCACTCAAAATTATTTTGACAAAGTTTAGGATCTTAAGCAAAAAATTTATACGTTGTTTTATTTTCTTTATTTTTTAATAAAAAAAAAGTTTAGCTTATAATTAGGTTATTTTTTTTTCCTAATTTTCAGTTCTATCTTGAAATGAACCTACCATTGTACTGTATCAAATTACATTTAAGTTTGTGAGTTAAACATTTGGCTTTGCAGGACTCTCTTATATCAATTAAAAGCTCACTTCAAGATAAGATTTAAGTGGCGAGTTACAGACTCGGTCGAGTGGTTTTAAGTCAATCACTTGATATTTTTTGTGTGGTTCAGTAACCGATGCGATAGTGTCTCCACATGACGTCAGTTATGGGAATCGCATATTTTCATAAAAAAATCTGGATATTTTTAACTGAAACTATACTGAATTTGGTTGTGAAGTTTCATTTAGTACTGAGGATAGAATGATGTAACGAAAAGTAAACTAAATGCTTAAAAAAGAAAAATTGGATATTAAATGATTCCTGCTGTTTATCAGAGAGTATTAGGAAATAGCTGAAACAATTAATAAGAAAATATATAATAAATGAAATTTAATCTAAAAAACATGCTTTTAGTTTGAGAAATGTACAATTAAAATTTTTATTTCTTACTTTATTAAAGTAGAATTCTTTTGCTGAGTTTGGGAGTCATCAAACACTTTAAATATACCGGTATATAAATTTCATTGTTTCCTTTTCTTTTTATTTCTTAATTTTAAATGCATGAAGATTTAAAGTTTTATTACTTAATGTTTCTAATATTGGGATATTTGTTTTTATTTCATTGTAGAAGTTAAACAGAAATAGTTTTTAATTTTCCAAGTGATCAGCTGTCTTCATAAAAAGATGGAATTTAAGTTACAAATAAAAATTCATTATTTTTTTAATTGTGGTTCATTGTTGGTAAGCTTTAATAATTACATATTTTTATTCAATTTCAAATAATCAGCTAATAAGATTTCCTTCCTTCAAATACAGGAATGTTTTTAGCAACGAGTCACTTAAAATAACGAAATCCTAATACGTATAAGTTTTGGTCTCAGCGGAATAGTTTAGCCTGATTTTGAAGTGCTTGAACTTTTCAAGACATAAAATTATGAAACCAGTTTAAAAGCCAAAAAAATATAATAATATTGTTATTTAAATAAAAGGATAAGACAAATAATACATCTAATACATCTAATACATCTAATGATTTATTTCTTTTATCATTTTTTTCATAACCTGTGACAATAGTAAACCTAACGACACTGAATTTACTTAATAATTTCTTGAGTATATTTTTAAAATTCGTTTTAGTGCCGTAGATCTTACCTCGAAAACAAAACTGAATAGAAATGTATCAATCATTTAAAGACATTGAAGAACGTGGACCTCTGTCTTTAATGAAATGGATTCTACAGGGCGGCGCACATAAAACCGGCCCCAATAGACATTTCTTTTTGTATTGTATTATTATTTTGGAGCCGGTTTTATGTGCGCCACCCTATATTATTTAGATCTAATGAAAATTTTTATAAGATGTTCATTCTACTTAGTTTTAAGTTTTCTTTTTTAACTGATAAGACATCTGATGAAAATCATTCATTTTATTCAATGAATTTCTTCTCATTTACAAACAATTTAAATGCAGCAACACATTTTTTTAAGGTTGAATTTGGATTATTTTTCGATTTTGACAGATTATTTGATACGCTATTTGCAATTAATAATCTTGTAAATAAAGTAGTGGGCCGATAATCTTAAATTCTTCAAGTTATCAACAATTTACCATCTGTGGCATTACAATGAAATTTGTTCATAGATTGGATTATATATTTTTTGTTTCACATTTTTTCTAAGGAAATATTGGGTAGAATTGTTTTTTTGTCAATCCAAACAGTCTGTCCATTTAGTTCGGATTATCGAATTACAATAGCAATATTATAATCCATATATTTCGACTTTCTTAAATAGATTCTACTGAAAGATAAAGGTAAGCAATGTAATTTTTATTAGAAATATTAATTATTATAAATTAAGACGACTTTTAGCTAATTGTATATAATTTACAGGTTTACATGTGTTAAATGTGGCTTTTCATGTTGCAAAGATTAAAGAAAGGGTAATTGGACCTAATTAGTTCATAAACTTGTTTGGAATTATTTTATTGGAAGATTCTTTTTGAACATGATACAAATTTTTCTAACTGTTCAAATTTAAAGTTAAAAAAAAATGTGAATGTATGAAAATGGGCACTAACTGTTCAAAATACCAATAACTAGAGGACGGTAGAAATTATTTACATTCTGTGTTCTCTGATGGGATTTATAGAAATATTGTAATCTCTCTCGAGTCTAGATGAATCCCTAATATTTACATTTTAATCTATTTAATCCTTAGATTGATTAAAAAATGTAGATTTAAAACTGAAAACTGTTACTACCTGCGTGGAAGCATATCTTTGCAGAAACAGTATTTCTTAAATCGAACTATATCTATACAATGGGACTGAGAGCCGTAAGTATTGATACGACTCAGGTCGTCGCCCAAAACCCGGGGTTTTTGATTTGAGTGGAATTTCACTCGAACTACAGCTTCGAACAACCCACCACCAGGTGCTACACGAACGGTCACAAGTAAATCATCAGTGACCTCGTTTCCCTTCTCGTCTAAAAGAAGGAAGGCATCCTCGACTCTGTCTAGCACCAACCTCCAACAGAGATCGAGGTGAGGGGTCAGCAGTTGGTTGACGTGTCTTATGATGGCTTTGCCGGCTTGTCGCACTGTGTCATCGTCTGGCGACAGGCGGTGTGGAACGATCCTACAGGCACACCACATGGGTGGGACGCTAGCATCCTTGCATGTCCGATTTGCAGGAACTGAGTTGAAGAGACTGATTCCGTACGGATTTCGATGAGTTGCCGCCGACGCAGACTTCTCTTTACTGAGATGGAGGATATCGGCAATGGTTGCGTGAATATCGAATGGCGTAGTGATAGTTGCCGCATTCTGCCGGAGATTCTTCATCAAATCCGGATGGCGAGAGGAAAACCACGGTGGGAGAAGAATATGCATGAAGGGAAGGCGGTCTTCCACTTTGCCGAGCAAAGATTGTCGGAAGCGGCCGAAGCGTAGTCCGTGGTCACTGAAGAAAAATACAACGGTGTTGTTGAGGATGTGGCGATCGACCAAGCGATGGAAGAAGGTCAAATAATCTTCATCGACACTGCCCAGGTTATTGAGATCGCCGTGAGATCGACCCGTGATAAAGGTAAGCGTGAACGATGGTTTGGAGGAGTAGGTGGACAGAAAGTCCGCCGTGTAGTCAAGCACGAGGCCAGTTTCCGACCGAGGTCCGATGCATTCCCGGGTCGTGAGACGCACCTGCGAGGAGGTCGAGGACTCGACTGAAAGCATCAGTGGTCGCAGGTAGTGATCCGTTGGGGGCCGCTTGAATCCTGGTTTGGCGAAATTGAAGATGGCAATGCGCGGGCGATCCTCTGCAAGCATTGTGACGTAGCCTTGCGTTGAAAAGTTTTGGAATATTAAGGGGCAGTCATCGAAAGAATCCTGAAACAAAAGATTACATTTAACTGATTAACATTTGTTTAAAGCTGTTTCTATTGGGATTAAGAACTAATCTGTTCTTTGTTAAATATTCAATGTTATTATTACAAATAATTTCTATCTTGAAATCTTCAAATTTAAATATTTTTTTTGCGTCTGTTATTAGTTTATTTTAAAAAAGATCAAAAAAAAATAAAAAAAAGTAAAAGTTTCATTTAACGTTTATAAGATATAAAACGCTACATAGTAGTTTATTATTTTTAATATCTTAACAAAGTTGACGACAAACCTGTACATACGAAATGGAATGCTCTTTTGTTAGAGGAAATGTTAGAAAAATATACAGGATTTGGTGGTCCACGGATTTCAAAATATTTGCATTGTTTTTCATTAGACATCTTCTACTAGCTTAAATATAAGCAGCTGTTGGCGATAGATAGTTAACGTCATAGCTTATGGTACAGAGGATCGATCCGCTGAATGTCTTAACTTTTTTTGTTTTTTGTTTTTTACTGCATTTAACACATTTTTTATTACTTTGTTACTATAAACCACACAATAAAAAACGATTAGAAATGTATGGTTAATAATCCATTTAATTTTTTGACTGAAAAATAATTTTCTAAATTAACAACTACAAGTAAGTGCAAGTATAAAAATAAATGTCTATATGGCCACAACTGCTTTTTTTCTGTTGTATTTTTGAATTTTACAGGAAATCCAAAGAAAATAAAAGCCAAACACCTCAAAATCCGTGAAGTGTTTGCCCCTGAAACATATATAAATATTTTGGAAGTACTGCATGTGCACTTTAATCTAAAGAAATGTCATTAAATTCCGTGATGTACAGGGTATGTGTCAAAGGGGAATAAAATATTAATGTTTGCGTTCTTTGAAAGAATTACAAGTAGAGTCTATTACTAGCCAAGGGTTTTCTTTATTTTATTTTTTTTATAATCCATTAGTTAAAAAATGTACTCATATATGTGTGTGTATTACACATTGTATGGAAGGAGGAGCACCATTGTATGGAATTAAATTGAACTGCAGATACAGATTCCTTTAAGCATTCATCAGCACTAAGTACGTCTTCACTAGTAAGTTGAACATGAACTATAAATATTGGAATATCAGTCAACTATTGTCGCATACGACTTTAACTGCAAAGGCCAGCGTCTTAGTACTGATAGAGCACGGCATCTAGAATGCCATGATTATGATATATTTATGCAGATACTTCAGCAACTGAACGATACATTGAGATTCTGGTGCCCGTTACTTACCAGTTCTTAGCCGGATATTGCACAGGTCGTCCACCGGATTCGACAATGTGTGAAAATTCTCTCTTAGCCCACAATGTCCTCGGATTTGCTAAGAAAAATTTTGGATTTTGAGATTTGGAATGTAAAAAGACCATATTTCCTTTAGTTTCAAACCGACACAAAAATTGCTTGGTTGATTGGTTAGTTGATTTTTAATGGCGCAAAAGCATCTGAGGCTAAGCTGAGCTAACCGCCACAAATATAGGGCAGCTTTATCACAAATTGCAGGATGAATGTAGACTGCAGATAATGTCGCCAGAGATAAACACTTACAAGTAAAGGGCCGATAGCGTCACCGGAGTTGCCGGTTTAAACCATGTGCATTCGAAAGATCTTCCATAACTAAGTCAACCAGCAAAATTGTAGCGGCAGACAGACAGGGATATAGGAGCTATGAGGGGGTCAAAGTTAACATGGTGGCCTATGGGAAATCACTTATAAGTCACTGCAAGAGGCTTATAAGTAGCCTGTAACCTTAGATAAGGATGAGACACACACAATAAGCAAATATTGATTGGAAAACAAGCAGGAAATTGTTGTTGATCAGCTTCAAATCAGATACAATCGAAGTGAAGTTCAGAGAACAGAGCGTGCGAAAGGCAGATACTCTGTTCACAGTGAGCACAAGGAAAAATATTAAACACAACACAAAAACATATAACAAGAAAAAGTACCTTTCGGTGTGAGGAGTGTGTAAGAAGATGAGTGAGAGAGAAGGAGAGAGATGTGGAGAGGCAAAGAGAAAAAAGAGAAGTGAGAGGCAGCAGAAGAATGATAAAGAAGATATTTAATGAAAAGCCAGAAGGAACTAGGAAAGTTGAAAGACCAAAGCTAAGGCGGGAAGAAGGTGTGAGAGAGGATGTAAGGACAATTAGACTTAAGAATTGGAGGAGCGCTGCACTTAATAGGAAATAATGGGGAAAGCTTCTTCAGAAGGCCAAGGCCCACAGAGGGCTGTCATGCCATTGATGATGATGATGATGATGATGATGAGAGGCAGCAGAAAGTGGTGCTCTGCAGGCTGACCTGTTCCCGGACTTGACCGTCTCCTCCTCCTCTCCTGCTGGCTGTCTGCCCGGCAAACTCTGCCAGTGAACTCCCTCTGGGACAAGCTTACAAAAAAGGTGCCACTTGTCCGGCGACGCAGACATTCCCTTTATCTTGTCAGTGAACAGAGTATCTTCCTTTCGCACGCCCTGTTCTCTGAATTTCACGTCAATTGTATCTGATTTGAAGCTGATCAACAACAATTTCCTGCTTATTTTCCAATCAATATCTGCTTATTGTGTCTGTCTCATCGTTATCTAAGGTTGTAGGCTACTTATAAGCCTCTTGCAGTGACTTATAAGTGATTTCCCCTAGGTCACCATGTTAACTCTGATCCCTCATAGCTCCTATACCCTTGGCTGTCAGCCGCTACAATTTTGCTGGTTGGCTTAGTTATGGAAGATCTTTCGAATGCACATGGTCTGAACCTGCAACTCCGGTTACTGTAAACCAAAATTTATTTTTTCACATAGAAATTTTACTAATTTATAGTCTGATATGTAATTAAATTCATACATATGTTTCCCACCTTTTATCTGTCTGGAAGTTGTAAATCCTGCAATATATTAAACTATAAATAATCTATAAAAAAACTGTGTAGAGAAATGAGTTTTACCCTTCGATAGAAGCATCTGTTATCTTCAACGAATATCCCTGAGAGTAGAGGCACAATATTAGGGAATGTGTTGTCTCCTACTTTGGTGTATCCGAGCAGCTCCACCTGGTCATTCAACTGCTTGAGGTACTTGACTGTTCGTTGCAGTTGACGTTCTTTATTCAGTCGAGATGTGGAATCAATTCCAAGAAGAAGCACATTCAGAGGAAGAGAAGAAGGAAGAGGAGTAGAAACCATCGCCAACTGAAAGAGGTAATTTTATATTTAAAAAAAAAAATAAGAGAAAGTTACTATAATAATAAAAAACACTCAATATAATTTGAATAGCAAGAAAATTAAATATTGTATTGTCTTGTATCTTATTTTACTGCTATAAACTTAAATATTTTCATTGTTATTCTATCAAAACATTAGTTACTATTTTCTATAATAATGCGAATGATGTTCGGCTTAAGTTAGCATGATTCAATTATGAATTCGAGTAAATGACAGAAACAGACAACATTTAGAAGCTTTGTTAACAAAGATTGAAAATCTGTGTTATTTAGCCTTCATCGGTATGAGTGCTTCTCAATGTGTGTACCTCAAGGGATATACAAAAGAAAAAAAAGTGAAGGTGAAATGGCAGTTTAAAACTCAATAGTTTCATGGAACACTTTTTTTAATTAAGAATAAAATCTTATAATTATCTTCTTAAAATAGTTGTTACTAAGCAAAACTGTGGGGATACAGTTTTCAAAATGGTGATGGTGCGCAATTGAAAAAAAATATTAAGAATAAATGTAAAGGAAGATGAAAAGGGTTTTGAGCGAATGACTAATAAAATTTTACTTTCATTAATCTTATTAATTTTTAAATGTGCATCAACATTGCCTACGATGTATTTTAGATCTCCCGAACAACAAATTTATTCCATTTCTTGTAAGTTTTCATCTTTCGTAATGAGAACGCAAACTATATGCTATAAAAGGAAGAACTATGCTTGAAGAACTAATTTTTTATCAAAAACTTCATTAAATTATAAAGTATTTTAAATTACATTCACAACTTATTGACGAATAACAATTCTCTGCAAGATTTTTAACATTGTATACAAAGTGTAGCAAAGTAAACAACCCACAGTAATAATTGTTTCGGATATTCAAAGTGCCGTTGTATATTGGAGAGTCTTGTGAGAAAACTATGTCCACGTCTATATCAGCACCAGAGCTTGCAAATTTGTAGAATTACAGCTTCTCTGAACTTCAGTCTTATGTGAAATGAAGGACATAAGCTTTACTGAGAAATTAGCTCTTATTATTATCTTTAGTTAGTACAATGAATATACACTGTTATATCGAATCCTACTAAATTAACATATAAAACAGCTATAAAAGCACACTTCTCAACACATTATAAACAACGCATTGGAAAACACTGAGAGGTAAAACATTAAACGAAAAAAATAAACAATTAAAATTAAACAATCTCTTATTAAGCAAGTGACACAATCCTCTAGGTTTGGAAAAATATAAATATTCTATAAGCCCAGATAGCCAGCAATTCCACCCTTTCTGTACAACTCAGCTATTTCTTCTTAATGATGGATATCCATTAAGAGGATGGCGATTTCCTCCCCATGGCACGCTAACCATGCTTCTTTTGGTCTGACCAAACCATTTACTTTATCACTACTTTACATAATCTGTAATTAATTTGCTTTTTCAGTAGTTCATATAACTGATATTTATGTTTTATAGACCTTCTTTCATATTTTATCAATTTGTTACACCCCAAACTAAGTACTTTAAAAATTCCTTAAGCTAATATATAAAATGCCCATTTCTATTGTTTTCATTGGATTTTAACAATTACTTTAAGCTAAACTTTGTGATGAAATATTTCTTAATTACTCCGAGTTTATTAAGACAATTTAGTCCAGCAAATAGAGACCAAAAAAGGGGGGTTACCTTACAAAAGGTCCGGTAGTTCTAATTTTTTGATATGTTGTCTAGGATGGTTAGTAAGTGTTTAAAATGCAAAATGCACAATTCCTCCCCCTCCGCGCCCGCCGCCATCTTAAGAAAACCAAAAAAAATTGATACTTACTTTAGATTTTCGCTTATAACGTCTGTTTGGTGCATTTTAGCTACAAAAGAGTTCTACGCAATGATGTAGAGAATACAATTTCCTACAATATGGTTTTTAAATTTTGTTTCTAGGACTGATAGTTACGGAGATATGCACTTTTTAAAAAAATAAAAAAAAACGCAATTTCCAGAAAATTGTAAAACTTCTAACTTTAGGACGCTGTAATTCAGGTATGGCCTATTCTAGGGAAACAAGTATCAGAATAAAATGTGTAGGGAATTTAATTACCTACAAAACGCATGTATAGTTTTATGAATCAACCCTATGGAGTGTGAGGTAAAAAAAAATCAAGAACAACGGAATTTTTCGGTTTTTTGCTATTGGGACGCACTAGTCCAGCAAATAAGAGACCAAAGAGGGGGTACCTTACAAAAGGTCCGGTAGTTCTAATTTCTTGATATGTTATCTAGGATGGTTAGTAAGTGTTTAAAAGGCAAAATGCACAATTCCTTTCCCGCCGCGCCCGCCACCATCTTAAAAAATCGAAAAGAACTGGCACTTTCTTTAGTTTTTGGCTTTTAATTTCAATTTGGTACATTGTAGCTACAAAAGAGTTCTACGCAATGTTGTAGAGAATACACTTTCCTATAATTTAGTTTTTAAATTTTGTTTCTAGGACTGATAGTTACGGAGATATGTTTGTTTTGAAGAAATAAACAAAAACGCACTTTCTGGAAACTTGTCAAACTTCTAACTTTAGGACGCTGTAATTCAGTTACGGCCTATTCTAGGGAAACAAGTATCAGAATAAAATGTGTAGGGAATTTAATTTCCTGCAAAACGCATGTAAATTTTTTGACCCTACGGAGTGTGGGGTAAAAAAAATCAAAAACAACAGAATATTGTGGTTTTTGCTATTGTGACGCACAGATTATCTAAAAAAAATTCACCAATTACCTTCCAGTGTTGGCTTGAAATTGGAGTATATACCAACCCTACTTGAGTTTCTGACATGTTACAGCGTAATGCTCTTGAGGCAGGTTCTATTTCACTGGAATACCTACTGGTGAGAGCGGATGTTCAATTTAAAATATCCCACCAACACAGCAGATACATTTTTTAAAGATGCATGTATGTAAACAAAGTAAGAACAAAAGGCAGTAATAATCATACAAAAATCGATATTAATTGAACTAAAACTGAAAAGAAAACAAATTTACATCCGCTTCGCTCGTTTCGTAGGGGGTGAGCTAATGAAGTCGGGGTCTTCATTTTCGTCAAAAGGATAAGTTACTCGATCGGCATCGTCTTCGTCGTCGACGAGGACCTCATTCTTGTTGTCACATTCTTGGCCAGCACAGAATTTGCAAAGGGCGGAACAATTGAGGCCCGCCTTTCTACAGCCACACGCCTCCATACAGCCAGTTGTGCATCTGCATGAGATGGTCTTAAGCAGGTTTGGAGGAGCAGCGTCTCTACTCATCCTGATGAGTTCCAGTCCTCGAGCTCCTCTACACAAGCCCCACTCGATCGGGTCTTTGACAATCCCCATCCACTCCATGACCTGCTGGTATGTCCTCAGGAAGTGGAAATGGGCTGCGTCAGTGGTCGGAGGTAGTTTAGCCAGATTGAGCTTCGTGGTACTGGTCATGAATTTGCTGTGGCGAAGTGACTCAATGACTGTTCATTACTGCCACCATACAGGGATACCAAGATTTTCTCCCCTGCTGCTGAAATTTCGTGGGGAGTGGCAGCAAGGTCCCGAACCTCTCCGCCTGCTCCGGCAATGATGGGTCTTTCCTAAAAAGTTGGCAGAATTTATTCTTTTCAAACCCAAAAATGGTTGAAGTGGTGTCGCAGCCCGATATTGCGCGCAGAAGCAAGATACAGCATGTGGAGTTGAACTTGTAGGAGGAGGCGGAGAAGATTGCGTCTGGCTGTTTCCCTCTCGCTGATTTTTTGAGGTAGACATTGTTGACCGCAGGTGTTGTGCTAGTCAGCAGGACGAGTAGGTCAATGTCTTCACTGACAATGACGACGGCGTCGTACGTGGGGGAGAGGCATTTAGCTGTGGCAACTATCAACCTGTCAGCATCTTCAGTTTCATGTCAGAAACTCAATTAGGGTTGGTATACACTCCAATTTCAAGCCAACACTGGAAGGTAATTGGTGAATTTTTTTTTAGATACTCTGTGCGTCACAATAGCAAAAACCTCAAAATTCCGTTGTTCTTGATTTTTTTTTTACCCCACACTCCGTAGGGTTGATTCATAAAACTATGCAAGCGTTTTGTAGGTAATTAAATTCCCTACACATTTTATTCTGATACTTGTTTCCCTAGAGTAGGCCATAACTGAATTACAGCGTCCTGAAGTTAGAAGTTTGACAAGTTTCCAGAAAGAGCGTTTTTGTTTATTTCTCCAAAACAAACTTATCTTCGTAACTATCAGTTCTAGAAACAAAATTTAAAAACTAAATTGTAGGAAAGTGTATTCTCTACAACATTGCGTAGAATTCTTTTGTAGCTACAATGCCCCAAAACGAAGTTATAAGCGAAAATCTAAAGAAAGTATCAATTTTTTTTTGGTTTTCTTAAGATGGCGGCGGGTGCGGAGGGGGAGGAATTGTGCATTTTGCATTTTAAACACTTACTAACCATCCTAGACAACATATCAAAAAATTAGAACTACCGGACCTTTTGTAAGGTAAAACACCTCTATTCGTTGGACTAATTTCTTTGCGCTATTTTTTTTTCCAAAATCTGTAAAAATCTTCAGCCTTGAATGGTAGAAAATTAGAATTTTATAGAATTCCCCACCACTTAATTAGTAATATACTAATTTCCATTAATTAAAGGGAAAAAAAACAACCCAAACAAATCGTGATTATGGGTAAAATGACTTGGAAAAGCATGAAACTTGGTTATATGGTGTGAAAAGTAATTGCGGAGTTAAGAGAACGTATGCAAATGAATGATGATGTTATCAGTTGATGAAAATATTCCACAGCACAAAAAGAGCTGCTGGGAAGTATTCATCAATTCGTGTTCGGATTGTAAAGAAGAGTTTTAGATAAATGATGTCTCGAAGCCATTACAATATATTTGCTAACAGATGAACTTAGCTTAGCCGCAGCTGCTTTTGCGCCATTAAACACCAACCAACCAACCAACCAAGATGAACTTAGACAGAAAGACTAGAGGCAAGCCAAAAGTTAGTGGCATAACAAGATGGATGAAAATGAGTTCTTCTGTGGTCCACAGTCAATTTCAACATACACAGTCAGCGTCCCGAAGGTACAGCGAAAGAAGGCTAACTTCCGTGGATCACAATTATCTTCGATTGTGAACCTGCAGAAACATAACTGCTACCCTAACACAGTTGCGATCTGCTACAGAAACGGTATTATCTGCTTCTACTGTGGATAAAAGGCTTCATTAAAGATGTCTTTATGGTAAGCGAGTAGCAGACTATGTCCCCTTACCCCCCACATCAGATAGGGAACGTTTGATAAGGGTAACACTTCATTTTATCTTAACTGAACAATGGAAATCACTACTAAGTACACTACAGTACTATTGTTAGATTAGCCCAAATTTGCATTCCAAAGCGATTCAGTGTTCTGATCTGGAGAGCATGAGGTGCATTATCATTCCTTAATATCAGTAAAAAGGAAACCTAATCATTTTAATTCACGTATTAATGGAAGCAGCGTGATGGTTTGGGATGGCTCTTTGGTAGGTGAACTTACAAACCAGAAGAAGGCTTTACTAATACAGATGATATCTTGGATTCTTATGTTCGCCCTTACTCAGATGAAATAGTAGATATATTTCTTCTGTAAGACGATAATCATGTCTACACAAAGCTAGGTTGACATCAATACCTTCAAGCGAAAACGCATTGCATGCAAGGATTGACCAGTCAGTTCGTCATACCATAATCTTATCGAGTATGTCTGGGATGGGCTCGTGATACGTGTTGCTATCCAAGACCCAAGGGAACGTTAAAAGAGCTTTAAAAGAACAATGGTCGTTGCTACCTACTGCGTTGTTAGATATCATGGCCGCGCGGTTGGCGTTGTCGCTATGACATCGGCCTCTCACCTCTGAGTACCGGGGTTCGGTTCTCATGTGGGTTTATGTGATGGTGGACGATCCGCGCTGGGCAGGTTTTCTCGGGGTTCTCCCGTTTCCCCTGCACTTCTTCCACCATTCTTTCTCAGTCTTTCTCTCCATCTGTCCTTCTTTCCGTGGGTTAGTACAATAGACCTCCGGTCGCAGTGCTTGGCTTCTCTGTCACCCACATTCACTACATAAACATAAACATAGATACCATCATCATCATCAACATGGAATATCGCTTTGTTTCGGTTTCAGAACTAATGGAGCTTTCTTAAGGCTATATCCAAGTTTTTAAAACCAAATAATTCTTATATAATTTACAATTTTAAGTGTTGAAAATATGATTGTGCACTTCTACATTGATTTCTACATGGGCATGCAAAATAAATAACTGCCTCTTAAACATAAAATAGGGAATTCCTTATGTTAGGAAATTTCTGAATATTTCTTTATCAGGAAATTTACATTTGTAATTAGGACTTAATATTATATATATATAATCGAACAGGCAAAACTCAAAGCATACTCTTCGAGTTTCGCAAAGCAAAGATTTCAATCAATCTTTTACAATTTAGAAAAAGTAAAGAATATAAGAATAAAAGTAACTTATTTTACTAAACTAATATATTACTAAACTAATAGTAATATAAGTTAATGTTATTCTTATATTCTTTACTTTTTCTAAATTGCAAGAGATTGATTGAAATCTTTGCTTTGTGAAACTCGAAGAGTATGCTTTGAGTTTTGCCTGTTCGATTATATATGCCTAATTTTGAAGTTTCTATATTATTGCTTCTTAATAAGGTATTTATTTACATATATTATTTTGTTTTATAACTTTAACTCAATATTATAAATTTTGTTCTTTTTAATTTTTAATTTTAAATATATGAAGTAAGTAAATATAATTAGGTATTTTTTAATAAGTAATAAAGAAACCAAACGTCTTTATTACTTAGTCCTTTTTTTAGTAATTTTGTTTTTGTTTTTAAATTTAAGTAATTTGGTTGTGGTTTTTTTGAATAAAAAAAAGGAGCAAAGTCTTGAAATATTGCGTTTTTGCTTTCTAAATTGTTTCTAAATTTTGCCGCTGATGACGTGATGATAGATTGGCCGTATCTTCACAGAAACAGTGATATGATTTTTGTATTGGCATTTTTCAAATTTCAAATCACTGTCCGGCTTTATATATATATTGCATTATTGCATTTGTTTTTACTTTTACATAATTACGGAATGTATAAGAAATGATTAAATTATACTTGTGAATTAAATATTCTATGTTTTTAAATACTAAAGTTAAACTTCTAACAACGATAAAAAATGAATTTAAAATAATAATAATAATAATAGAATCAATTAGACGACAGTGAATTTACGATAATTACACTGCTCTTAAGCTTGGCTCGAAATGTCCAGTGGAAATTTTCATAGACTTGTCGATTCTTGATGTCGAAACATCGGATATGAATCTGTTCCGATTCTTCGGGAAACGATATTCGACGACTGAAATCTATTCTTGAGATGTTTTTTAACAGGGTTTTATCGTTCTCTCGTAAAATTGGCCATAAACTGCATTTCGCTACTGATGGCAACTCTTTTTCTAAAACCTGAAAGGGAAAATAAGAAATTGGTAACATGTATTATAAAATCAAGTTAAAATTAAATGAAGGTATATTTATTAATAATTTATTGGAATGACATTATAATTTAAGAAATAATGTGAAAGAAAATTCATATACTATTATTTTATATAAATTAGAAAATCCTTAATTTAACATTGTTTTAAAAATATTCATATACTTTCCAAGAAATCAAATCATAATCGTTAAAAGCTGTGTAGCTGAAAAGAACTTTATGACAGTCTCTCCTTCTCCTTTCTTACATATAAGAACCATAAAAGGCAAGAAATGAATGTCATCATCACATAAGCATTCGAAATTGTCTTCCTCAGACTAATGTCTCCAAGGCTGTTTCTGGAATTGTCTTCTCGCGATGGTCATTTCAAAGAACGAAAGTGATATTCATAATGCTTTGATATCTCGAACAGGAATCATTCTGTTTTATACATTTTATTATAGATATCTAAACTAAGTCATCACAATTTAGACAAAGTAGTTATAGACAATAAAGTAATTTGGTCATTTTATTTGATGCCACATCTATTATGATCTTCATCGCAGTTTTTTTTTTGTTTTTTTTTTGATAAATCCATTTTTTTATTGCCACTGTTAAATGCAGGCAAAACAAAAAGTATTATCGTTATTCTGAATTATTCAAGACGTTTCAATAGTTTCACCTGCAGAAACAAAGGAAGTAGAGCAGAACCATATCTAAGTAGTGTATTTCACAAATTACTTCATTTCTAAAATACATCTGTTAAGTTTAGTTAAGTTTAAGTTGATATTTCCTTTGAAAGGAAAAATAGTCAAGAAAATTACTTCCTTATGACTCGCTAGTTATTTTGGACTATTAAGTTTTGAAATAACCACATTCTTTTTTTTTCCAAAGATTATTTTTATTTCCTTTTAAAAAACAAATGATTTCTATATATAATTTTTTTCAGAGATAATTCACTCTCAAATCCGGATGTAAATTGCTCGAGGAGGAGGAGGGAAAAGCATATCTATAAGCAGACAATGAAACAGGAAGTAGTTATCTTCCATAACGTAGATAAATATCAATACGTAATTTCAATAACCCCTCCAAAATTAATGAAATATATCTAATTTTAAATAAAATATTGTTTTAAAGATTAAAAATGAGGAAAAAACTGAAATGGTGTTTAATTCAGAAAAATGTAATAAATAAAGAAATTACTAAAGCTAAAATCGAAATTGAAATAAGTTTTTGTCAGATAAAAAACTCAGGAAACGTAGTTTCGAAACATAAAAAAACCGCAAGTATTCATTAATATTAAACTGATTTCAGTGGCATTACTTCTTTAATTAATTAATCAAGTTAGTGAAAAACCAGTCAAAGTAATCGACTGTTAAAATTAAAAGGTTTCTGAAAGCACCTTAAATTTACCTTAACGTCATAAAATCAGATAGTTGGCTGATGTGTTTTCGTCCTAGTAACTTTTGAACCTCTGAATAGATCTTTTTGAAATACATGAGACTGTCTAATAATATATCAAGAAACTAGCCGTGTGAAGGCTACAGAAATTTCAACAGAAAAGCGTTAAAAAAAGAGAGAGTAAATTCTTCAAACAATGACTACGTAATCCTTTTAATAATCTACTAAATTAGAGTGTTATAATTAGTATTATTGAACGATTAAAATAAATTGGATTTTGACAACTTAAATACTGCGGATTTAATTTTATATTCTTAGAAAATGAAAACTTTAAAGCGGATCTTATCATTTAAAATTAAATAGGGAAAATTTTATACAGCTTTCACGACTTTTTAAAATTAAAGTCGTGAACACAATATAAAGAAAGTAGACCTTAAGTTGTTTCAGGAATTTTTTGTGGATTGTTTGTAAAGCCTAAAGCTACGCGAACACCATCCGATTTTGGACCAACTTAGTTGGCCAACTTCAATTTGGTCCGTTTTTTAAGTTGGAACACTAGCCAACTCGCAACTGAAGTCGGCCGAACAACATTTCAAACCTTGATTGATTTGCAACATATGATAAATATTTTTTTTTAATTATTAGCCGCTATGGAATCGAAGTTGATGGTATTATTTCGATGCAAAAGTAACTAACGACCAACAGCCAAAAACAAACCATGCTTCCCTGGCAACAATGCCTATTGCGTCGTAACTTTTGCATTACCGCGATAGCGGCTATCCCATAATTCCAAGCGTTACCCCCAGCAGCTGTGGAAAATCCGAAAAAATCGAGGTTTTGAAACCTCTTTGATAAATTCTGCCGCATACAATTACTGCATTTCAGTATAAACTTTATTTATGCGTGAAAGAAACTCGCAATACTCTGATATTCATTATGTACACGCTCGCCGTCGATTTGATTAAAATCGTTATAGACGCCATTTCTTTCCATGGGCGTGACGTCATGACTGACGTGTTCCAACGCTGTCCTGTGATTGGGTAATTTCCGACCAAATTCCCGAGTTGGTCCCGCACAACCAACTCGCCTCGCTAAGTAAAATTGGTGCAAAGTCGCTACAAAATCTGCTCAAAACGCATTCTATCAACTCGAAAACTTGAAGTTGGCCAACTAAGTTGGTCCAAAATCGGATGGTGTTCGCGTATCTTAAAACACTTCTGGTGTATAAGTCAGGCTTTCTTTTATTTTCATGTCTTTCGCTTTTATCTTCATGGATTCTTACATATTTCCGGATATTCAATATTTGCCAAATCAGTGAGACATTACATGTTACACCGTCATTAGATTCTATTATATTTACCGAAAGTTATGGCAATGGACTACTCATGATGTTCAGAGAAAAGTTGAACTAACTTCATCAATTATATCTTTTAACTTAGTTCTGCAATAAGTTGTTCCGCTCATATGTCAAATAAAGACAATATGCTTTGCTGAAAATTCGATTTTCCTGCTGTTAAATACTTGATTCTCCTGTTGGTCCATCTGTAAAGTAGTTTCAAATTCCTATATTCCTACATATATTTATTAAAATGTCTAATTTAAAATCTCATTTTTACCTCCGTGTTAGAAAATTTGATAAGAAATACATAACTAAAATATTGAATATAAAATATCAGTCAACACATATCATAAAGTACCTCATACAGTACTCTACTGCTAGGCAGTTGTTAATGTAATACAAGAACATACAAACACAAAATGCTGTATTAGTATAAATCTTATAACAGTAAGTGTAACAAAAAAAGTATGACTTTGCGGTATGATGATGCAAAGTGATATTTCCAACTTAATTTGAGTACATCCATTACAATCAGGAAATAGTTAACTCAGTATAACTTAATAATTAAGAAAGTATAGTGTTCTCCACAAATAAATGTTAAACAGATTCAGTGGAGTTTGTTAAGAATACAAGATCACCACAAACGATAAAAGATACTGATTTTTTTCCCTCCAAAATATAGTTTGTAAAATGAACAATATGAAAAAAGGAATAACGATGATAATGCACATTTGTTTGCTTTCACGCCTTCAGCCATCATTGATGGGAATCTGGGACAGCTGTTTCGTCCCTATGAGGACTCATCAGATAGAGTTACCCTCCATGATGAAGCTCAGAACGCGTGAAAGCCTATGGATCCCGCTCTTGGAAGTGGGACCTCGCAAAAGCAAACAATAGAAAAATCACTGTGATCTTTACAGCGTAATTACCTTATCCCACTGGGCACAAAAGGCATTTAATAAAAGAATAAGACAAACGCATAGGCGTTTGTCTTATTCTTAATTAATATGTAAGATTAATAAATAATAAGATTAAGAAAATTAAAATGTAAGAAAGTTTAACGTGCATTAAATATAATATGAAAAAAGGAATAACGATGATAATGCACATTTGTTCGCTTTTATGCCTTCAGCCATCATTGACGGGAATCAGGGAGAGCTGTTTCGTCCCTATTAGGACTCAAAAGCCAGATTTACTCCTCAATGATGAAGCTCAGAACGCGTGAAAGCCTATGGATCCTTCTTCCGCTCTTGGAAGTGAGACTCCACAAAAGCAAACAGTAGAAAAATCGCTGTGGCCTTTACAGCGTAATTACCTTAGCCCACTGGGCACAAAAGGCATTTAATAAAAGAATAAAGCCCATTGCACATGGATCCGACCGACCGATTTTCGGATCTATGTGCAATGGGCTTAAGACAAACGCATAGGCGAAAAATTAATATGTAAGAAGGTTTAACATGCATTACATATAATATGAAAAAATTAATAACGATAATAATGCAAATTCGTTTGCTTTCATGCCTTCAGCCATCATCGATGGGAATCTGGGACAGCTGTTTCGTCCCTATTAGGACTCATCAGGCACATTTATCTTCCATGATGAAACTCAGAACGCGTGAAAGCCTATGGATCCTTCTTCCGCTCTGGGAAGTGGGACCCCGCAAAAGCAAACAGTAGAAAAATCGCTGTGACCTTTACAGCGTAATTACCTTAGCCCACTGGGCACAAAAGGCGTTTAATAAAAGAATAAAGCCCATTGCACATGGATCCGAAAATCGGTCGGTCGGATCCATGTGCAATGGACAGAAGGGGAGCGTTTGAGACCAAAATTATCATATTGAAATGAAAAAAGCTAAGGTGAATGAGGATGTTTTGGAACACAATTTAAAACTAGGGTGATTCAGTCCAAAATTTACATATTCAAAATACCCTCATTCACCTTATCTTTTTTCATTTCAATATGATAATTTTGGTCTCAAACACTTCCCTTAAGCCCATTGCACATGGATCCGACCGACCGATTTTCGGATCCATGTGCAATGGGCTTAAGACAAACGCACAGGCGAAAAATTAATATGTAAGAAGGTTTAACATGCATTAAATGTAATATGAAAAAAGGAATAACGATAATAATGCACATTCCTTTGTTTTACGAGAGCTTAGCGGGCCAAGGTAATTACGCTGTACTGGTCAAAACGATTTTTCTTTGAGTCCTAATGGCCGACGAGTCCTAATAAGGACGAATCAGCTGTCCCTGATTCTCGTCGAATATGGCTCAAGGCGTGAAGCGAATGTGCATTTTCATCATTTTTCCGTTTTTCATATTATATTTAATGCACGTTAAACCTTCTTAAAATGGACAATAGAAACAAAATTTGTATTTAACTCAAGGAAAAGAAAGAAAAAATAACAGAAAGGAAGTAAACTGTTGGCAAAATCTTCTATTTGTCACTTGACAGATGACGCACTTGAGATATGTCATCTTTTTAGTATGAATAAAATTCAGTAGAATAAATACTTTCGTTTTAGAAGTTTATAATGATTTAAATAGAAGCCTTTAGAGAAATAAGTTTGTGTGCAACTTTCAATAATGGCCTATGTATCTTAAATATCTACGGAACTGTTCTGTTGTCCTGACGAAAATGAATAAAGGCTTTTAGTGATCCTGTACGCAAAGGAAAGGGAGAAGAGCTTTAAAGAAGGTTGTGTTTATTCATTCGTGTCTCTACAGGCCAACCTATAAGTTGTACGGACATTGGAACCCTTAAGTTTAAAAAGAATCTAGTGTTACTAAATGAAATCTGTAAAATCTATTTCACAGTATTTGGTTGTGATCAACTAAAAATCTGTAACAGAAAAAGATATAATCATGTTGGTGAGTATACAAATTAGCATAATCATTTTTAAAATAATTACCATGTTTATGACAAACATTTATGAAAGTTTTCACATAATCTCGTCGTCCACTTCAGTGGCTTGAATGACAAAAAGAATTTTTACTTTTTAAGTTACCGTTAACATTGATCTTCTCTTCATCCGCAATCTTTAATATAGCTGTGAGATATTTCAAAGATGTGTGCTTCAGCATGTCTTAAGAGCGAACAAATGTTGTTATAATATGAGTGATACTAGTTTTGTTTTATAAACTTAGGGAACCACACGTAATAGATAACATCAAGCAAGAGTCGTTCAAGATCAAATATCACCACACTTCTCATTTCCATGCTTCCTTCCGTTCAACATAAACCTCTATAAGTTATTTAATCTAAATCTATTACAAATTTCCTTTCTGTATTAATTAAATTTCTAAGCTGTTCGCCATTCTTTTTAGTGCCAATACCTTTAATGTGAAAAATAAGTATTAATCGAACCTTACCATTATGTACATTTAGTACATTCATTAAACTTACAATACAACATGATGTGTTTGTTTGTTTGTTGTTGTTTTTTTTTGTACATAATTTTTATATTATTTGATCTGAAAAATAAATAATTTTATCAAAAAATAAAGAGTAATTGTGAAAAATTTACAAAAATTATAGTGCCAATTTGTATTTTAAAAAACATTTATGTTCACTTTTAAAAGAAACAAATAGGATCAAATAAACACTAATATTAAAATACTTGTACTACTGTTTTCAAAATATTAAAATAATTATAAATAAAATTACATTTGATTAAATTAGAATGTTATTTCTAATATTTTGCAATTTTCAAAAGTTATTCATGTAAATAAATTAAATGGCATAATAAATTAAAATAACAGATAAACTGGCGTTATTATTTTATTTATTTATTTCTTTGTAAAATCCTAAATAAGTAAAAGGCATTTTTTGGAATTGGAACAATTTTATCCAATGAGAGGAAAGCACTTAAATCAAATGGAACTAAGTGGCACCCAAAAGAAACTTTTTAAAGACTCCGTTTGTCCATTTAAGACTTAAGACGAGACGCCACCAGCTGTAACTAATTTCTTAATTAACAATGAACGCTGTTGTAGGAGATGAATCCTTGCACCTAAGTTAAAACGGCCTCAATCACAATTAATAAGGACAATCCAATCTTCGCCTACACATGTTCATTCAATAACTCCAGATCTAATTACGCCTCACCATAAATGAATAGCAGAAAAGAATAACACAAAAAGTGAAGTTTAGAAAATCGATCAATAAATTTGAATTATGTAAAATTCAAATTACAAAAAGTAATTTCCTAAGAGAAAATTAATTCATTCGTACTGTAAATCTTTTAGACAGAAAGAATCAAAAAAGTGTAAAAGAATTATCTTCCTTTTTTAATTAAAATAATTAAAACTAAAAATTATTTACACTGCTGGCCATTAAAATTGCAACACTACGAAAGAGTGAAATGATTACAATTATAGGTCGGTGCGACTGAGGAACGTTAAGAAATCAGTATCTCATGTAGCCACCATGGACGACAATAATTTCTGCTACACTGTCCGGCAAAGAGAGGAAGAGACATTGGATGTGCGTTTGGGATATGTCAGTCCACAGCGGTTACGACACGGTGCCAAAGTTCATCTGCTGTAGCCGCGGGTGGTCTGTGGTGTGACAGTCGATGTACGATCATGGACTAGACGGGTTCTGTAGCTGACAAAACAGGTGCGCGGGCCACGGAAGAAGTTGAACATCTAGGCCATCCATGAATTGTTGAACGTTGTGTGCCACGTGCGGTCGTGCATTGTCCTGTTGGAAGTCAAAGGCAGCAGAAGCAATGGGCGCCTTGCAGAAATTCACTGATGCTGCAGACGACGTCGAACCGTACGTGCAATACACCCTAATTCTTGAGCTACGGCTTGTGATGTGGCTCAAAGATCCGTAGTAGCCATGCACGCAAGATGTCTGTCCTCTCGTTCCATATTGTGACGGGGCCATTGGGATCCTTCATGTCGGTGAGTTCGTCCTTTCTTGACCCACCGATTCCTAGGAAGAATAACCCGCAGTCTCGATAAGCCACAATTCTCCCGCAATCAAAGTCGGAAATCTGCTAGTATGACTCCGTATTCTTCGACGAGACATACTGATTTGTCTGTGCACAAGAACAGCGAGCAAACACAACTCTAATGCTGCACAGCGGCTCTCTGTTCTCCTCTCTTATACTGCTACCAGGGGGCGTTACTGGCTCGCATTATTTGCAAATGTGCTGCGCTGATAATCATTTACATGTGCTCCCATTAATCACCTACGCATCATGCCAATTTCGGGTCGATCGGATGCGTCCTTCCTGGTGTTGACACTTTTAATGGTGAGCAGTGTATTTCTTATTTTTAAATTGTCATCTTTTGCATGACTTGATATTAATAATTTTCATAATCAGCGAGAAACAGATAGAAACCAATCTCAATTCCTTTTAATATTATTATTATTAACAATAGATTGGTCATTGATTATCTTTATTATTGAAATTATTTTACTTACTTAAACTATGATTATAATTTACATTACTAATATTATTTAATATTCTTTTGAAATATCTTCTAACCACTATTGTATAGAACAACTACGTTAAAGTTCAGTGCACTAAGGAAGTTAGTCATCACCCTCCGTCTAAAGCTTAAAGCAACATCAAGAATTCCTTTAACCCATCTAACAACCACTGTTCGTTTATTAGATGGGTTAAAGCATATTACAACAAAAACGTATGCTTTTTTATTAAGCCAGTATTAGCAGTAATTAATAATGACAAGAAAGAAAGAAATCTTGCATCAATATCACTCTTAATAAAATATCACCTACTAATAGCAATCCGAGATTGATTCTATTTTAAATTATTTCAAAAGATTGATTTGTCGAGGAAAGAATAGGGAAATGACACCGAACTAAAAAATATCCGAACTTTCATCGGTGAGAGTTTGGGACGGACCGTTTCGTCCTTTTTAGGGAGTCATCATCCAAAGCCACTCACCAGATGAAATGCTCAGACAGTGCAAAATTGACAAGGGAATCCATATCCGCTTCCGACTGTGGCCTCTCTCACACAGAAAATACATTTAAAAAAAGAAACAAAACAAAGAAACAAAGATTGGTTGATCTGTTAGAGTTGAATCTGCGCCATCAGTTGGCGAATTTAAAGTTTTCAGTTTGATCTGAATTCAGGGAAGAAACGGTTTCTGTTATCAACAATATTCTGCTGATAGATTTATTTTACCTTTTCGTCGATGATGATATCTGTTCCATCGGTGTAAGTCAAAGGAGGGACATCAGAGCAGTCCAAGGGCCGCGAGCGTCGAACGAATGCCCGAATAGAAGGATCCAGTAACCAGAAATTAGGAATTCTGCAACCGGGACTGTCAATCAGAAAAGCAGCCTTGGTTTGACTATCTTTAAAGAAAAAAAAGACAAAACAAAAGCATTCAATGATAGTCTCTTAAAAAAAAAGTTGCTATTTTTTAAGTAAAATAAATAACTTGACTTACAAAAAACCTCTACAGACAGTTTAAAAATATGTTTTTTCGCCATTTTTTTTAATAAATTATTTTTACTTAAAAAGGAAAAATGTTCAGTTTCAAAATTTAAGACAAAAACAGATTTGATGTTACTTATTAAAATCAGTTTCGCCATCATTTGCCAATGAACCTTCTACTTGTCTATTACTTTTACCCTAAAATAATCTATTCTAAACATAGATAATTGTTTATTGATAATTGATAATTTTACATAGAAAATTGTTTCGTACGTTTATTTAAATTTAATTTTTATTTCAAGCTCAGTTTTTTTTTTATGTAATGTTAACTGATCTTTCCCAATAGTGAGAATGTGTCTGAAATGGTGATTATAAAGAAAAATATAGTTATAATGAAACGATGAACTTCTGAATGCAAGCACTTTTTAAAAGATGATGTTTATCTTAAGCTGTCTGAGATCCAATACCTTAAAGCACAACTGAGTCTAGTGCATTGGATGTCTAAGAAGTGTTATACACACAAGTCTAAGTGATTTATTGTTCAGTACTTTTTAAATCTGGATAATTCAGTCTTAATTTACTTCATTGTTCAAAAGGTGTCAGTAAGTGGAAAGCTTATAATTACTTTTTGTGGGAATTCTTCAGGAGAAATGAATTCTTGTAATCTAATTAGAAGCCTCAAAAACTTAAAAAAAAAAAAAAAGTTAACTCTTCAGTAATTGGGTATGGATATTGTTACATATTATTAAAACTAAACTAGATATTTTAAATAACTTAGTTTAGTCCTGCTAGATCAGTGAGTTTCTCCCCTCCCCTTCTTTAACTTTATATTTTAAAGTCCAACTAAAACACAGACACACAAAGAGATGGCGTCTTCGATGCCATTACGATATTTTTATGGACCCACCGAAGCATTAAATGAAAACGCTGTGCTGAAAAATAAAAATCATCTGGTCTTGTCCTATTGTTACTTAAATAAAATATTCAACAGTTAAATAATTATAAAAAATAGAAGATGTAATTCAACAATTCAACAATTCAAATATCTGCAGACCGATGGTTCTTAGCCTACAATTAATTACATTAATTTATTAAATATATTTATTTGTTACATTTATTAAATTAATTAATTTATTAATGTAATCTTCGCTCTTAGCAGTTGTACAGTATGTCATATTTTAATATAATTTTATTACCATTTGAAAACCGTCTTGGTTCTTCATTTAATGGTTTTACCAATTCAAATACTTCTTTTTGTTAATTATGATTCAGTAAATAATCAATTGTCAACTTAAAAGCATCATGAATTTCAAGCATCTCAGAGCTTCAGAGAAGATGTGTTTATCTGTCGTCAACTGAAAAGGTCAGATTTGAAACTCTCTTCCTAACATCAGTTATGACCAAGCTAAAAGCCTTTCTATCTTCCATTTAATGCTTTTATCTCCATCTATCCTTGGATGGTTTGAAAGTCACAATGCTTCTTAAGTGAAAAGCTCAAAGGAAAATTCCTTTTTTACTGAATTAAGTTCTGGAAGTAACTGGGAAAATATTGTGAAGTTTTTATGACAGCATCCTCAGCTTTTAGAACTGTTACAATAGGGCGCATGACTATAGATCGAGACAATTGATATTGAATTGTTTCTATAATCCTTATATATTATTTCTCAAAGATGTTTTTATGTCGGTACGCCATAACTCCCTTAATACTTCATTAAAATCAATGATTGAGACATCATTTTGAAGACTACGTTCCCCGCTAATGACGAAAAATAAACAAATTGTTTAAAATTAATTTTTTCGTTAAAAAACTTTATTTTAAAAACCTTTTTATAAAAATGTAAACAGCTTTAACAGAAGCGACTTATCTTTCGAAAGGGAAACAACATCTCAAATAATTCTATAGCGTCGTAAATTTCAAATATATCTTTTTTTGAATAAAAATGCACTTTAAAATGATATTTATTTAATAAGAACAAATAAAAAAAGAAACAAAGATTTATATTTTAATAAAAATTTTATTATATATTTTATTTTTATATTTTATTACAATAAAAAACATAAAAAATTCTCAACTTCTCATATATTATTTCTCAAAGGTGATTTTTTTTATTTCCCTTAATACTTCATCAAAATCAATGATTGAGATATCATTTTGAAGATTATGTTCACCGCTAATGACGAAAAATAAACAAGTTGTTTAAAATTAATGTTTTCGTTAAAAAACTTTATTTTAAAAATCTTTTTCTAAAAATGTAGAAGGCGCCATCTATTGACAATCTGTTCATTTATTTATTTCCAAATTACCATTCGGTGACTGATCCAAGATACCATGCACGGGTCAACCTTTTTATAAAAATGGAGAATGCGGCATCTATTGACAATGTGTTTAACTAACATTGTAACTAAGTGATTAGAATTAGCCTATTAAGATTATATTTTTATTTATGCCATTTTTAATGCTTTCCTAATATTACAAAGTGTGTATCGAATTTATATTTAATTTAGAGTTTGAATTAGTGAAAATTGTATTAGTTCCCTTTGGGATGTAATTGTGTGTGTTTTAGAATATGCTCCCTCTACGTTTTAGAATGTTGAGACTGATTGGGGTGTACTTTGCTCGTCAAAAGAGAAAAACAAAGAGAGAACAAAAGGAACTGTGGACCCGAGTGGACTAGTCAATTGTGAGTGGGACGATTCGAACTATCGGTAAAATTTGCGTAGTTTTAATTAGAATTTAATAACAGTTAAATGTGGAAATTGGCTATTTTCGAAGATTAAGATGCCTTCGCACGAGGTCTTCTGCTATTGCGGTACTTGCTGAGAGGAATTACTAAAGGGGTAATATCCTTTAAACATGAACGACAGCTGTTGGATTTGTTTATTATTTCTCAAAGGTGGTTTTTTTTTTTTTTTTTTGTTGCGAATTATTCGCACGGGTCAACCAGTATTAATGTAATATCAGTTCTGTGTATCAGTAAAAGAAAAACAAATCTATTGGTTCAGTAAATTAAATTTAGATTATACAAATTAATTGAAAATAAAACAAACATGTTTAACCTACAAAAACAACTAATGATTTTATTCGAAATCAAAACAAAAAATAAAAAGTAAATACGAAACTGATACTAAATTTTTGAAAATTAAAACTATTTTTTTATCTTTTTTTAAGATCTGTCATCTTTAACAAAAAATACTAATTATCAGGTATTTTTTTAAAGCATTTTTTAAAGCTGCTTTTATTTGTTATCATCATCAGTGGCAGCTACTCAGTTAAGTTGTTCAGAAACGAATCATGAAAATATTTGGTAAAAAGGACTAACCAAGATCCTTGATACATTTAAAAGCATAAGAAAATTCCTAACTGAACAAAGGAAATTAACTTAAATGATGAATAAGGAATCATTTGGTAAAAACTACAGATGTAAGAAACAGCAAAGAGATCGGAACTGTTAAAAAAGTGATTTGGAAAGATTTCCAGTGATTACACGACGCCAAGTTATTGCATGGCTAGAATTAAGTGTCAAAAACTTTGTGGCTGTTTTTATTCACTGACCTACATCACGCTTCATATGTAAGCATTGTTTAACCTATTAAAATTTAGTTTTGGTAAAAATCTAGTTGGTTTTTTCTTTGTGGCTATTGATTAACGAAATTAACAGAGCTGTGGGTCCAGGGTGTCAGTGTACCTCCTTTACAATTAGAAGATTTATATATGTATTAAGCCAACAAAAGAAAACGTTTTTGCTACTTTTTTTCTTTTTTTAATATCTTCAAGGTAAGACTATCTTCATAATAGAGGTATTATATATAAGCCTGTAGGTTTGGTTTAATATTTTCATTCCTTTTCAGTCTGCATAGAAAGAAAAAAGAAATGAGAATTAAAAAAAAAAACCTTTGGAAATGTCATATACATATATATATGATAAAGATAACTAAAAGTTAATGGTGAAAAAGAATGTGGTATCTCCAAAAATTATTTTTTTTATTGTGTATTTATTGTTTTATTTTTAATTTTTCGAGGTACCATATTCTTTTTTACTATTATTTCTAATGACCGCCTTATTGAGACTGGTGACTACACTCAGCTGATGATCGCCAATAAAGCCGTTGGAACGGCCGTCCTGGGATGTCACCTAGTAAACACTTGGTCTCAACCATTGTTGCTTATAACTAAAAATTATTTACGTAGAAAGTTAAAACTATAGTGATAGGATTAGATTAGTTTAAGAAAGATCCTTATTAATTTTGATGTAAATGGAACACTATATAGGAGTAAATAGGTCGAGAACCCCACCAAAATCTCGAAACATTTAGAATAATCCCTATTTCTTTCTCTTTTGATTGGCTATCCATTTGAAAGGACCATGTTCCTCCAACTACCAATTTTTGTAGTCTTGACCGCTATGAGCCCATCCTCGTCCGGCCTTGAATCGGAGATTCAATCGCTGTTTTTCGCTTCAGTCCTCATCCTGAAAACTGTTGATTAACTAATATCTGTTAAGTCACTTGTCAGTTCGATAGCATGGACTGAGTGAGAATGATTATCTCTTCAAAGTTTGCAATATACATTTAACAGAATCAATTTGTGAATCAAAAGCTTCGCCGAGACGAGAAACAATCCAGCAGGAGAGAAAGCAGCCATGTTGAATCACTAATTGAATTCATTCTTAATATTAAAACCTTATTATAAAATGAGACGATTATATCACTGATTTTAATATACGATGATGCTACAAATGTCACTTAATATCAATCCATAACATAAAGTCTTATAAACTGTGATAAAATTTATGTATGTAAGTGTTTAAGGGCTCTTTCGTAAAACGAGATGACAAAACCAAATTACAACTCTAACTTCTACAACGCTGTCTTCGTTATCAGACGTTTAGTGTAGAAATTAAAGGTCAAAACGCCGCCAAAATACATAGACCGTCAAAATTTTTTAACAGAGGTTATCTATTTTTGGAACAGAGGTTATCTATTTTCAGCTGGACAGAAAAACTGATTATTATTTTTTTTTTTTTTGGTAAGTCTTGATGTAAGCGATATATACTGTATTTGAAGAAGTACCGTACTTTTGAATCGTACCATCAGAATTTAAAAAGTTGGCATAAAACTACCTAACTTTATAGAAATTACAAGTTTTACACAATTTTAAAAAAAATTAAATAATATTAAATTGTCTTTTAATAGAAAAACAGGATAATTTTAGTTTTGCAGATATTGAGGGAAAAAAAAAAACATCTTTTCAGTTTTTATATGTATTTATTTATTTTTTTCCCCCAAACTTATCAAAGAAAGAAAAAAAAAGTAATGTAGAAAAATTTTAAAATCCATTCTGAAAATTCTTACTAAAAGTAAGAGAGAGATGTTAAAAATAGAAACGTTGCTTAAATACATTAAGCCAATTTTAAAAATACTCAATTGTAATTTAATATAAATAGAATAGGCACAAAAAAACACTCCAGAAAGTTAAGCAGGAGAATAAGAGCTCTGTTGAAGCAATTGTATGGAATTTCAAACTGTTCCTACAACGATGAGTTATTTGCATTCTCAGCCATGTCTGGGCTTTCAAATGAAAGAACCCTTTGAAATATGAATGACCGTATACCTTCACAGAATGCCTGAAAGTCTATAATATTTTATGAAAAGCTGTTTTGTTTTGATTTTTATTGGTCTGCTGAGTTAATTTGAAATATAGCTGTATGACAGTAAAGTGTAAAACGAGTCAAAGGCTGTGAAAAAGCAGAAAAAAGACAATTCGTGGATTTTTATTGTATAAAGCTTTTACATATGTTCGTTCGAATTTTGATGTGAAAAAAGCCTGTCCTTATCACCTACGACAAATGAAAAGATTAACTTTAATATGTAAAACTAGTTCAAACAAGGAGAGAATTTTTAGATTCAATGCTAATAACTATTTGTTTTTCTTGAAAATTCCTTTTTTCAATGAAAATAAATAAGCAAAAAGTAATAATATATCCAAGTTTCTTCGAAAGAAATTAGATAAGAAAATAACGAAATGGAAAAAAAAAAAATCTAAATTAAACCAGAAAAAATTTAAATGCCCGCCTGGATCTGAAGCCCTGCGTATTTAGGTTTACTTTCATTGAGTTATTCGTAAAGTTAGGAAAATTTTGTTTGAAAGTATAAAAATCTGTGTAGCTATGTTTAAAGATTTAATTAGAAATTACAAAAGCTTAATTTCTAATTAAATTTAATTTAATTTAACAATGACATTGCTCAGATCCTATCAGTTTAATGAAAAAAGATATTGTATGATCGGCTTTTAAAAACTTTTGGAACCTTAATATAACAGTGATGGAGTAAGGAAAAAAATAATTTTATTAATAATTCTTAATGGATTAATTTGGATTAATATTTTCTGTAATTTGCATTAACGTTTCGGATCAAGAGGTTAGCTAATATAACTTAAATTCCGTTCGGATAAGCCAGTGCTAATTGTATCGGTAAGTTAGAACTACTACTGCAAAAGTATAAATTTATAAAATGAAATTCTTTAATTAAATATTGTAGTTGAGATAAAATTACAACTTTTTTCATACTAATAGTATACTACCAAAGAGGTTTTGTGGGAAGCGAGTTTTGTTCCTGTTCTTGTTCGCTATATTGCATTCGACACGCGAAGATAAAAATGGCTTCCATGGCTCATTGAGTGGATGGTAATGGCAGTGAAGCACGATGGGTTCCTATTCAAGCATCTGGAAGTGTCTCAGCACAAACCTTCCCCCGCAGATAATTGAAGACAGCAATTCAATTAACCACAGCCTAGGTTGTTTCTCTTTCTGTCATAGCTCGCTCTGTCTCTTTTTGCAGTTTTTGGTTTAGATTAAAAGCGGGTCATATTCAGTACCCTTTCACATTTGCTGAAATCGTTCTGACACAACGATCTCATCCTCAGAAAATAGAGGCAGGCAACGGAATTTTTATTGCACTAACTCACAAATCAGACATGTTGTAGATTTATTGAGAAATTACGGATTGAGGTTTGAAAGACAAATCACTATATAATGTCAAATAATTATTATTACATTTTTTTTTTTAACTGGCCCACAATTAACCATTACGTTTTACTATTAAAAAATTATTATTGAAAGTAAACACTTTATATTTGCTAGAAAGGATAATGCTGGGCCTATAAAAAAACAAAAAAAATTATCTTGGAATTTCAATTCGATTATGTTTATAGATTAAATATTTTTTTCCAGCCTCAACAGCAAATATATTAAATCATGAATTGCAATTAATCCAGATTCAACTAAAATTATCCGAAATGAATTCTCTCCTTTTCTCCGAAAACTAAATTGGTAAAAAATATCCATATTATATAATATTTTCTTTGCAGCTTCGGTGTATTCGTAAAAGTTAACAAACTAGTTATAGCAGATTAAGAAGTTCAAGTCTGAGACTTTTTTTCAACGACGAACTACATTGGAACAAGATGAAACATGAAAACTAAGTAATACTAGAAATATAAGAAATATCCTATTAAAAAAAAAAGCATAGAAGAATCAAATGAACGAGCAATTAATAAAATAAATGAAGAAAACGTTAATCCAAGGACGATTGAACATGTAGATGGAAAATCAAATAATTACTTGTGATATGTTTTGTCATTCACATACACTGGGAGGAAATACGGTCAAGACTCTCTTTCTGAGCTGTAAAATGTTTATTGAAAATCGTTTACACTGATTTCAACAATTTGAAAGGGACTAGAAATATTACATTTCTATTAAGCAAATTAACATATTTTAATAAAAGAATAAATAATGTTTAACAAAAACGTATACTTTGCCGTAATTAACTGATAATTAAGTAAACCATTCCGCATTAAAGTTTCTAGTAATATTAAATAAAACAAGAGTTCTACTAAACAGTCATCATTAATATCTATACAATGGCCTCAGTGATGTTTTTTTTAAGTCTTATTATAAATCTAATGGGAATTCTAAAAATGGATTCATTTTAAAAAAGAAGTATTATGTTAAATGTTCGTGTCATTATTTTCGGTTTTTATTAATTTTTCATGTTACGGTTTTTTAGTCGATAAATAAATTTACTTTTAACAACTCGATAAATAAATGGTTCAATTTAAGTTGAATTTTGGTTCCATTGGATATAACATTCCATTGCCAATGACTAGGCATCGTTAACATCTACTAAGATTTTAAATACTGATTTCTGGCAAATCAAATTCAGAATCTGTACTAATACAGCAGAAATCGTCAATTTTTCATTAAGTATATCTGGGAAGTAGTTTTATTCAATGGTCATCAAGAATTAGAGTTTGAAATTGATGGCAGAGTGTTCGACATCTAAATTCTTAAAATTTAGCAAATGGTTAGTTTCGCTCGCGTTTCTGTAAAATCAAAATAAGATCTAATTTGTAATTGATGGACTAATTAGCACGACTGCAGCCAAATTATCCCAAGACCTTCTTTAGGTGGAATGCAGTGAGAAGACGCTGTAGGCCGAGTCCGAGGCAGTTCCCACAAGGCACTCGACAAATAAATGTCAAATTTAATTAGATCTTTTCAATTTATGAGCGTCGGTAACGATTCCTTCGGGAATTTCCTTCATTTCGTTCTTTTTCACAAAAATATGACCAACACTTTTTCATAAAAAAAAGTAATCAAGTTAACGAAGAAACGTTACATTTTTTGTTTATTTTCCAAAAAGAAACTTAAAATTTTGAAGATATCATTAGAATATCAATTATATTCCAAAAGCCCAATTATATAAATGTATTTATTGATATAACTGATAAGTATCAATTCTTCGATATTCATTTTTTTTTTCCCCACTTTTTTTTTAGGGAAGGGATATTCAAGGGGAAATGCTTCCAGGAAGACGCAACCCGTTTTAAATTTGTTGCAATAACACTTAGATGGTTACATTGATGTTTCTTTTTTATTGAATCATTATTATTAAAAATAATATATCAAATACATTCTTTCAACGATGTAGAAGAAAACAAAATACATCAATATCACAATTAAAAGAATAATGATATTTAATACTAGTTTAACTACGACAAAAGAAAAATGTAGAGTGAACATAGAATTTCTATTAGATTAGTAGTTTTAATCTACCCAAAAAGCTAAAATACTTTAAATAATTGTTTGTTTAAGAATCCTTCTTATTTTAATAAAAAACAAAATAAAAATTCTAAAGACAACAATTTTTGACTACAACAATAAGTATTTAACGATTACATAAAATAAAAAAATTACATAAGAATATAAACCTAGTTAATTATAACGATTAGCTTCTGTATTTCAAATCAGCAGCCTATTTTCTTACAAAGCAAAGTTCACAAAATGAGGCTGTTTGTCCACCCCATAAGTTATTGAACCGGTAAAGTGGATACTTTGAAACTTTGGGTATTTATTTAAAATATGAAATAATATATCCATATTACAAATCTCTATTTCCTACTATCTGAAAAATGATAATTTACACGTCTTCTTAAGAACTACTTCTTTATTCTATTCAATATTTCGATCGGTTCCGTTTTCCGATCTTCTTCAGGCAGAACAAGGTTAGTTCGTTCTCCAAACCTATTCCATATTTTCGCAAAATTATAACAAACAACAACTTGTTCGCAAATCAAACTAACATATCATAACAATACTTAACAATTTACAGCAATCTAAATCATTGCAATTTCCTTATGTTTTTTACACTTTCTTTAAATAATTTTAATGAATAGTCATTAACACTTTTCCCTTTTTCTTTGTTAATACAAGCGAAATTTCTGATAATCATAGTTTCAATAATAAACCGATCGAAATATTGCACAGAATAAAGAAAATATGAGATCTTCTTTTTAGTTTTTACAAATCTATGTGTGCATCCGAAAAATAAAAATAAATGAAAGAAAATTCACAAAGAAAAACATCGATGTCTTAAGAATGTAAATTAATCCGTTGATAAAGCACATATTTTCGCCTGATTTGATTAAAATTAATTTTAATAAACTTAATTTAATTAATTAGATAAAAGTTAGACTTAGGAAATTTTTGATAGCTTATTATACTTTACAAGTAGAACTTTTATTTCTTTATTTTTTTTATTTTTTTTTGAAATCATGAAAAACAAAGGAAATAAAAGAACAAAGGAAAGACGAAAAAAAGAAATAGGAACTAGGCTTTCTTTTAGGAACTTCTTGTTTTGGTGTAAGACATCCAATCATAACCTGTTGATCTCTTACATCTCAAAGTATGTGTTAGGTACGTTGTTATCATCTGAATGCCCTGTGTCTAAACGTTCTGATGTAAACCAGGAGACTCAAACATACGGCCCGCGATGGCTTTTCAAGTGGTCCCTGGCAAAAAGTTTCTACTAACTGAGGCCCTAATCTTTTTAGTTTCAGCTTAATGCGTCATATGAATCTTAAAGAAATATATATATTTATGCATCAAACTGAGCATGTTTTGATCCCATATGAGCCACAGAGGAATATGCAATCAATGTCTTAATATTTCATTGTCGTAAACATATTAATCTTACATAAACACCTCCCACCAAACTTAAGCCAATAAAAATTCATCGTGTTCTAATAAATTTATTTAAAATAATTTGATTTATACGAAGAAGACAGTAACCCCCCCCCCCTGTTGTGGCTTAATAATAGGAATAAGACATTGAGTGCGAGGCTCAGTTTTGAGAGCGTAACAATGGACATGAGTTTTGAGTGCGTAACAATGGACATGAGTTTTGAGTGCGTAACAATGGACATGAGTTTTGAGTGCGTAACAATGGACATGAGTTTTGAGTGCGTAACAATGGACATGAGTTTTGAATGCGTAACAATGGACATGTGCTGTTCGAACGAAGTGAGTAATTCGTCCGAGTGAGGATTCGATAAGTGAGGATTCGGAAGCGAGTAATGGCTGGCACTAACTATGAAGGAGGGTTACTCTAGTAAATTCTCTTGTAAATATGATAATCCCGTTCTTTTAATTCGCCATGCGGATAATAAATCTCCGAGGGTTAAAAACCTCAACTTTTTCACCCATTCATTATAATAAGAATGTATCCTTATAATAAGAATGTATCCTTATCAGAATTTTACTCAAAATGTTTGGGGGAAAAATATCCCGCAATAAAAAATAATGCTGCCAAAATACTTTCAGTGTTCGGTAGCACATATCTTAGAGTCAGCTTTCAGACGAACATTTAAAAAGCACAATGAGGGTTGTATCAAGCCAAAACATTTCACCAGATATTGAACTTTTGATAGGCGATAAACATCTCATTTAAATTTATTAACCTTGTGAGAAATAAATATGCTGCAAAGAGTAAGAAAAGTCAGCAATTTGATTTTAGTAAAATATATATTTTTTTTTATGTTTCGATCGGCTACCCGCTATGTTCTCTTGTTTAGGTTATATGGTCCACACACTTATGTTGACACTACTGGTGTAAATGGAAAGATTCGTAGTTCAAGAACAATAATTTATTCCTCTGAAGTTTGCGAAATGTTTGCGAAATTGATTCACCATTATCAGATCCAAACGCACAAGAATGACAAGTCAATAAGAAAATAAAAGTATTCCACTGTAATTGATCTGAACACAGATATAATACATAGATATTCAACTAAATGCATAAAACAAATAATAGATTTAAAAAACAAAACCAATGCAAGCTTTTTCATTGACTTAAAAAAAAATGGAATTAAGTAGTTTTACTTGAGCCATAACAATATACCATAGACACATTCTAATTACTCCAGGTTTATTACAATACAATCTACGAAAATGAAGGCATTTCGGTTTATTCTAGAACATAAATGCGACTTGATTCCTATTGAATATTTTGGGTCAAAACAGAAGGCGCTGTATCACGAAACTTAGCAGGTACCCCGTCAGTTTAGTTGCTCTTCGAGTGATCTTAAAGACTTCATCGAAAACTTTTTCATATCATGATTTGTAACAAGAACATCCACTTAGTTTTAAATGAGAGAAAATGTCTTCTTTTGTCGTTGATGTTTTGTGAATGGAAGATAATATCGTAACGAAGCACCCAAAAAGCTCAATACCCTAACAACAATATTACAAAAATAGGAATTTTAAAATTGAAAATTCATAGTCCAAAGCGCTTGTCGTTCAGACATTTTTTGCCACTGCAAATCAGTTGTATGAGAGTCTATCGTCCACGACATTAATGAATTGCAAATATATTGGTGTTAATGTGAAAAAGATTTCCAGACAACACTTTGCGAAATCTTGAATAAGAAAAAAATAAGCCACAAAGTATATGGTTGAAAAAAAAAACCTAAAGCTCACTTGTCAGACATGAGCTTTGTACAGTAAGGAAATAATATTTTATCAACTTATATTTATCTTATATCAATTTTCTTTTGATTGAACATATCAAGTTCATATTTGCAAAATACTACAAATATACAAATAGGTTTCTATTTGTCTTATAACAAAGGTTTAAAAAAGTTTTATTTTTCATTATAATTTAGCTTTGTATATTATCATGAGTGTGTTTTTTTAGCAATTTCCTCTATAGGTAGACTTAACCTTTTTTTTCAAAAGGCAATCTTCTCTCAAACCTTCAATTTCCCTTTTTTTTTTTTCTTCTTCTCTTTCGCAAATCCGGTTACCTTGATTTAACTAGTACAGGTTGCATTAAAGGTGGGGAATTCCAATACAACTCCCACACAGTGACTTATTCTACTGCATGATCTCTCAAATTCTTAACAGCATCAGGGAAAAAAAAAAAGGTCTCTTCCGTCACGCTCAAAACTGAGATAAAATCAGGCTTATGACTCGGGAAAAAGCTGAAGAGTTACCAGCTGTCAACAGAGTTCTATTACAGAGAAAACATGGATCTGACGAACATCAAGCTCTAAATATAGTGATTGTCAATGCATAAATATTGATCATTTTGATTGACGTTAACGTCTGATGAAACCAATTGATACAGAAAGATCAGAAAAACTCACTAAACCACTGTTTTCCAAAGCCTGTCATCTCACGGCTCACAAGATTTACCGGAAGTAATTTCACTGAACTCTAAAAGATAAATAACCTGCTCCTCTCCCATCTCTTACTGAAAATTACGAACAACAATCAAGTAGATAAAAAAGAAGTTAACACAGTACAAATACCTGTGATTTTTAGGAAGATGTAAAGAGGATGTTCTATAAAATGAAATGTTAAAATAATCAGTGTTTCTTGAAAAATATTAAATCACATTTATTGTAATATTCAGCTGTGATTATACGATATGAATGTTAGGACTATACGAACTAATTGTATACATAAAATATAGCATTTATATAAAATTATAAGAACAATGTTTTGAAAATTAAATTTTTTCTCCATTTTTCTCTTTTTTAATTATTTTGTCGTTGATTGGGAAGCACTGTACAAATGAAGCGTACAATTTATAATATTTTTTTAATTTTTCTATTCTATCTTTGTAATAGAAGGTTTTTTTTTTTTCCCATTCTAACAAAATTCCATTAAAATGGACTAAATGAACAACATGTTTAGTTTAATTTCACTCTGATCAGCTGATTATTGTGATTTCTCTTTCTAAATTGAATAACTACTAAATCTCGAGTCATTTCATAATCGCTTGAGATTTTATTAATTCATTTCATCATTCACGGATAACCATTGGAAAAGTTATATTGACGCATTTCTGTGCTGTAAAATTATGTGACTATAGATATCAGATATAAAACCGTTGCATTATTATCCCGACACTGTTGGCCAAGTATATTAGTAAAAATAAATAGCTAGGATCATCAAATCGGTCCGTCTCTAAGATATCCGTGTGTGAATTTTGAAACATGTGAATGGATCTTCTTGAAACTGAGCGTGCATATTTTAGGATAAAAGACGATTGAACTTTTATATCAATTTCTTTTATGTATGGATCCTTATAGATGGACCAGTGAGTGAAGATGACAGAACTTCCTAAAAAAATAATATTACATCCGAAACCCAATGATGTCTAATTAATATTAATCCATTACCAAATCCATTAATTCCGCAAGCTTTGATAAACATTAAAATTAGTCGGATTTAAGCAACTTAAATAATATGGATTTACTTTTTTTTATATATATATATAGTTTTCACGACTTAAAATTGTTTCGTCTTCTTTCTTTTTTTTTTTTTCTATGACGACATTATTAGGCTTTAAATTTTTTAAGAACTATTCAAAGAATTCTTGTGAGAAACTGAAATTTGTAACATTAAAAATCGAAATAGTGAAATCCCTTTAGTATTATTAAAGAATTTAGCCATACACACTCCAAAACAACTGTAAAATTAAAAAGATTAAAATATTGAAGACAAGGGATCTGAAATAAACTAATTAGTTAAGAGTGTAACTAATTCACCAAAGACCTGGAATTAAAAAAAATTAAAAAATAAAAACAAGCTTAAGTGGAGTCACACTCTTGAAAGGCTTTCGTATAACTCCAATCGATAACAACTCAACCAAAGAGTTATCAAGTACTAGTTCACAGTTATCTCAATCAAACTAAAGAGAGAAAGGGAATTTACCTAGAGTTGAATTGAAGTCTTGTAAAGTATTGTTCATTTGCAGATATCCTTTCCCTGATGGCAGAGAGAAGAGGGGACTTAAATTCTGAGTTAAAATTCCCTGATTAGATAAAAATAAAAGACTGGACGCAGCTACAATGATAGCCCCCGCCAAGGCTCTCTTAGCTGTCCACCAGTGGATGTTCATGGTGTGAGATCTCAAAGGAAGATGCTTTTGACACCTACATCTTTACGTTTGAGGATTCTGTGCTTTACTTGTTCGTCTCTTAACACAGTCTGTCTTTTCTGTTCCGCTGTAATCACCTAACACTTAATGGAATGATATTTGGGGAAGGCATTTTCATTAGCCTTCCTTCCACCCTGGTCGCAAGATAGAGTGAGAAAACAGTGGAGTCTTTGTGGGTGCTTCTGTAACCTACTGCGCATCGTGAAATGCCGCGATGGTGCAGTGAGCGATGCCGCCTCAGTCGCTCTGCGCTGCCGGGATGCCATCGAACCATCTGCGGGGGACACGAGATTCTGCTGCGCGGAAACCGGTCGGTTCCATTTCGAGATCGGGAGGTGTGGCAGGGAGTTGAAAGGCCTTGGTGAGCGATACAGTGAAAAGACTCGATTTTGATTAATCTCACCAAAAACAAGACAAACTAACAAAAAAAAATCGGGTTCATTTTGTAACATTGGTTTTACACTTGATTACAGCAATTCTCCTTAAAAAGCTATTTGGCGCGTGAATAAAGTCAAACGTAAATATTTATTTTTCTGTCAAAATTAATTTAGTTAGATTGTAAGACGAGTGGAATTCGCTTAGATTAAGAGAATACAGAAATTAAAACAACTTTGATTTAAATGCTTATTATGATATCAGCGTTTTACTAAAAGAATTTACATCATGTTTTGCGCGGCTGTCTCCCACTGGAACTAAATCAATAATTTTATTTATTAGAGTAAATTTGTATTCTTAAAGTTGAATTCAACACAAACATAAGATAATATAAGTTAATAACAGTTCAAAGAATGAATTTGAGTTGCAGTATTATTTAATTTTTCTTTTTTTTTTTTCATAAAGGAAAAAGATTAAAATAATTTATTAGAATCAATAAATTAAAGATTAAAGATCAATTACTAAAAATGAATCTTTTTTTTATGGAAAACTTTAAGCAATAAAAATATTAGTGAAAACTAATTTTTAATTTATAATAATTATCAGACATGATGTGCGTAATTATATTAAAGAAGGACGAAACACACACAATAAGTAAAAATAAATATAAACACTTCATTATAAAAACTTCATGACATGTTTCGAGGCGTTTCGTTTCGCCAATATATAGGCATTTATCACCCCCTTCTGCA
>JAFIDM010009631.1:247563222-247580014 GCA_023159025.1 Thereuonema tuberculata | reverse complement strand
CATTCCATTTGAACATTGTCTTAGAAGTAAACTTTCTCCCATACTAGACCAAATTAATATCAAATTAGCCCATAAAACTAAGAATACATTAGGTAGGTTATTATGTCAAAATAAAGAACATGAACATGTACATAATTTAGACAGAACTGATGTAGTTTATGGAATAAAATGTGCAGAAGGGGGTGATAAATGCCTATATACTGGCGAAACGAAACGCCGACTACAAATTCGCATAAATGAACACGAAGGGGCAGTCAGGAGGAAAAATAAGCGGTACCAAACAGCTCTGCATCATCAACAAACGGGACATACGCTACTCACCAATGAACCTATTGTTTATGCTAATGAGAAGGACACATATCTAAGAAAATTCATGGAGACTTTGTTAATAAAAACAATGAGACGCTATAACACCGAAATTTCGGTGACTAATGCCCTACAATATAACTTAATATGACCATTTACTATTTGTTTTGATAGTTCATATAATAATGTTGCACAACATCTTTATTAATTTGGTAACAATTACTGTAAACTATTGAATTATTACTTTTTATTGATTTGTTGAAATTCTTTTCTGGCTTCAATATTATGTTCGGAGCCATAGAGTTTTCCTTAATATTATGTTTATCACCTGAAGAGGAGGATTAAGATCCTCGAAACATGTCGTGAAGTTTTTATAATGAAGTGTTTATATTTATTTTTACTTATTGTGTGTGTTTGGTCCTTCTTTAATTAATTAATTTTTAATTTGTACAATGAAAAATATTTTCCTTATTACTATATGTATGAGTGTGTGTGTGTGTTTATTTATTTATTTATTTTTTTATTTATTTATTTATTTATTACTTGCTTTCACACAAATGCACTTAACTTCGTAAACCTACTGTTAATGTTGTAGGATAAATAGTTTTCATTTGCTTGATCCCAGGTAGGTGGATGAATATTTTTTCTGTACATTTACATTTCTTTCTAAAGCCTTTCATTTTACACGATCAATGTAAAAGATGTTTTGGGCTTTGGTTTTATACTTTTTTAACAGCAAAGATATTGAAGTTCCTTCCATCGCAATAAATTATTATTTTTATCCATCAGTTTCTATCGTGTCTACGAAATTTAAGTTAAGCTATTGTTCAACTTTAAGCATTAATACTAACAAAGGATGATGATCAGATTCAGATCTTTAGAGGAATTCATTGGTGAAGCTAAAACTCTTTTTTTCTTCAGTTATTCGAGTTCTCTGCAGTACATTGCATTTTGAATATTGATATAGTGAAAAATCTTAATATATAAAAATGGATGTTTCTTTGTTTGTTTGACCCTTATGCGTTCCTATACCATTCATGAGAGTAGATGAAACTTTGGTGAGTTGTTGTGCGCACGCCCGCGAAGGTTTCTGAATTAGTAGAACACCGGGCCCTTATATTTAGGCCCCTTATCGGGCCCCCAAGTCTATTGTAAAAAGTGAAAAATTCGCTCTCCTGTGGGGGGCGGGGACACCACACTTGGGTGGGTGGAAGGCGACACGGCTACCTACATGTCCCACCCCCGACCGACACCGGGCCCTTATATTTAGGGTCGTTTCTCGGGCACCGGTAATCAAACTTAACATCTTTGCTAGATAATTCAAAAATTGAAAAATCCGCTCCCCTAGGGGGACAGGGACACCACACTTGGGTGGGTGAAGGGCGACACAAGGACCTAAGTATCCCACCCCCGACCGACTCCGGGCCCTTTCTTTCTTTGATTGGCATTGCAACGCATGCCGGGTACAGCTAGTTGAAAATAAAAGAGGCATTATATGCAGTTTCGATTTTTTTTAAATGGATTTTCATTTATAGTTGACATTTTTAATAATAACAATTCCATACTGTTTAAAGTAAGTAGTTCTATCTATCAATAGTTAAAAGTTAAAGTGTCCCACTTTAGGTCTTGGGGCCCTTGGGGCTCCCGGCGTTTCGTGACCAACGGAACTAAGTTGAGGTCGGGTGGTCAGATCGACGCCCGCCTGCCTTTAATCCCCGAGATAGAAACCCGGTACCCATTCAACAGAGGGATGGGCTGACCCTAGGATCCGTTTGGAGGAGAGAATGGAGCATTAAAAATCTTGGAATTCCGTGACCTCCAACCCGCAGCCAAGCACCCTTCCCATTCGACTACCGGGTCCACTTTATCTATCATAGTGATTTAAAAAAAAATAATATAAATAGTTATCATTTTCAATATTGATAATTTTTTTTGTTAAGACTCACTTCTTAAATTATAAAAAAATACTGTAGAAAAACTGATAAGTAATGTCCTTCATGAATCTCTATTATTTTCAATTACTGAAATTAGTTTTTCTAAAATGTGAAAAAAAGTAGTCAATATTATTCTTCAACTTTGGAAATTATTTTTATTAAAACTAATAAATAAAAATAAAAATGCATTTTTAAAATTAAAATTACAACGAATTTTAAAATTTTACAATGCATTAAATTTTAAAACAATAATAGTTTTTAAATCAGTTGTGATAAAAGTTGTAAATGACGAGAATTGCAGAAGAAAAAAAGTGCAATGAGATTTAGCTCCACCAAATCCATTAAATCTTACATTGTATAAATCTATTAATTTGCTATTGATAATTCCCTAATAGTACTCCGTATACACTAATTTATGTTTTATATGGATAAATTATAGTAATTTTCTTTATACCCTTCTATCACGATTATGGATATCAAAGCTTAAATAAGTAACTTATTGTTTTGAAGAATTCTTCAAATTTCTCTTCGCTTTTCCTAAATTAAATTTTTAATTAAGTTAATTAAAAAACTTACGTCTCAAAGGAAATTAAAGAAATGTATGATTTGTGTTAAGTGTGATGACTTTAATGTTCACTGACGAGTTTACTTTACAAGATAACTCGATTGAGTAGTTTTTTTGTTTTTGTTTTTCTTTTTTTAAATCCTCCGATGAAATCTATTCTCTGCTAGCATTTATTTTTATTCTCTATTTACTTGAATTTTTAACATTCTGCTTTCTTTCATTCAAAATTAGTTTTTATCAAAATTGAAGCTTATGTCATTAGTTCATAACGATATACTTTATTCTGGATGTACTAAAGTGTCTTCGGCTTAACAATTTAAAAAAAAAAAAACTGTTCAAGGAATTCGGTTAAATTCCGTTCGTCAGTTTTAGTAGATATGGGGGCAGGATTTGAACGAGTCTCTAAAGTATTGATCATCTTAGAACAAGTTCTGAATTTAGTTTAATAGGTTAGAGTTGATCATTTCAATGCATCACCAGGCGTTTCTTACCCACATTAGTCTAATGAGTACAGTCCAATTAACATTCAAGATGACACATTTATCACATGAAACTAAAAACTCAATCAACGATTTTTTTTTTCCCCCAGTGATAATTCTTTTTTAACAAACACGAAAGACGAACACGGAAGAAGAATAAATCAAAGTATTTCAATAATAATCTGACAATTAATTAGATGTGCATATTTTGTGAAGACATTGACAAAATGTGTGATATCAACATTTATACAACTTTCCAATTAGAGGCTACAGCAATTTTAAAAATATCTAATTCATTGATGAACATTGATGCAAATAAAAAAATAAAATAAAACAAGATAGGGATAGTGATTAAACCAATCACAGTGCTTCGCAACGGCTTTTGAGTCACCTTAGAATAGACTGCGCCGGGGTGGTCTAGAAAATGCTCGCGCGAGTCTGTTTGCGACCCCATGCTATCTTACCCACCCCTATTTAAATGGAATAATCGTCATTCTTAACTCAAACCTTGTTAATACACTGAATTCCTAATAATGATTTAAAAAAAAAAAATTAAGTTGATCGAACTCACGACCTTCGCATTATTAGCACGACGCTCTAACCAACTGAGGTAACAGGCCACCTACAACATTCAACATTCAGGCCTCCTACGACTGAGCTAACAGAAGCCGTTGCGAAGCATTGTGGGATATATGTCCGCAGACAGACAAACCGGGAATATAAGGCGTCTTTCAGAAGCCTAAATTAAAAAAAAAAAGTTTTTACGTTATTTTTACATTGGGACGCCCCTAACAAATTTTGTTCGTCAATAAATCGAAGTCCACTGAAAAACAATTACGCCTGAAGCCCAAAGAAAGACGAGAGAACTTCCGATTGACTGCAACTTAAATGTTATCATTGAATATTAGCAGAGTATGTAAACTTAGTTGTAATGAAATCAAAATAGATTTTTGTTTTTGTTAGTTTAGATATAGTTTACAATCAACCAAAGAATTCATTTTTTGAATAATTAAGAAATTCTAATTAAAACAGAAAGCATGTTTCTACTCAATTATTAAAGTTATTCAGTTATTAAAGATGCATTGTTATTCATGATTCTAGTTCTAAGATTACATTCAGTTTCGCTTACAGGGAACAAGTACATTCTTTGTTATTCAATCAATTATTTAATGCCAACATCCACGAAAAGAAATAATGCAGGATAAATATAAGCTTAATTCTGTTCGATTACATTATCTTCTTAATGGCTACAGAATGGAATTGTATATCATCAAACCCGGATGAATGAATATAATATCTAAGATATTAGATATATTGATATTTCGGAAATGGCACAAATCTATCACAATAAGTTTTGGTTTATGAATTCAGTTCAAAACTTATTTTTAATAGAGATTACTTTAAGAAAATAAAGCTTCAGTGTTTACAAATAAGTTTAAACTCACATTTAATATTACGACATTTACAACTAATGTTGACTTGTTTGAACAGACAAAAAGCACAGATTTCGACTGTTGTGTGTATTAAAATAATTTTGCTAAGTAAATATCATTTCATGAATTATTTGTGAAATAACTTACAAAGTTCTGTTAAACATTGCTCGCATGATTTTAAAAAAAGAAAAAAATGTCAAATGGAATCACGCATACTTAATAGACTAGAATGGTTTATTTTTATCTATTTTATCTATTTTTTTTTTTTTTTTCAATTTCACTTCCCTAGATCGCAACAACTTAATGAGTTGACTTTGAATGGGATTTAAACATGCAAAACTCCACTGGAAAAAAACATTTCTTCCCTGAATAAAATTTCGGAATGAGGACAATGAAAATCATTTCCACTAGAAAACCAGTGTCATTTCCACAAGAATTTCCAAATGATGACAAGTTTGATGGGGATGACATTGCACTCATTGTGAAATCAATTTTTTTATTCATTTCTAGAACCGGGCCACGAGCCAAGATAAAGATATTAAAGATGTCCTGTCACATAAAATCTTTATTTCCCCCCCAAAAAAAATCTTTATTTCATTCATTTTCTTTGTTTTGTTTTGTTTTGTTTTTTTTGTTTTTGTTTTTTTTTTTGTTTTTTTTTTAGATGTTTGACTCTTGCGAATAAATGTGTAAGTATTTTTGATGCTTCCAATTTAGAGTTCAGTAATAACAGATTATGTATTCTAACTTCCAAGTAAGTTTTAACAAATGTATTGCTATAACCTTTCTAGAAGTAAATGGAAAAAGTGCTCTCGAGCATATAAAAAGGTAAAAAGTTTCTGAGAGAACAAAGAACGAAGCTTATTTTTCTTACTTATTTTGTTTTTTGTTTTTTTTTTACTTTCTCCATACGTTAGTAATGGGTAAATATAGTAATGATGCAAGCAATATGCAAAGGCAAAATATATTTTTTTTCTAATGCATCATAACCTTCTTAAAACATATGTAAACAAAATATTAATCGTACTCAGTATCTATATCCGATTTAACATAAATTCACTTCTGTGTATGTGTTAGTTATTGAGAATTTTGTGGCTCGGTAACTCGAAAACTAATTAACCGATCTCCATATTTAAGAGTTTATTCTTATTATCTAAGTAACTAGAGTATGGAGTATGTTGGATCCAAATTTCATAATTTACAGTTTAGCTTCATTAAATTTTGGTGATTATAAGTATTTTCAGACCCCTTCCTTAAGACCCAGAAGTTTGCCATTTTATAGCTCATTTTAATAATGATGTGATGAAAAATTATTTCTAATATTAAAGTATTAGGGTAGATTTTTAGCATATATAGATAGATACAGCTATTTTATTGAGAGCCAAAACTTTCTGATTGAACCATTTTATTTTTTGAAGCTATTTCCAGTTCCTTAGTATGGACAACGTCTTACAATAGATCTATTGCTATTTATTTTGTTACAATTAAGAGGAGATTTTACCTAATTTTCAAAAATAGGAAAAAACCTCATGGAAAAATTTTTAAAATACAAAAGTTACATCATTTACTACCTGTAAATTTGTAAGACACGTTTCAAAAAGATCTATTCACACGTTCAAAAGTTTTTTTGGAAAACACATACACTGACTTTATGAACATTACCTTCCTCGGAAATAAGGCTAAAAAAATCTCAATTATTCAAAAGATCAGAAGAATGGTACAATTGTATCCAGATAAATTGCAAAGATTATCGAAGCTATAAGGTTTGATAAAACTGACGAATAAATTAAATATAAAAGAAAGCCAAGGCACAAAGAATTTTAAATTCCTTTAAAGAATGAAAAAAGAATTTTCAAGATTTTCAGAATAAATGTTGATTCTTAAGTAATGAGAAATATTATTAGCTATTGAGTTTTAATGTTATTAGTGATTAAATTATTTGAAAATAATGGCGTCTAGTGATATCTACGTATTTAAGAAAGAGATTTAGATCTTTGTAAACATTTTAAAGTTATTAAAAGTCTATTCAGTATTGCTATTGTTTGAATGTCATTATGGAAGTCTGTATATTAGGATTTTATGCCCCTTGAATATTAATTCATATGTTAAGATTCTACAAAGAAGAAAAAAATAAAATCACTGAACTATGAAAACGAAACTGATCGAAGCTTCAGACAATGAGGATCACAAACGTAAATATTTTTTGTAAATTCAGATATGTATTCAGAAATAGCAACACAGATAAATTACAATAAAATATTAAAGAGAACCGTGATGTAATAAAGACTGCACTCTTCGTGCGTTGTATCTTTAATAATGAACGACTTACACAACGATGATAAATTGGAATCCAGGCGAAACTTGTAAGATATATTATTGATTATCATCCGACGTTGGTCATCTATTCATGCTGTGGTTGTTACTATGGCGCTAATTCCACGCTCCGTTTCTTTTAGGGTCAAAATTGTTCATTTCTGTTTTAGTTTCTTTTGGATTTTAACGACATTCAACTTCTCTCTCTCTCTCTCTCTTAATTGCTTTCGAAATGTAAGATATAGTTAAAGACTAAACTATTGTACAAAAAACTACTAACTCATTTATAAACTAAGAAAGAAGATTAATTTAAGATTGTTCTTCTTAAATAACCTGATATTTTTTTTACTTTAAGTAACAGCTCGCTTCAATCTTTTACTTGGATTTCGAGGCTATGAAACACTGATACAATTTACTCAGAAATATAAATCTTTATAAATTTAATAACACATTGGCCTACTATCATAAGAAGATGAAATATTAAGATATATAAGATATTGAGTTTATAACCATAATTTAAACATAATTAAAACTGTCTTTGTATTTCACTGGACGGATATATGTATCAAATCACTTGATCTTTTGTATCAAAACATTAACATCCACAGGCAGGTAAGGAAACCTACTACGACTGTACTTAATATAAAATAAAATAATAGAAAAAAAAATTAAAAACGTCACTAAAATTTTGGATAACTGCAATAAAGTTTTGCTTTATTATTAATATTTGTAACAAGCACGTTGACTATTAATTCTTTTTAATAAAAATTATCTTTAAAAGCAAAAAAATAAATAAATAAATAAATAAAATAAATATTATTTAAAATTGCTAAAATTTCATTACAAATTTCTTAGAAACTAAATTTAAATGAAACATTAGAAAGAATAGTAATTAAATAAACTTAAATTTTCTAAAAAAATCATATTTTAGAAATTAATTGTAATTCATTCATTCTCATTTAATAAATTAATGCGAATAATTCGATTTTAAACGTTTTAGATAATTTTTATTAAGCAAATGAGGTTCAGTGTCTGTCACCCTAATAGCTTTTGAACGACTGGATAGATCTTCATGAAATTTGATTTGTACATTCGAAGACGAGGGACGATTTAAATTTTTAATATTGAGATCTTTACCATATAGGTACTTCTCGAATAATAAGCGCGAGAAAGGGATACAAATTTCCTTGGTAAAACATGGAAATCCAAACAATGGATTTTATTAATCTCTCATTGTTACAAATACCCAATGTTAAATTTTAGTTAATCCTTTGAGCGCGGTTTGATAAGATTAAAATTAATTGAATTTAAAAGAATAATGCAATTTAATTTATTTATTATTATTTTTTTTTTTCCAGAAATGGAAAATTTATGCTGTTTGAATTTCGTAGATAGTTTGAATGTAACCTTTGTCGTTTCCACAAAACAAAAGAAAAAAGAAAGAAATTTTAAGAAATCACAGAAGGAAAGTAAGCTTTAAGGTTCTTTAAGTATTGTTAAAAAATTGTTACCGTCACAAAACTTTCAAAAATATAATTAATTATTAATTACTAAATAATAGTAATGAAGACACTAGATGTGTATAAAAAAAGATATATAAAAAGAAAATATAAAAAGAAAAATTTACCCAAATATTATTCATAAAATCCGAAATGAATTATAAATTCATAAATCCGAGTGTAAAGTGATTTCAAATTATCAAAATAAAAGAAAAAGCTTCAATTCCTGGTCTGCGAATCTGTCGGGCACAGGAAAATATCTCTGTCGCTCACCACCGCGGTAAGTGTATTTCCCAAAGATGAACCACATTGAGAATAGTCATTGATAATGCCATCCGAGTCCTTAAGGATATCTAGTACCCATAAAAGTTATAGCTGAAAAGCTCAAAATTTATGGCAGTTATCCACGTCACAACTTTAAGGTCATGCCCGTCTCTAAGCCGCGCTCCCTAAAAACCAGTGAACAGATTTCGACTTTTTTGTTATTTATTTGTAGTTAAACAATGCCCTAAAAGCTCTTAAAAGTCTTAAGTGGCAAAAGCTCTAAAAACAACGTGAATATAAGGTTTAAATAGGAAAAATCGTCAAAAAGTGGAAATATATACAGTGGCGCACCCAAAAGGGAGGGGGTTAATGGAGGCTCAATTCCCCCCCCCTCCCCTCCAGAACCCAAAAATAAATAAAGAAAAAGACAAATAAAGGAAAAAAAAACTAGAAGATCTTTGTTAAAGCACTACATCAAAACAGAGATCTCGTAAAATAATAAGCAGCAAAGCACACAAAAAAAAAAAAAAAAGGATTTCACCTCTGAACTATCATCGGTGGGAGTCTGAGACGGACGGTGTTCCTCTGTATGGACTCATCAGCCAGACAAATTTCTCCATGATTTCAAATTAATTTTGATGTTATTCCCTTTTTATTTTTGAAGTAAAACTGATACTTTAATACAGGAGAGTTTTCTAAAGGAATATCTTCGTATAAAACCCGGTAACTTTTTTTTTTTTTTTTTTTTTTTTTAATATTAAGAATTATAGGCCAACCCCCGTATATATGCGCTTGTTTTTCTATATCACAAAGAATTTGGTTAAGTAAGAATATTTAAAATATTGCAACGTTTCGGCAATTATAGTTCTCATTGTCATTTTCGAATTACAAATAAATAGATGGATCGGAAATAAATAAACAATCTTGAGATTCAAAAAAAAAAAAAAGGTTGAATACATTCATTCTTGATGGGAGGAAGGGGAAGGAAACACAAGTCAAAAAACAATATTAAATGAGTGTGTAGTCTCCGTGGCCTAATGGATAAGATGTCCGACTTCGGTTAAGAAGATTGCGGGTTCGATTCCCGTCGAGAACGTTTCATTGTAAAAATTACTTATATTTTCCATTCTCAAAGGAAATTGCGCCGGACAGAGAAATAAAAGATTTTAGTAATATAGATTATGTATCAAAGAATATATCAATGTAAACTGAGCTGTGCAGGCCATATAGAAAATATGTCTCGGCAAATGTTCGCCATTAGGATTCTGAATATAGGCGCATTTTTTTAACCTGAGGGTTATGATGGGGAAATTAACAGATTACTTCCAAGGTTTTTCTATAGAGTTAAGGATATTCTAGAATCGAGTGAATTCTCAGAATAACAAATGATGAATAGAAATGACTTTTACGGAGACTTAATTTCGGAATATTTGTCGAGGAAGTTAGCTCCTAAGCTTTATTTTATCACAACTTCTCAATTGATTTGGATTTGAAGAGAGGGGGTGGAGGTTGTTTCAGGGGTGATGAAAACCTCCAACGCTTTCGAAGTTTGTCTCCAGAGCTTCTCTCCCTTTTTCCCAAACACATTCCCAGAAATCTTTCTCCACCCTCACTCGTACAAAGTTAATAGCCTCCCCGTTTATTGACATAACGGTAATAAAACATCCCAAACCACAACAGAAAACCCTCTTTGCTTTCCTTTTACTGTTTTATGTTAAAGCATCTTCAGTGATAAAAGGAACGTTCTTCAAAGGAAAAGAATAACTTCCTAAAATCTTGAATAATTTTTATTTTTAAAAACTGAGGCAACCATAAAAACCCATCCTTATATATTATTTCTCAAAGGGGTTTTTGTGTCGGTACGGCATATTTCCCTTAAGACTTCATTAAAATCAATGATTGAGACATCATTTTGAAGATTACGTTCCCCGCTAATGACGAAAAATAAACAAATTGTTTAAAATTAATGTTTTCGTTAAAAAACTTTATTTTAAAAACCTTTTTATAAAAATGTAGACATGCTTTAACATAAGCGACTTATTTTTCGAAAGCGAAAGAAAATTTCAAATAATACTGTAGCGTCGTAACTTCTAATACATTCTTTTTGGAATAAAAATGCACTTTAAAAAGATATTTCATCGTTTATTTGATAAGAACAGATAAAAAAACATACAAAGATTTATGTTTTAATAAAAATAAACGACTTATTACAATAAAAAACATAACAATTGGTGTCAACTTCTCATATATTTTTTCTCAAAGGTGTTTTTTTTTTTTTTATCTCACTTAATACTTTATCAAAATCAATGATTGAGATATTTTGAAGATTACGTTCACCGCTAATGACGAAAAATAAACAAACTGTTTAAATTATTGTTTTCGTTAAAAAACTTTATTTTAAAAACCTTTATAAAAATGTAGAAGGTGCCATCTATTGAATCTGTTCATTTATTTTTTTCCACATTACCATTCGGTGACTGAACAAGATACCATGCGAATTATTCGCACGTGTCAACCTTTTTATAAAAATGGAGAAGACGCCATCTATTGACAATGGGTTTAACTAACATGCACGACAGCTGTTGGATTTGTTTATTATTTCTCAAAAGTGTTTTTTTGGTGCGAATTATTCGCACGGGTCAACTAGTAATCTATATTACTAAAATCTTTCATTTCTCCGTCTGTCTGTCCGGCGCAATTTTCTGTGAGAATGAAAAATAGAAATAATTTTTACAATGAAACATCCGCGACAGGAATCGAACCTGCAACCATCTGATCAGAAGTCAGACGTCTTATCCATTAGACCATAGGAACTACAACTCTCTTCATATTGTTTTTTGACTTATATCTCCTTCCCCTTCCCCCATCAATAACGAATGTATTCAACCTTTTTTTTTGAATCTCAAGATTTTTTATTTATTTCCGATCCGTCTGTTTATTTTTAATTCGGAAATGACAATTAGAACTGTAATTACCGAAATGTAATTATAATTACTACAATCAAATTCTATGTGATATTGAAAAACAAGCAAGTGTACAGGGGAGATGTTTGAATAAAAAAAAAGAGTCAAGAAAGAAATAAGCACTATTTCTATTAGATAGAATACTGAAAAATCACTATTTGTAACTCAAAAACCACTGAAAGGTATCAATTGTAATTAAAAAAAGAGTTTCAAGAAAGACAGAAGCACTATTTCTATTAGGTAGAATACTGAAAAATCACTATTTGTAGCTTAAAAACCAATACTATTTGTAACTCAAAAACCACTGAAAAGTATATCTATATTACTAAAATCTTTTATTTCTCTGTCTGTCTGGTGCAATTGTTGTAATTTGTGAAAATAGAAATAATTTCTACAAGTTCGCTAAGGGAATCGAACATGCAACCTTCTGCTTCGTAGTTAGACGTCTAAGCCGTTAGACCACAAGGACTACATTCTAATCTCTATAAAAAAATTAGAATGTAGTCCTTGAAAAAAAAAAAATATGTCATAGATATATGATTCACACGCTGCACAGTGGGGCGAAATACCCGAATTGTTGGCAGAAACCCCAAAAATTCAAATTAATAACAGATGGTAAATAATACCTGGAATCGAGAGTTAGATGTATTCCGCTTCCATTACTGCAGCAGGAGTCATGTATGGTGTGAAATAATCCCCACCAAATTAGTCGAAACATGACCGTCCTCGCGACTACTTGTGGCAATTGCGATTTGAGTGAAAAAACCACCACGGATTCTGTTTAAATGTTCGTTGGTGCTTACAGTTATTGAAGTGCTTTTAACATGACATAATTACCATTAGATTAATTGATATTTTTGTAATTAAAGTTGAGGTATTGTATTTAATATTATTTTTTAAATCTTACTTAAACATGACATGTTGAAAAACATTACTTTTCTTTGTAACAATTTTTATATGAAGGGTTTTAGTTGACATCATAGCATACCATGTGTATAATTTTCAGTTTAATGCTAGTCTATGAATTGTTCTTGCCGAAACAGAAAGAAAAAGCTGCGCATATTTGCGCTTTTTTGATTTATGACCTCTGAATTATTTAAATTAAATATTCATAAAAATAGGTTTTTTTTTAGAGAATTGAGTTTTTTTTTGTTTTTTTTTTCTTTTTGTTTTTTAATTTTTCTTTTAGGATCTGGTTCCACTGATATATTTCGAAGTAGAAGAATCTTATTTGATAAAATGAGACAATCTAGCCATCTTAAATTGGAAGAGCAAAGAACATGAAGAGATTTGTCGAAACACGTACAAAGTGTCCGAAGGAATAAATTCCTGGTGTTAACAAGAAAATTTCATTTTTTGTATCTGATTTTAAGAAGAGATGGCAAGAGGCTAACAGAAAAGAAGAAAGGTTCCTGGTTAAAACAGAAATTGGTTAGAAACTTCAATAAATTTTCAATGAACTATGCTGTAATTTCAAGTCAGAGTTGGTCGCCCTCAGATAAGCTTTGATGGATCTTCTGATAGAACAAAATCGTTTGCAGCTCAGATGAGTTTACGTTCTGCAGGTCAAATAGAGGCGTCCAAGGTAGTGAAAGATCTTACTGCGACATCACCGGCAAAAGCCAGTAAATATCGGACTGCTTACAAAAGGATACAGCATCACAAAAAGGAGGCAACTTACAGGAACAGAAGCCCTTGCCATTTGTATTGAAGCTACACTTACCAGGAATTCGGATTGTCGATCCTTCATGCCTGCATAAGATTTTTTGAATGTTTACTACATCTTGCTTATAAACTACTATTAAAAATGTGGCAAGTACGTGGAGACGATAATAAACAAATTGTTGCACATACAAAGAAAACTATCCAGGAGAGATTTAGAATTGAAATGGGCTTATCAGTTGATGAACCGAAACCTGGCTTTGGAAGCAGAAACGATGGGAACACAGCCAGGCGGTTCTTCAACAACCCAGAATTGTAGGCTAGCATAACGGGCATGGACTCTGATGTGTTAAGACGATTTAAAATTGTTTTACAAACAATTCTAGTAGCCACGAAGTAAATGTGGATAAGTAGCGCCCATATACCCTAGAGACGGCAGAACTTTCTGCACTTCAGCATTCGTGGTAACCAATGCCCCCCAACCGTGCACAAATTTTTAATTCACGGTCCGCAAATAAAACAACATGCGTTTTTACCAGTAGGACAGCTGAGCGAAGAAGCACAGGAGCGAGAAACAGAGAGTTTAAAAAATACAGTGAATGTTTTTCACGTAAAATGTCACGCAGCAAAACAAATGAAGATATATTAAATTTACATTTTATATCTTCGGACCCTCTAATCACTAGCATGAGAAAGGTATCAAGAAAGGCATCGAGAAGGTGCCGATGTTCGAAAAGGATGTCTTAGACCTGCTCTTGTCACCAGATATTAGTTTTAGATGTTTCGGCTGAAACCACAGTCGTCAGAGATAACGAGTCTGATTATTCCTCGAAATGTGAATAAACAAGGTAAAATGTTACAAAATGTATTCAATTTAACTGAATCATCATTCCTATATGTTTTCTTTTTCATTATCTTATCAAAAAATCATCCAAATAATTTCTGCCAACTTTTGATGTATTTCGCCCCACTGTGCGCTGGTTCTAAAAGCAGTCGTGGATTGAGAGAATATAGACAACAAAAATTAAATTAAAAAAAAAAACTTTGAAAAAAATTTAATTTTAGTTTACTTGATGTAATTTGTGTAGTTTTTTTTTTTTTAATAAATAAAAATTTGTTTTCCGTTACATAAGCGAGGCTTCCGGAGCGAAGCGACGGGTAGCCGACTAGTTTACAATTAAAAACAACCTTGCGCCGTTTCAAATCTCAATTATGAGGCGACCAATTCCAGTTCTCAATCCTCCATAAATGGATTCGGCATATGGTCTCATGGGAGTCCAATGCCATCAGCGCCTCCTGGTGTTGATCCTTTGTTTCTTACCGGAAGTAAAAGTCTGCTAAAGTTTGAATCTTTTTTTTTTTTCCGGGTAGCTCTGTAATATGATTTTCGCTAAAAATCGCTTACTTAACTTGGTAAAGACGTATTTAAAACTCATATTGCAAAACATTGGTTATGGAAAGATCCTGGTTGTGAAAAGAAGCAATTTGCAGTATTCCACCGCGGCGCACTATCTAAAAACAGGGCATACCTCAATACATCACAACCGATCATATATGGAGTGAAAAAGATGCATATCTGAGAAATTTCATTAAATCTTGTATAATAAGGAAAAAGGCAGTTATAACCAGGATCTTTCCATAACCAACGTTTTGCAATATGAGTTTTAAATATTTAAATATTAAATATAATCTTTACAAGTTAAGTAAACGACAGTTGTCAGAGAAAATCATGTTACAGCGCTACCCGGAAAAAAAAAAAAAGGTTCAAAATTTAGCAGACGTTTACTTCCGGTAAGAAACAAAGGATCAACACCAGGAGGTGCTGATGGGATTGGACTCACATGAGACCATATGCCGAATCCATTTATGGAGAATTAAGAACTTGAACAGTTCGTCTCACAATTGAGATTTGAAACGGCGCAAGGTTAGTTTTTAATTGTAAATTATGTGCTTTTATGGTTATCTCAATTTTTAAATTATACACTGCACGTAAAAATATTTAGTATAATTTTTATTTTTGTTTAGTGAATGAAACTTTTTATTTTTCTTTGTATTAATAGTTCGAATAATTTTCACTCAAGAGTCTCTGCTTCCTACATTTGATGAATCACTTTACGAATACGTAATAATTGCAACTTTAAGAGCATAATTTTTCATGTAAAAATATCGTTCTTTACTTTCTCTTTTTTTTTTCTTTTTTTTCCGGGTAGCGTTGTAACATGATTTTCCCTGACCAACTATCGTTTACTTGTTAAAGACGCATTTAAAACTCCTATTGCAAAACGTTGGGGGGGGGGGATAAACAACTTAAAAATGATAGTGGCTGGAGTGATTCGGATACGGGCAACAGTTGCAATTAAATCGAGGGTACAAAAAGTGTACGGAAATAACAATTAGAAACTAGGAGACTAAGGGGAAGAGTAGATTAAGTAATCTGAAAGATATGGAGAAGAGAGAAAACGAGAAATACAAAATAAAGGAATAAAATTTAACTATAAAATGAAGCAAGTTGTTCAATTATCATAAAATGTCGTCTACCTTAAAGAAAGTCAGAACACTTATCAATGTTAATATGCGGAGACTTTCACAAAACTGCGAAACTGATATCTCCAAGGTTTACACAAGTTCATCATTTGTTTTGTTCTTATTTTATATTCATTTAATTAATTTATGGTTGGTTTGACTACATGAATTAGTTGCTTTACTCATTATTTTTTATTTATTTTTTTTATTTTCGTAATTTTGGGAGAACCCACTGTTTTTACTCCAATTGAAACTGATGGCAGAGTGCACCAAACATCAATTAATTTTGATGGCTGCATTGTGGACGTATCTAAAATAGGGGGGGGGGTGCTGCTCCAGAAAAATTTTAGCTTTTGTTTTAAAATTGTGTGAAAGGAAACAAACATGTATAAAAAAATTTATCAAGTTTCTGAAAAAATTTTCTTTTTATACATGTTTGTTTCCTTTCACACAATTTTAAAACAAAGGTTAAATTTTTTCTGGACAGCACCCCCCACTAATTTTAGCTATGTCCACAATGCAGCCATCAAAGTTAATTTAAGTTTGGTGCACTCGGCCATTATTGCAACAGATCTGTTTTCAAAATTTGAAGACAGATTCGGCTGATACTGTAACTAAAATCGGAAACTTTTCTTTAAAACAAGAAAGGTTAAAACAAAAACAAAAAACATTTTAAGTAAACATTTAAATTGTTTTAGGAACTTCTCATTTTATATATTTCTTAGAAATGACCGTTTCAGTGAATGTGAGATTTCGCCTGAGGATTTAGATGAGTCATTACGATGAAAAATTCTTTCCTATGATTAAGGTTTCAGAGTAAATTTAATGTTTCATTAATTCCCCCCCCCCTT
>JAFIDM010009631.1:247552070-247563122 GCA_023159025.1 Thereuonema tuberculata | reverse complement strand
TTTTTTTTTTTTTTTTTTTAAAAAGTAATTGGTTTTCAAGAAGCCACTGATGTCAGTCAAACCTTCCTGTTTGATGAAAGATTTCCTATTAATTACTGTCAATTCTGTTCCATTTCTTTCGAAAACTGACAGTTATTGAAGCAAACCAACAAGAAATCAACTTCTGTGCATTTTAATTTATAAGCAACAAACACTTGTTTTTAAAATTACTGGAACTTTTTAATTATAGTAGGACTTATAAGAATCAAAAAGGATGGAATAATACTAACGAGATTGAAAAGGATCTCAAATTCAGATTTCTACAATGAAGAAATACACTGAGGGTGGTTCTTTCTTTCTTTCTTTTTTTTTTTTTTTTTTTTAATTTTTTTGACGTGTTTTTGAATTTAAACATCCAAATATTAAAAGGTGTTTAATATTTTTATCTACATGCTGTATTATGCTTGGTTACCTTAAGATATTATAGATTCAGTCTTTTAGATTTGTAAAATGCCTTAATATCTACCGGAGACAAAAAAGGAAAGAACTTAATATGAAATTTATTCTTTTATCAAAATATCTATATCAAACATTATTTATCCTACAGAGATTCAATTTCAAGAGATCTATTCCGCTTTTTGTAGAAATGTGGTAGAAATTTTCGGACCAATAGGATTAGCGAATTACCAAAATACGTAGCTCTTAACGAAAAGTAATCACGGTAATTGAAAATAAATTTTAATTGTAAATTTAATTTAATAATAATGTTAGAAGGAATTCTCCAGTCAGTAAAGATTACTGGTAATAACTGCTCTTTTGTAATACCACAGTATTTTCGTGGAATCGGGTTCTGAAGGCCATTCACGAACTTGTTACTTGATGGAGAAAATGTAAAAATTTCGGGATCATTTTGAAATAAGATCTTTTGAGATATTTCGTTCTACAGTTTTCTTTACATGTTAATAACTAAGCACTATTTGTTAATTATTAATTTAATCGCAGGCATCTATGCATTCTTTTACAGAAACTCTTAATCCAGTGTTTAGATTAAAAACAAAAGAAACATGTTGTTAATGAGTACAAAACAATATATATATATATATATATATATATGTATGTATGTAAGGGGAGGATTTGCAGTAGATAATCCTACCCTTCCCGATTTTTTTCATTTCATTTATTCTCCCATTTATTATCGCAGCTCTAGTAATAATTCATTTTTTCTTTCTTCACCAAACAGGTTCTAGTAATCCCTTAGGTATTAACAGAAATTCTGACAAAATTCCTTTTCACCCTTTTTTCTCCTTAAAAGATCTATTAGGTATTTTAATTATATTAGTCTCATTAATAGTTATTTCATCACTTTTTCCTTACACTCTAGCCGATCCAGAAAACTTCACTCCAGCTAACCCCTTAGTAACTCCTATTCATATTCAACTAGAATGATACTTCCTATTTGCCTACGCCATTCTACGATCTATCCCTAATAAACTAGGAGGAGTAATTGCTTTACTTATATCTATTTTAATTCTTATAATACTCCCATTTTCACAAACAAATAAATTCAAAAGTATTGTCCACTACCCTCTTACTCAAATTTTATTTTGAAGTTTAACTTCAACTGTTCTAATTCTTACATGAATCGGAGCCCAAGTTGTTGAACAACCTTATGAAATGGTAGGCCAAATCTTCACTGTTTTATTTATTTATATATATATAAGAATCTGGTCAAAAGCAAAACATGCTATTCATAGGTCATTTTATGACAGAAAACATTTGCCAGTACAGGTGGAATGTTTGCTTTCAGTTGGTTAATAATTTCGTAAAAAAAAAAATTATTGTGGAAAAAAATTCTTTTTATTTATAGAAATTAATTCTTTACTCATTCCAATTGTTGCGAAATAATATATTTCACCACCAAATAGCATACGAAAAATTTTATTAAAAAAAAAAAAACAAGAATCAGAATTTTTTTTTTTTTTTTTTTTTTTTTTTCCTGTAGGATAATCTGCCCCGATGAACGTATAAGCCCACAATTTTAAGTCTATTTTATTATGAAGTAACATTCTTGAAAAACGTATCTCGGCTGAATGCAAGCAATAATTAAATTTTGAAAGTGAATTTACAAAGAACTACAGTAAACTCTCGATTATCCACGGAATTGGGTGGCGCGGCAATCACGGATAAGCGAATTCAGCGGATAATCCGAAGTAGGACGAAAAAGGACGAAAATCAACACAAAAATGCTTTTAACATGTTTTATTTACATTAAAATGGCAATACATACAGTTACAGTACATACATTATAAACAATTATTTTATTTTAAATTATTTATTTTTAAATTTTATTATTACGGTTAGGCTCTCCCGTAATTTAGTGCAACCTGCCGGTCTAAGCTCCGCCCACAAGGTCGTTCTTTAAATTGTTTGTCTATAATTGTCTTCTTTGTTAGGCCTTTTTTATTGTTTACATTATTCTATCATTTTTTTTACTTATTTTTTAATTCCGCAATTTATTGTACAGTAAAAAAAAAAAAAAAAAGAAAAAAAAGTGTACAGGGTAAACGGGGGATAAAATTTTTTTTTTTTTTCTTTCATAAAAGGAAATTTTAATGACATTTTGTAAGTGAATCACTTAAAGCTTTTGAAATACTACATTTCGAAGAGAACACTTGAAGGAGATCAACCTATCTCTTGAATAATTGGATGGTGTTATGCATCATTTGACCAAGCACCAAAATATATTTTTTTTTTAGATTATTACTCCATCTACTAGCGAAAGGAGATTCTTTTATATTGCTATCTTAACATAATTCTGCGAAAAATTAATTAATTCTGCTTGCTATAATTAATCTCACTCGAGATCAACAAATCGTAACGAATAAGATTTGCATCATGTGACTAACAACATTCGAAGGATATTTTTAATTTTGATACTTTCACAGGACAATTCTGATAATTATCTTCATTTTGGTATATAACTCTATATTCATAAAAAATGCTAAATATAATATATAAGCTTTTGCGTTTATGCGAATATCTCAAAATCTAATTTTGGCGCTTGGTCAAATGATGCGTAACACCATCCAATTTTCAGTCTGTTTTCTTCGAAATGTCAGCCTTACCTTCTTGAAATGTAAGACAATCTAGCAAAATAATTTGAAATTTTTTCAGTGTGGATCAGGACAACTCTTAATATGTTTTTACAGTATTATAATCAAAACAGTCTAGTTCTTAAAGTACCCATTTAATGCTTTTAAATGTTACTTAACCTTTATTTATCCTAGATAACTTAAACTAAAAAACATGACCACTGGTCAAAGGTAAACATAGGTAATGTACCTCTGACCACTGTATGTTGTACCTTGACCATGAAAGAAATAAACACGTAATAGGAAATAGAAACACATTTCGTGATTTACAAGAGCAGGTTTCTTTCTACATAATATACAAAATACGTATTCGTATGCAAAATAGTATGTTGATAAATCGACTTCAAATCGCAGGTTTTCCCGTTGCCGGGCAGTCCCACCAGACAGCATAGGAACTGGAAGTTTCAATAATTGAAAAATCAATTTGATAGTCCTTTGGAATCAGTCCTTACAAATTTTAATGTTTTGGTGTCCCCAAGTTGTTTTGTTTTTGTTTTTTGTAACTGTTCATGTTTACAATTTCGATTCATATGATCACCACCCGACTGACGTAAGGCAATGCACTCTATTCATCCGGGTTACCTTGTTTTACGTAGGATGGGGAGGATGTACCTTTGACTAGGTTTTATTGTGCTGCTATCGTGCATTGTTTATTAAAGTTAAATGTATAGTTACATGTATTTATCACTAACACGTTGATGTTATGGATGCTAGCACATAATGTAAATGTCTGTGAAAATGTAAAAGCTATTTCTATCACGAAAAGTAAGTATTCTGATGCAACGACTTTTTGTTATTGTTTCTCTTTTTAAAGATAATTTAGATTTCAATTTAAGGATTACTTTTATCCTGAACAGTATAAACAATTTCGTTTTGCATAATAAATTTTAGAATATTTAATCACTTTTTATATATAAGAGCTTGATCTTTTTGAGAATAATATCTTGACCTGACTTGACGTAAAGTTGCTCTAAACTGCCAGGTATTGTGTTTTTGTTTTATTTAAATATATCCAATTTTTAACTTGTATGTGTGTGTCGGCTTATCATCCTTTTAATATTATTTTTACACATTAAAATTTAATTCAGATATTATTTTACCATTCGTTTAATAAAATAAGTGAATAATAAACAAAAAGGACATTGAATGTTCAAAGGTATAAATGAACATTTTCAATGTACAACATTCAATTTTTTATAAAATGTGTATGTGGTCAAATGAACAACATGCTATCAATATTCCTTGGATGTTATCCATACTTCATAGGTTATGTTTTTAAGATGTAAAATTAAATTGTTTACTTTTATCCTTGAGCGGTATAATCTTTAACAAATTGAAATCTAAATTATCTTGAACAGGAGAAACAATATAATAAAGTTGTTGTATTAGAATACTTACTTTTCGGGATATAAAAATGGATATAAATATCTGAAAATGTACAAGCATGTGCTAGCATTCATAACATCCACATCAGCACTCATAGTAATAAATACATGTAACTATACATTTAACTTTAATAAACAAAGAATCCTGGTCAAGGGTATATCCTCCTCCCCTAGGTATATTTTGATATATTTTACATATGTTTGATATATTTGTGAATTTAAATTATTTTGCAAAAAAGAAAAATTGAAGTCTGTTTGTATTTGGCAGATATTAAAATTATAAATGCACGGAAATTCTGCTAGTACATTAACAACAAAGAAAAAAAATTAACAGTTTAAAAGAAAGTAGGCTTCAAGTTTTTTCAGGACATTTTGTTTCTTACATTTCTATAATATTCCCAACTTTCAACATTCTAGATTTGAAAAAAGAAAAAAAAAAAAAAAAAAAAGCTTAAACGTCAAAAATTATTTAGATTTTTTTTTTTTTTTTCCGTAGTAACTAAAACAAAGAAAAAGCAAAATTTAAATCGCACAAGCACAAAAATAAATAGATTTCATACTTATTAAATTAATTAATTTATTTATGTAGAAGTTTCAAACCTTGGGTTTTGCCAGCAAAGACAATATGGCGGGTCAAGGACCAAAGCACATATTGCCAAGTGTAAAGGCGTGTGCAAGAATGATTAGGGATGTGTGGTTGTGTCCATAAATTTCCAACTATGCGCATTGTGTTGAGTATCACATCCTTCTGGAGTTGTTCATAAATGTTTTTGTGAAGTCCTAGTGGGCTGAGACTGTGGTACAATGTGTGAGATACCAGACCAGTGGCAGACAGAACGATGGGTACAACACGTAACTACTCGGTCCTGCCTCCACTGCTTCTGGAGCTCGTGTGCTAAATAGGTGTATTTACTGATCTTGTCTGCGTGAGTTTATTCTTGCTGATGGGCACTACAAAATCAATGAAACAGGTCTGTTTCTTGACCTTGTCAACAAGTCGGGTCTGTTGTGATGTATGATTTTGTCTGTGTGAATGGGGCGATCTCAGTACAGCTTATGTGAGAGTGACTCACACGCTTTGTGGTGTGTACTTGTAGCATGGGACCGTGTTCTTAATAAGTGAGCGTTTATGTTCTAGCTGTTGATGGATGATCGACGCTACCTGATGTGTCGGTGGAGGTAGTCTGTTTGGGAGAGAAAGAAGCAACGTGATATGTGGTTGATCGTCTCATGCACTTCCTGCATGTGTCGTCATGCGTGTTTGCATCATGCAGAATGTTTCTTGTAGTTGTGTGTGGGGATGACTTGATCCTGTATCGCGATCATGAACCCTTCGGTCTCCCCAAACAGCTCACCACTCATCAGCCATCTGTTCGACGCTTCCATGTCGACATGAGGCTGGTTGAGTTCGTGGCGATGTTCGCATGAAGTTCCTTACGAGCCCATGATTCACGCAGCTGTTGAGTGTGGGTGTCGGGGTGACGAATGTTTAATAATAATAATAATAATAATTATTATTATTATTATTATTATTAATAATATCTGTCTCTTCTCGGATTAAATGTCCGGTTTTTAAATGTATAGCGGAGTACCTTACTTGACATACTTTCTTTTTCTTTGTAATCAAATAAAGCTTTTTTTTTTTCTTATTCCTTTCTTGTTACTTACAATTTCATTTTTATTTTTAATATTTCAAATGGGGGAAACCTGAAGGAAGGACGTCTTCGAAGTATTTCAAACTATTTTAAATTTAAATGTAATTATTAGATATATAAGCTCCAGGTATAGGCCTTGGATTTAAAAACCAATTATACTCTTTTTAAGTATAAACGATTTTATTTTCATGTATTATTATAACCAGTACAATTATATTCCTAAGACTTAATTTAAAACACTGGTTCTTTTAAATCAAAGTGAGAACGCCATCTTGTTGAAAACAGGATCTTTGTAATATTAAACTTACAATAAACTTGAATCGTGTATTATGAAAAAAAATTTTGCGAAAAAATAAGACTGTTGCATTCACCAACAAATGGAAAATTCAAAGTTGCCGTTTTTTAATCATGAAAGTAAATTAAGATTTTTGACGAATGTTAACTTTACAAAATAGATATCAATCATCTGCTTTCTGATGAAGGTTCAATTTCCTTGATAAGGAAATGAATCAGCTGAGGTTGAGCTGTGACAAGTTTGATAAGAAACAGATAATACCAACTGATTTTAACAAACAATTACAATAGTTCTTACAGCATTCGACTGTTTTCTCTCCAGACAAGCATCAACGAAAAACTATTTGATCATGGTAACATCCATAATTTTCTTTTAGCTTTTTCTTTTATTAAATTGAGAAGATTTTTTTTTTTTTTTTCAATTAGTCATTAAAATACGAATATAGTAATACAGCAGTAGTTATTCCAATTCATTGCACGTTGAACCAAATTGTATTCTCCCTGAAATCATCTTGTAGTATAACATTGCAATGAACAAGCTGATTAAGATTATTAAATTATTTTAGTGAACGTTTTCTAGCATTGTTGGTTAGTCATATTCAATGCCACGTGAAATGTTTCACAAGTAGTTGCGGGTGATTCCAACATTAAATTACAGAGTAAATGAATTAATCGGATATGAAAAAAACCTTTCCTAAATTGAACGGATATAAATGGATCCTGTATTAAAGCAAAATTATATCCTTTGGCAAATGGTATGTTTTGACAATAATTTTAATTAAAACTAACTTTTATTTTGATTGTTTTTTAATTCTTAATTAAATTTATTCACCTTATTTAAAAATTCCTCTACATTCATGTCAAATTTCATTTTGTGGATTCTATTATAACAAGTAAATAAATATTAATTTATATAATTGAGAATTATGCTATTCAAAGGTATTTAGTAATTTTTAACCACTACTTTGTTAATTATTTTAATTATTTGTTAAAAGAAATGAATTATGTTTTTAAGCCATTGAAAATAATTTCAATGTGTATACATTTTTGACATTATTATATTATTATTATTTTATTTGCGAAAAACTTGACAAAGTGGAACAATAGCTTCCGCGAAAAATCGTTGTGGGAGTTCGAAATTGGTGGATTTGAAGAAGTGTATTTTTGTATTAATATATAACGAAGAATTTCTTATAACTACTTTGTTTGACAATAACTATTCGGTAATTTTCATTTCTATATTTATTAACAGGTAAACTGTTGACGAACTGCTTTTCCTGAAGATGTATCAAAAAGAACTATTTTGTTTCCTCTTGTTAGCTACAGTCTTTTCTAATAATTGTGTAGCACGTTATTTACCAAATTGGCAATCAGTTGATAGTCGTCCTTTGCCAAAATGGTATGACGAAGCTAAATTTGGCATTTTTATTCACTGGGGAGTCTTTTCGGTCCCAAGTTTTAGGTCCGAATGGTTTTGGAATAATTGGGAACAAGGCAGCAAACCAGTCGTCGATTTCATGGAAAAAAATTTTAAGCCTAATTTTACATATGCTGAATTTGGTCCAATGTTCACTGCAGAGTTTTTTAATCCGGAGTTCTGGGCAGATTTATTACAAGATTCAGGAGCGAAGTAAGTAATACGTATATTCTTTTTTTATTTTTTAATAAATTAAGCATCCATTAAAATAAAAAATTATCAGCAAGTAAACAAAACAGAATATTGCACACATTAAATATATTTTGTATGAATTAATAACACTGCATTTCCTAAAATCAAGCAATGACATTAGGCGAATGGTTTGATTGTCAAGATCGAACGCTTTGGGCGTTTCTTTTTCTTATCTAGCCATTTTTTTCCCCCCTTTTCTTCCGTCTGCTTTTTATTTCTTGTCTCGTCAATTGAAAAAGACTACACCCCCTCCACGAGATTGTCTTTCAGCCGATATAGATTAACCTTAGCTATTACTTTCTACAAAGGACTGGCTTAATTCAATGAGGGGAAAAAAATTATAACAGATTTACCCTTGAAAAGAAAAGATTGCTGAGGTGCCAATGGATGCAAGATAGGAGATATTTAATACATCCAACCGATCCTTTTCTCTGCGTCTAATTTCTAATAAAATATATAAATAAATATATTTGCTTTTATTACAAAATAGATCAGAATTAATAAATCGCTGGATGTAATAATATATATATTTCAAGGATGAGAAACTCAAGCTTTACTTTAGTGGTTTTTCTTTTTGTTAATAGTGATGCTACACAAAAAAATGCCTTTAATGCCCGAGAAATTGGGGTAAGATAAATTTGTGAAATCAATTAAAATTCTTTGGGACTCAGTGGTTTAGAAAACAGTTCATATTGAGTACTATTAAAATTTAAGCAGAATTTAAGCAGTTATATATGACTTAAAATACATTATCACAAATGGACAGGAAGCCTTTTTACAATTCAAAATTAATTTCTAAAAACAGACTAAATAATTGCTGCTCTTTGAATTATTTATTAGGGGACTTAGTATGTTGTTGACCGCCATTTTTACGTTCAGATCCACATATAACCCTATGCACACATTGGGTGGGGATGATTAGAACAACGGATACTAAATTTAATCTTATCTTTATACTTCGAATATTTCAATATTTTGAACTTATTTTTTAAAATAGTTTTATTAGTATATATTGTTTAAATAGGTAAAAATCTAATGAATTAATGATTCTATTTTTATAATTCCATGTTTTAAAAAATATCTAATTTTATCTTAATCTTATCTTTGCAGATACGTCGTCCTAACTAGTAAACATCATGAAGGTTTCACTTTATGGCCTTCGAAATATTCCTGGAATTGGAATTCAGTAGATGTGGGGCCAAACCGAGACCTCGTTGGTAATTGTTACTACTAATACTATTTTTATAACATGATTAAGAAGCTCTATCCATTTGCTAATTAACTTTATCCCAAGAGTTAGATATTAACTAGGTAGCTATATTTTCAGCTATCCATTGCGTAATGGGTGCTTGTAGCACTGAATAGTCCAGCGTAAGGAAATTTGTCCATAAATAAGCATCGTATCAAATTTTAAAGAAATCAGACCAGCCTTTTTAGCGAGTGAATTTGGAGTCATATTTGTGGGATGGAAGTGGAGACCAATATAAATATGCCTATGTTTTAAGTTAGAATGTCATAAATCTGGTATTTTATGGAAATCCTTCCAGTCATTTTAATGTGATGCTCATGCAAACAAAGAAAATATATTCAAATGGAACAGTAAGGCTTCACATGCTTAGTCAATTATTTAAAATAAATAGCGTCGTCTGCTTTTTTTTTATTCTCTTCCTTTCATAGTAGTGAGGAAATAAAGGGTAATGCATGAAATTAGCCAAGCCTACATTTTTAGTAGCAATGTCAATAAAGAGTTATTAATAAGCGTATTCTTATATGAATATCAACAAGTCTTATTTGTACTAATAAGCGAATAATTATTATTCTCTTATGTTAATAATTACATTTTAAAGTTTATTATTTTACCAAGTGTTAGCATAAATCAAGTATGTTCGAGAAGGAGACTCACTGAAGCCTATTGCAACTATGTTTATTTTGCAAGACAATCGTCTATAAACATATTAGTACATATCTCAGTCGATGTAGTCACTTGTTTCTCTTTAAGAGTGTGGGAGCTGATAGAACCTAGATCCCTCGATCGCAATCTTAGATTTTTTTTTTATTATTATTATTTTAATTATTATTTACTTTCAAATATTACAATTTAGTCCTACTAGGTTCTAAGCCTGTGTTGTAGGTGCTGAATTATAGTATTATTTACAAAGATGGTCCTATAAATTATATACTTAATATTCGATTAATGATACAAACAAAAACAATAATATTTCAAAAAAAAAATTAAGATATACGTAGAATTAGATATCATATTAGTACATAATGAATGAAAAGTAAAGAATTATAAAGTATTTTTTTTGTCTTTTCAAATTAGTTAACCCTTACGATTTTTCCGAATATTATATTTTCTCTATATATTATTTTTTTAAGGTAGTTATTTTTTCAATTTCTTTCATTTCTATTGAAAATTGATCAAATATTTTATTGATTAGTCTGTTTTTAATTCTTAGTTCGAAGTTATTTTTTTGGATTATCAAAGACTTGTTTTGTGTATAATCTATTTCTTCTTGTTGCATGTGTATTATCTTCTTGCGTATCATAACATTTTATAATAATTCTGTAAAATCAAATTATATATAACTTTGTTGAGGAAATATTTTATTGTTTACTAAAATTTGATTTTGTTCAATTTGAAGTTTGTTAAAGTTTGAGAAAATTATTATTATTATTTTTTTTTTTAAGATTCTGTTAATATTTTTCATTTCATTTTTATTTATGTAGATCCAGTTTTCAATACCGTAATTAATTATTGAGTCAATATATGCTTTGTATATTATAATTTTTGTTTTTTCTGGAAAGATGTCTTTAATATGATAGACTAAATTACTTTTTATATTTTAATATATAAATATAATGAGTATGCCATGTATATTTGTTGTTTATATATATATATATAGACCCAGGTATTT
>JAFIDM010009631.1:247499590-247551670 GCA_023159025.1 Thereuonema tuberculata | reverse complement strand
ATCATATATTTATTTGTTTTTATTAATGGCTAATTTAGTCTTGGGTCCATTTAATTATATTTGTAAAATCATTTTGTATTTATTTTTGTGCTATTAAAAAGTTTTTGTTTGTGTTTATTAATAGTAGGTCATCTGCATAAGCAAAAATATTTGAATTTTTTGAGTTTTTAAAGATTGTATTAATATATATTAAAAATAATATTGGGCCTAAATTAGACCCTTGTGGTACGCCTTTTTTTAAATTATATATTTTACTTAATTTATTTTGTATTTTAAATTTTCTTTTTTTAAATAGTTCTTTAGTATTTTAAACATTGGGCCTCTTATTCCCATAATTTTTAGTTCTTGTAGTAATATGTTGTGGTCGAGGCTTTTGAAAGCTTTTTTTCATATCTACATATATAATTAAAATGAAATTACTTTTGTTTAGGTTTGTTTATTATAAAACTTAAATGAAATCATAATGTCGTACTCTTTTGATATGCATATTGATTTTTATTTATTAATTGATATTTTTCAATAAAATTATATTGTGTTAAAAATGTAGGTTTCTATAATTTTTGATAAATTTGAGAGTTCATTGAGTTTGTATTGATATTGGTATGGGAATTAATTTAGATATTTTCCATTTATCTGGATATGTGCCTTTTATAATAATTTTGTTTATTAATATAGTCATAAATTCTACTATATTGCAATTGATTTTTTTAATATCCTCTACCATAATGTTATCTAAGCCGACTGAGTTCTTATTTTTCATATTTTTGATTATTTCATTTATTGTAGGAGGAAACACAACTAATGAATTAGGAGACTGGGTAGTATTTGTTTTTAGGAGATTTTTATTACGGTTACAAATTTCAACATTACCAATGTTGAAGTAGTTTTGTGAAGTTGTTTTGTGAAATTTCAGTAAGAGTGGTTTGTAATCCTTTTCGTTATATAAGTTTTTTTTCCAGATTGTTATTTACGGTTGTAATGTCCTTTTTGTTTATTGCAGAATTTATTATATCCCAATAGCTTTTTCAGTTTTTAATATTTTTATTTTAGTTTATTATAATAGTAATTTTTTTTCTTATATAACTGTTTAAGCAATTTCGTTTCATTTTGTATTCTTCAAAATATTTTTTATTTGTTTTATTATTTTTATATCTTTGAAATAGTTTATCTTTTTCTCTAATATGGTTAAATAAATCATCGGTCATTCAAGCTTTTTATATATATATTTCTATTGATCTTTGAGTGTAAATTATTTGTCATATATTTCATTTTCGTTTATTTCTTTCAAATGTCTATTTTTTGATTGATGAATACATTTCATTAGCAGGTTTATAATTTTATTTGGATTATTTATGTTATATCATTATTTTATTTATTATTAAATGTAATTTGTTTAAAAAAATATACTTCGGGTTTTTTTTTTTTTTTTTATACTATTAGATTTGTTATATACATTAACTTCATTTTTCTTGAACCTCAAACTAAATTTATTAATGAGTTGCATTACGATCATATAATGATCTGAAATGTCATTTTGAATAATATTTCCAGTAATATTAATTTTATTTGCTTTTGCAAAACAATGATCTATACAGGTTTTAGAGTCCCTTGTTACTGTTTTTATGTCCCTTGTTTCTATTTGTTTTTATGTCCCTTGTTACTGCATAAATAAAATTTTAGTCCAAGATTATTGTATATTTCTGTATATTTTTTGTATTAAGTTATTTTTATTATTTCATAAATTGATATTAATATCTCCTATTGATATCAATGTGTGTTTGTCTTTGATTTTTTTTTCCATTAAGTTCTTGCATAATTTCGTTCAATTTAATGATAGTTTTTTTTTTTCTTACATTTGGATGGTCTGTAGATTGCTAATATTGTTGCTTCTACTTCTTTATTTTGATATAAGTTTTTTTTCTTTATATTACAAATTATGTTTTCAAAGGATTTTGATTCAATATTCCAACTGTCAATAGTTATATAATTTTTATAAAATATTAATAATCCTTCCCTCCCCCCTCTTTTTTTTTTCACGTAATTTGCAAATATTATTATAAGCGTTTAATTTAAAGATTTTAGCTTCTTCCAAAATCACATTCACTTCTGCCAAAATAATTATATTTATGTACTCTGTAAATTGTTCTTTATTAACTTTTAAGTAATAAAAATTCTTCTTTAGGTTTTTTTTTTTTTTTTTTTTTTTTTTAAACATAAGAAGCCAAGATTCAAGTTAGTATCACAGAGACAAAATTGTTTTTATTTTTTTCTTTCCAGTTAATTTTTTTTTTTCTTCAATTTTTCTAAGTTCATTTTCGATTTTTTTGAATTGTTGAGTTTTCGTCTTTTTTCACAAGTATTTTTTTGATTCTTGATCCATTCAAATTTATAGTTTGTTTGTTTTTTGTTTTGTTTGCCAGAACATTTTTTTTCATTTTTGTGAGATTGTCGTTCATATAAATTCTTGTTGCATCATTGTTCTGGAAGATTTCACTATTTGTTAATACTTTTGTTTTCATTTTTTCTATCCATTCTATTTTTGAAGATAGTTTGCAGAATTTTATGATTATTGGTTTAGTCTTGGTATAATTATTTGTTGAATCTGATAGATTTCAATATCTTTTAGTAGATGGTTTGTATTTAGAATATTTGATACTTTTCAATTGCCTTCGATAGGTTTTCATTTGGATATTGTTGTATACCTACGATCTCTAAATTATTTTTACGGAGTTGACTTCTAAGTTTTCGATATCCATTTCCATATTTTCTCCTTTATTAGTTTTATCTTTATTTTCCAATTTCTTAAGTATCGTTTGTTTTAGGAATTCATTGTTTTTTTTTTCTAGTTTCACTAATGTCTTCATATTGCGAGCTGATGAATTTCATACCTTCGTTTGTTTAATTCTTCTTTCATATCTTTAATTTCTTTAAGGATAGCTTGTCCCAAATCGGTTATGGGGAAGTTGGAATTTTCCATTTCCGTTGACGGGACTGGTGTTTTGCTGCTTTCCTTGTTCTTGTGTTCTACGGTATTCCTATTTCTCACTATAATATTTTTACATGCTATACAACGCCAAGATTTAATTTTAGGAGTCATATATTCATTTTTATAATCCAGGTTTGAACATTTCACATGATACTCCATTCCGCAGCCATGACATTACTTCTGCTTCTTTTACAAATTCTTGTATTTTCCACAGTTTATTTTATATATTCTTTAGTAGTCATTATTATTTAGTTATAGGAATTTACTAAACAGTTCTATTGTAAATTTGTGGTAATAATTAGTAGTAACGTATAATTTTTCACTTACACTTTTTCGTGTCGGAGCAGGTGAAGAAGCGTGTGTACGTCACGCGCATACTCCGCACATTATCCTTTCCTAACTGAAAATCTAAGTTTTACTGAAAGAGTTAACAAACTAATTTCTTCGACTATGCAGTTTCAGACTTGTTTCAGCTACCTAGCTCCTGGCGAAACAAAGACTGTCAGTCATGCACCATTAAAAATTTGTCAACAGTGAGCATCCAGACAAGAACTTTACAGTCCCATATTTTTTTATAATTAAATAAAAGAAAAGTATACTTCCTGTTGCTCATTTTCGACAAAATTAGTTACAATATTTGAGAGATAATTTATCAGGAAAGCCCTCAACTTCGCTTTCACATCACATTAGTATTATTTGATAGTAGAAATACCTACAATGAAATAAGTAATTGTAGATTATTAGTTAGTTCAACCTCAAATATCTACAAATCTACTATTTCAAAATAACTTCAAATCACTTTACTATGTTTCAGGCGATTTGGCGACAGCCATCAGAGATAGAACGAAGCTTCATTTTGGATTGTACTATTCTCTAATGGATTGGTATCATCCTCTTTATTTACAAGATAAAGCCAACAATTGGACAACAAGATACTTCCCACCGGTAACTCAATTTCAAACAATTTTCTTAAAGAACTGAAAGCTTACTTTCCTTAGTGTTGCTCTTTTTATTTTTCTTTGTTTTTTGTTGTTTTTTTTAAAAAGATATTTGGTGAAAATAATATAAAGTTTTCGTTTATTTTCAATTGAATTATCTGCCTAATATAAACAATAAAAGTTTCCCTTTTTGAATGGAAAAAAAAAAATTACCATCCACATTATTAGTTAAACTGCCTGAATCCAAATAATTTGAAACTTCTTATATACGTCAAACGAAGGTAAAAAAAAAAAAAAAAAGTATATACATGTCCAAATTTCTCGACAAGTACCATATGAAAACAATTTCAAGTGAAAAAGTTACCATATCTCTTAGTGCTATGAAAGTGTTTTGTTTTCAATATCTCATCTTCCATTTAAATTCTCCTTATTTTCAGATTAAAACTATACCAGAATTAAAGGAATTGATTTACTCCTATAAACCAGAAGTGATTTGGTCGGACGGAGATTGGGAACCCCCTGATACCTATTGGAATAGCACCGCTTTTCTCTCATGGCTTTATAATGACAGGTAAACATGAGAAATTTTCCATCTTTAACTGAAGTAAGTTTTCTAAGTTTATTTACACAAGGTAAACCATGATCTATAAGATAAAGAACTCCTATATTCATAGAGGTTTCTTTATATAATTTTTTATTTAGTACTTTAAGTGAATACGGAACCATATTTAAACAGTACTAATAAAATGAAAAGTAAATTAATTTATGAGAGGTTTGAACCTCGAAACAAATCTGTCTTTAGTTTCCACTACAAAAATTTCCAAAAAATAGTTCAATGAATCAATGTGTGCGTTTTTATGCTTATTTTTATTGTTGTATCACGCACGTTAAATTTTGCCATTGCAAATTAATTTTTAGCAAAGAGAAAGTGAAGAAAGAAAGTTTATGTAATTCTGAGACAATAGTGTGCGATTTATTTAAAATATGGGTTTCGAAACAACATTCTATACATTGGTTAATTATATTTCATAGGGATGCTTATTTTTTTCTAAAGATAAAAAAAAAAATGTAAATATACATGTGTGGCATTCTTTGTATTGCGTATGTTTAATAGAAAAAATATAATATCAAATCAAGTAATTATTTTTTAACTGTTTCTTATTTAATTAAAACTTAATGTTATATCGTATTTATTTTTTTTCTAGTCCAGTAAAAGACACAGTAGTTGTTAACGATCGATGGGGTTCTAACATTCCTTGTCATCACGGAGGATACTATACATGTACTGACAAATTTAATCCTGGTTAGTATCAATTTAAATAGTTTTGAAGAAAGAAAGGAAAGTTGTGTATTTATATATTATTGAAAGAATAATTAAGCTTCCCAATAAATACGTATCCAAATGAATACGGGCTATTTATTAAACTGGCTAATAAAATATTAGCGTAGGGTGTAGTTAATTTGATATACGATTTAATGAAATAACTGCACTGAAATATTTCATATTTAGTTTCTATAAAAGTGAGTTAATATGTTACAATAACTCAGTAAAAGAACTTAAGAATTACAGACGATGAATTTGGATTCTCAAAATGCAACAAAACTTTACATAGATGGGTCACATCAGTTTTCCGAGTCTGAAAGAGGAAGCCCCTGTTCATTAGTACGGTATTCAGAAGGGCAATATGAAACGCCATTGAGATAGGACTCGCAAAATGATCACGGAACCGAATGGCTGTTTGTGATGAATCATCCCAAAGTACCCCAAACGTGCTCTACTAGATCACTTTTTGTGGCCTAGATGATAAATTTCTCAACTATTGGAAATAAGAAAAATTCACCAATGGATAATTAACGATAAGATTATTTTTTTTTTTCTGTACATTTGGGCACAAAATATTCTGAAATAACTTCAAACCAACAAAAAAAAAATATAATTAAAAAAATGACAAAAATTATAAGTGCTTGCTGTCGCCCTGTCGAAAGGCAAATTATAAATTTCATTTGCTAGTTTTCCGAGAAATTAATAATTTTTTTTTCAAATTTCAGTTTAGTTTAACAAAAAATAAGAAACTGCTAAGAAATGTGGTAGTGGAGAATCTTGCAGATGTTTTTAATAGTTTAAAAAATATATTAAATAATAATAAAAAAAAAACAACGGAGATACCGACTGGACTTTCATAGCATCAATCTGTTTATAAGAGGTAATCTTTGTCACTGAATGAAACTAAAGTTAATTTGAAGGCTATTTTTACGACCGAAAAATAATGACCATTCAAGAATGTTCACTGCCTTTCATTGTTTAGACAAAGAATTTACATTTCTGAAATCATTAATACTAGACTTCGTTTGACGCATACATTAAGTAACAAAGAAAAGGGATCATATACTGTCAAGAATTGTCAAATCGCTATCTTTCCTGGAGAAAAATTGGAACTAAGCCCACCAGAATTGTGAATACAGCCAGGCTACATACTTATAAAGGAGTTGTTGGATAATAAAGTGAGAATTATGAACGAATCCAGAATATTTACTTACTATTTTAATTTTGGGAATAATTAGCTCACACTTTGTTTAAACGATAAATCAAATAAGTTAATATCACTTTCTATCAATACCACTGAAATCCTGAGCCAATCAAATTGCTCCAAATCAATTAGAATAAAGCAACGAATCAAACTTAGTTCTATAACATTAATTATATTTCGGGTAGAAAAAAAAAAAAGGGGCTGAATGGAATTATTTTAATAAAACTAAAGTGTGATGGTCAAGTTGTTTATAATTTTAGAACGTAAATAATTGTTGAACGATGTTGTTCTAATAACGACAATGACGTCATTGGCAAGAATTTCTTGGTTACAGCTAATTATTTCACAATGGCTCCTAACGCTGCAAATATTTCGTTCTACCAGAAATGTCAGGAAAACCTTTGACTAATAGCATCTCACGTATTATCATGGATATTTACGCCAAATTTCGAGAAGAAATTCTTGTCATAAGAAACATCAGTGGTCACCAGAGTTTTGGGAATCACAATTTTCAAAATCAAAAAAGAAAGTTTTTCAGATTGCTTCAATGTCAGGCATGAGTAAGTCATTTCAAAGGGAAAATTCAAGTCAGTGAAAACCTTCTTAAAAAAAAATGATTTTTTTTTTTTTTCCCCGCAATTTATTGCTGTAAGCAAAAAGGAAAATGTGGAATAATAAAAGGAACATCCTTCTTCTGTGTTTCGTCCGTTTCTCTCCTGGGACTTACTATCTCAGGGTTATTTCTGGACGAGATGTGAATCTCGTCCCCCTTCTTGAATTTCCTAGCCTCACCCTGACGTTGTCAGTTAGGGTTAGCCCGTGGTTCATAGTTGGCCAAAGTCGATGAAAGGAAGGAAAAGGAGAATCTTGACTATTCGGTAGCACGCGACGGGAGTATGCCTTAAATAAACTATTGCATATTTTTATTTTTCTCCTAAAATATTTCAAAAGGAGAAATATTTTAACAAAAGGTTTGTAGGCTCTTGCTAATTGTGGGGGGAGGGAAATTATTTGCTGAATCAATACGAACTAATACTCACCTTATCCAATCGTACGCCATGTCTCCACAAGCCCAATCAAACAACCACAGTAGTGTGCTACCGAATTGTAAATCTTTACCTAATAAAAAATTACGACCCCTCTAACTCTTTACTTTCAGCTGAACTATGGCGCTTCATTCCGATAATTAATACATTTTACATCTGGTTCTGTTAGAGGCAAATTGTCCCCGGATGCTTACAAGATTTCAAGCTCTTAAAACTTTAAAATTGATTAAAAAAACAAGAGTAAAATTTCTTAAAAAATTATTATTTTTACATTAACGATGAAGAGTAGTCTTAAAGAAAAAAAAAATGCTTAACATTTTCATTTGAAAATAGTATTTTATCCCTATCATTTACAGTAAATTATTCGAAATGAAACGAGATTTAAAAAAATAAAGTAAATATATTTTATATTGAAGATTAGAGAGTCAGATTGTTGTTATCTGTTACAATTTAACTTGTAAGAAGCTGTAAATACTGATTAATATTTAAAGATATTTGTTTCAGGAACTCTTCAGAAGCATAAATGGGAAAACTGTATGACTATTGATGGGAGCTCATGGGGATATAGAAGAGAAGCTACTCTGTCCGATTATCTCACCATCCAACAATTAATCTTAACTTTAGCAGAAACTGTTAGGTAAGAATTAAAAATCTGCAATTTCAGAATTTAGTAGCACATTCTTTGTCTTGTCCTTTCTTTAAACAATATGGGTAGTTGGGTTTAGTTCCAACGTCCAGGCCTGTTGCTTTGAGCCTTTTTCAAAATGGGGAAATTGTAGACTGTTTTGCTAAATAAATAACGGCCCATATTATCCAAAATTCTTGAAAACGGCTAGGGGTTCAAATAGGGGTTCCATTTTGAGATAGGGCAAGTCTGAATCTGGTTTCCAATCATACTTTTGACTGGCCTGCGAAAAGTATTGTAGGTTTTATTTTTTAAGTCTGATTGAATTTTACAGTGCTGGAAAAAAAATATAATCTGAAAGCCTACAAAGGAAGCAAAAAAACAAAAGGTAAATACTTTTTGCAAAAGAAAAGACTGCTGTAGTTTTTTTTTTGTGAAGGCGAGGCAAAATAAGTCATATGCATTCTTTCCATCTATTTCAGCGTAATCTTCCTTCGTCCACTTAAACTATTCCTTCAGGAACTTCAAACGCACACAAGTGCATAGTGGCGAGTTTGTAAAGCAAGGAATTTTTGAATATATGGTTTCGATGGAATGCAAGACTGAACTTTGTTTCGAATTAGGAACTAACTCAGTTTACTAAAACGATCACCGACTAAATGTATTTGAAGTGTGTTCAATAGTCACTTTCGACTATTTGTATTTTGTTTGTATCTTATTTTGTATCTTATTAATCTATTCATCGATAAATGGGTCTGATTTTCAATAATTTGAAATTGTTTAGAATTCAATAATATCAGTTACAGATAAGAATTTAGAAAAATGATAATACGTAGTAGGTTTTACTTCGTTTTTTTTTTTTTTTTTTTTTTTGTTTGTTTGTTTGTTTGTTTGTTTGTTATGCTTACGGTTCCATCTACTTTTATTTTAGCTGTGGAGGTAATTTACTTATGAACATTGGACCACGTCATGATGGGGGAATTGATCCAATCTTTGAAGAACGCCTTCGTCAAATGGGACAATGGTTATCAATAAATGGTGAAGCGATATATAGTAGTAAACCATGGCTCTATCAAAACGACACAATAACAAAAGGAGTTTGGTAAGATACTACGTCATGTCTTGATACGGTATTATTAGTCTGTTTCAGATTTTTGTGGACAAATATTAAATAGTGAACAAAGGCAGTGAGATATGCATTATCAACATTAGGTCGCAGCAATAATATGAGTGATAATTAAAATTCGTTCTAATGTTGATCTAATAAGAAAGAAAGAATATTTCGATGTTATTGTTAGCTGTCTAATCCTGGTATACAGAAAATCTGAGACTGACTATAGATGACAAAAAATATTACATAAAATATATCGAAGCACAAACCAACTTTAAAGTCTATATTATTAACAGAAACTCAGTTTAAAAATTAATAATTACGCAGTTTAGTTTCAGATTTTTTTAAATAAACTTAATGAATAATTTTGAAATAAATTTTAATTTTGAAGGATTTTTTTTCCAATAAAGAACTAAAAAAAATAAATAAATTAAACTGTTTCAGGTATACGTCGAAGCCAAACGAAGAGGGTTCCCCTGTCTATGCAATGTTCTTTCAATGGCCACAGAATTTCAGTCTCATTTTGGGGGCTCCTGTTTCCACCAGTGCAACCAAAATCTCTTTCTTAGGTGTCAAACAAACTGTGCGATGGAAAGCCAAGGGACCCAAAGGGATTCAGATGCAGTTGCCCATTCTTCCACCAAATGCCAACACATGGGCCTGGGTTCTTAAACTGGAAAACCTAGCCAATAAGTGAAGTTCTCAAGGCACTGATTCCTTTGATGATAGTTATGTGGAAATATATAAATAACATGTCTGATACAAAGTTTTAGATTATTTTAATGTAGATAGTTTTAGATGATTTTAATGTAGCTATGTAAAAAGAATATGATATATAAATATTAAAAATTCAATAAACTTTATTAAAATTTTTATTAATGATTTCTGACATTTGTTCTTTATCTGAAGTTTTCAAAGACTATTAAAATTAACAGATTAAATAAATATGTACTCATACAATAATCTTGGATAGTTTTACCATTGTTCTAACATTTGTAACAATTTAAATCGACAATGTTAGATGGACAACGGTTACGATTCACCATTTTATGAAAATATAATGTTCTTGTCGAAGTCGCTACATGGTATTTCCGAAGAAGTTCTATTAAAAAATCGCAGAAATAGTAGGAGAAATAACAATCAGAAAAATGAAACAAAATAAAAAACACATTCAGTGTGTGTATAAATCTTTTGATCCGAAGTCAGACGTCTTATCCATTAGGCCACAGGGACTACATTCAAAATATTGTTTCTTATCACTCCCTTTGTATGTGTGGCGCAATGAGAGGAGCCAGAAAAAAAAAAAAGAAAATAACTTATTAATTTTAGCCTACTAGATTAAAATTTAAATTTCAATGTTCACTGTTTTTAGCTTCTCTCAGTCAACAACGGCGAGCTATCAAATAATGAGTTCATTCAAAAAGGAATAAAATGTCACTTTTTGCCATAACCGCTTGGAATCGATTCTTCTGGGATTATCTCAAACTTACCACGGAGGAGGGTGGCCTAGTGTTACTGAAAAAAATAAAACTTTCCAGACTGCTTCCTGAAAGCAATAAAGAGTAGTCGAAAAGCAATTTCGAAACAATGTGCTATTTTAGTTTTCAGGAAATGATCTTTATTTCTTGAGTAATGTATATTAGTAACGTAAGTAGCTTTATTATGTTCTAATAGATTTATATTATTTCTAAATGTATGTTCTAAATTAGTAATCTAGTGAAGTGTAGGCAACTATAGTTGAAAAGAATGTAGGGAGTAATGTTTGACCATTAGGCCTATTTATTTATTTCCATATCAAGATAAAACCCAACCTTGGAGAAAAACAGATAACTGTCGTCGGGCTATAAAAAAAAAAAAAAACACCTCCTTAGATTATCATGTATTTTGCTTCGCATCTCTATTGCTCAAAACTAGTACACCTTTATCCTATTATATCCTTGCCTTTTATACCGCGGACCTTACTGCTGACTGCAATTGGCGAAAATTCCGAAAAAAAAATAAATAATAAATAATGAATGTTCTTTTCTATATCTTGCATCGCAGAAGACATTCACTACTGAAATTAACTTATTTCCGGGGGGAAAAAAAAAACTGCGGATCTCGGAAATCCAGAGTGAGATAATTACCGATGAATTGGTGAAAATTTGTAGATATCATATGAGTGATCAGAACACTCACCCTGAAATCCCCGTTATAACCCAGGAGCACAAATTAAAATATCTAAACTTGAATTGTGACGTTTTTTGTATCTGAAGTGTTTGGATTTCTTATTGCGGTAATTAACCTAAATAGTTTGATCCTAAAAAAAAAATAATGCTGACTTTTATCCACAAAACAAATTTATTTATAAAAATAAAGTTAATTTCAATTTTGATTCTAAATATAAGAATAACATAATCTACGTACATTGAATTCGTATCAGAAGAAAAATTCATGTAGTTCAGAAAACTAACATATTGGAGACTCTTAATATCACAACAAAATTGTAGTCCTCAGAAAACTACTTTAAATATGCCATTATATCTAGTGATATCCTAATTAACGACTGGAGGCTTTTTAAAAGTCCTTACCATATCTAAAGGCTTCTATCCAACGGCTGTTAACAAAAGCATAGATAATTCATTACTGCGCCTTATGTATAAAATAAGTTTATATGTTTAAGAATTTATAAACGGCATCAAGCGTGTTTTTTTTTTTCCTTCTCCCCACCTCCTCCTTATTTGAAAGATACAATTTTCTTATTATTGAACGTTTTAAGAAATAGATCTTGAGTACTCTTGTAGTTTCTTAGTAAATTTATTACAGGATAATTTCGTATCTTATATATTTTGGGGAGAGGGGTGGATTTAACTCAAAGAAACATTATTTTAGATGATCGATCATATGGCAGGGGTTGGATGTGATAAGTCATGTGATCTTTTAATTTTAGTTAATTAACACCATCCAAAATAAAATAAAATAAATGTTGTGACATTTTTAGTTAATGCCAGTAATTTTATTTTTACAGTTGTATATTTGTTTTTCTTTTCCAAAGAATGGAAGTAAGCAAATTACTTAGTAAATTACGATAGTAAAATTATTGAATTATGTTATCTAAAATGATAATGAACATAAATTTAGAAGATTTGTAAGCACAGAAACACATTCAAAATAACAAAAAAAAAATGATAAATAAATAAGAAAAGAAAATCAGCACCTGAACAAAAGAGGAAATTGCCTTTCTGATTTTAGATTACGGGAAGGAATTGGGAACGGCCGTTTCATCATTCTGCGGATTCATCAGAATCCCTCGCCTTCCCTTAACCGAATCAGAAAGGCAAGACCTTGTTAGTGTAAGCCCCGCCGATCTGGCAGTCACCCCACAAACAACAAAAGACAAACACAAACTACAAAAGACAGCCTGCGCATTTGTACGAGAAGGTTTGTGCTAGCGTCGAGAGACGCAGCAATTTATTTTCTTGTTTTTTGTTGTTTGTGGGGTCACTGCCAGATTGGCGGGGGCTTACACTAACAAGGTCATCGTCTTCCTGGGATGGAGTACGAGCTTCGAGATGTGTTTCATCGTGACAGTCATTTGCCGATTATCATACGAGTACATTTCTAATTACATGTGACTTTACCTTTCAAAATTCGTTCGTTTGGTTGTGGAGAAACAGAGAAGAGCAGACATCCAATCTTTCTGTTTTGTGCCAATCTGTCAACTCAGGTAGGCAGCCCACCGCCCCTGAGATACCCAATGCATTAATGGTCCCCCCCCTCCCATGTTATGTTGAGAATCATAGATTCTTAGCCAAAAATATTGCGAACACATCACACGATTTCATATTTCTCCCTTGTAAACATGCCACACACAGTTATTAGCGTTAGTTTTAGAGTAAATTAATTTAATATCAGCATCTACTTTTTCCAGCTCTACACAAAAAGTTAGAAATGAAGTTTAGAAAAAAGTTTAGAAAAAAATTCGGTCATGCAAACATTGTAATGCAGAATAGTTCTATGCAGATGGTTAAAGCAGAAAAATAGTTTATATAAAATGAAGACTTAATAATAAAAAAAAACTCTAGAAGTGACAGATTAATTCATATATTTCTTTTTTCGGTTAAGACCTCAGCCCGGGCCCCTTTGACGGCCGGGCCCCGGTGCTGAGGAGCCAACTGACCCTCCCTACCCCCCCTTGTGGGGGCCCTGCATATGGGACCCATTTATCTATCTTTTTCACTGTGCCTGTAGCAGCCAAATGTTGGGAAACTGTTGCATTGTACTTTATATTCCCAGTTTCTTGGCAAGTTTTCGAACTGTTTGACGAATGTCGATTCGATCGAGTCCTTTGATAGTTCGCAAACATGTACGTCCACAAACGCCACCCGAATGGTGCTAGAGGGCGCTATTTAGCAGCACATTATTTGGGTAGTGTGAGCCATCGTCATTTCTTTCGTCCTCTGGGGATATCTCAAAGGCATCGTCGCAAGAGTCGGTATGGAAGCTGGATGTGTCCGCGAAAGGCTTCACATTTTTGCACATGTTCGGCAATCCATGCATCGCCATTGTGAGGTGTGTATTACTGTTGGTGGAAGGAACTTTGAGCACCTACTGTGAACCTCTAAGTGTACAACTTATTGTCATATTGTAAACGTAGGGTTAATAAACATGTTATCTATCTTACTTGTTGTCTTTTATTTATGAACCTTAGTGTACCTTCTAGCACATTCGGGTGGCGTTTGCGGACATACGTTCCACTATGAATACGGTTTGTTTTTGTATTCCTCATCTACCTTTAAAGTTTGTACAGGGAATTTTTAATCATCCTGTATACACGCTTCACTTCAAATCAGTGTCGAGATAAGGCAGCTGCCATTTCAGATTAGATTACTCCAATGCAGTCACTTGATCTTGACAGTTAACCAAAGCAAGGCTCTTTTCGAGACACGATGCACGTCTTAGGTTTGCTGCTCCTTCTTACGGCCGCATTAGCTGCTTACGGAAACCCACAACCGACCAAGAGATACGAACCCACTTGGGAATCCATCGACAGTCGACCGCTTCCGTCGTGGTACGATGAAGCCAAATTTGGTATCTTTATCCACTGGGGAGTTTTCTCTGTCCCCAGTTTCGGTTCCGAGTGGTTTTGGAACAGGTGGCAAGGAAATTACACCGATTACGTGAACTTTATGACAAAGAATTTTAAGCCTAATTTCACTTATCCAGATTTTGCTCCAATGTTCACAGCAGAGTTTTTCAATCCGGATTTCTGGGCCGATTTGTTGCAGGCGTCAGGAGCTAAGTAAAAAATACCTTTAATTACTAAAAATTTATTTAAGATTTTTTTTTTTTTTTTTTTTTGGTAGCTGTTCATTAATATAGTTTCAATTTTTCGTCATTTAATGCAATATATTATTTCTAGAATAATTCCGAAAAGCTTAAAATGGAATTTTTCGTTGTTCTTATTGATCTTAGTTGTTTTCTTATTGTTTTCTTATTAGATACGTTGTCCTTACAAGCAAACATCACGAAGGTTTTACTCTGTGGCCTTCCAAATTCTCTTGGAATTGGAATGCAATGGATGTAGGACCAAAACGAGATCTAGTGGGTAAGAAATTACAGAACTTTTCTTTTATCCAGATACGATTTCCCCAATCGATGTATATTACCAAAGGATTGTTAAAACAACAACAACAACTTAAGGGAGGCTTCGAATTTGATGCTTCGAATGCGAATTTTTGATATAAAGCAGCAGTGCAAACAGGTAAAATGATTGCAAAGCAGTTACCGTACAAATTAACGATATTGAAATATAATTATGCAGTAAATGAAAAGACCATTAATTAATTCCAGCAAATATTACAACCGTGTAAAGCCGCCTTAAGTAAAGCCAAATATTACAACTTCTTCTTCCAGTTCATGCAATAACACACACTAACATTTTTCTGTTCAGTACAGAATAAAAGAAATTTAGTTGCTATATTGTTCTTAGATCAAAAACGCTCAAGCATTTGTTTCATGTAAATAAAACAGAGAATAATGTATTTGAAAACAAATTTAAAAGTCAAAAATAAATATTTTAAAATATCGTTCTGTTGATAATGTTGATGAATAGTTTAGATTTTAATAATGCATTGCTTCTCTTTTTTTCTGGAAATAATATCGAACTTCTCAAGTTATTATTTTTATTTTTTTAATTACTATTATGCCAAAATTAGAAATTAAGGATGTTATATTAGACATCCTGATTATCAAAGTGCAATGTATATCTTCGTAAAATACTTAATTTATATTATGGTCGTACCTTCGTAGGAATCATTTCTTCTCATTTGAGACTTCTCTTCCAATCCAATCACGATTTTACTCGAATCATTGGATTATTGCATAACATCAACAAAGTAAATTATAAATTAACAGAGTTCTGCTAAAAACAAGACTTCTTGTTTTAATGAAAGTTTCAATAAAGCAAAAATCAGTTATTTTAGTCTTAGGGTGTCCAATTCTACATTTAAATTTTGAATTTATTTAATTCTTAACGAAAATGGAACAGAATAAAAACCCTACAAACTTAATTCGTGCGTTTTAAAGACATTAAAAGACCAGAAGGACCTCTAAAACTTCTTAGATTTTTTTTTCCACATTAAGTCTTTATTGAATTGAGGCAACGACTTGAGTCTGCTATCATTAAGACACCAACTGTAATTTCTGAACTTTTGTTTAAGAACTTAGTAAGTCATATGACACTAGCTACAAACAAGGCTGCACCTTTTTAAGAATTCTTATTACAATGAATTAAGCTTTTTATCAACTACAGTAGACTCTCGATATCTCGAAGTCGAAGGGACGCTAAAAAAAATTCGAGATATCGAGTTTTCGAGATAACAAGGTCATAACCAAAACATAAAAATTCACGTAAAAATACAAGATACGGTATAACATTCTAAAAATTAAGAGTCTTGATAGATGAGAATAAGTATAAATATGTAATGATAGTTAACAATAAGTCTAAATACAGCAATGATAATTTTAATTTTTAAAAGTAGTCGAAAATAATTACATTAAATTGAAAAGAATTAGTAAAATACAATGAACTTACATTGCTAGAATTTCTTTGAAAATACCTCTATTTGCTTCGACAAACTGAACGGCGATTTTTCCGGAAAAATTCATTTTTTTACTTCGAAAAATATTCGACATAACAAGGTTTTGAGTGAAAACTCTTCGACATAAGAATTAAAATTAATATTAGATGAATATGTAATAACAAGGGGAAAAACAATATTCGACATATCAAGGTTTTCGAGATATCGAAGTTCGAGATATCGAGAGTATACTGTAATTAGTTTTTCAGTTTACTCATATAAAATGCTAATTAGGTGTCCTATAAATATGATAGGGCTTTTTTTTCAAGGACTTATCAAGTATCGAAAAGCTTGAAAAAAAAAATATTTGGTTTTCAAGCACCTACACAATTATTGGATGTCGGTAAATTTTATATTAGAATTAAGCTTTACAAATATTGTTTGTAGGTGATTTGGCAAACTCCATTAGAAGTAGAACCGATTTACATTTTGGATTGTATCACTCACTCTTTGAATGGTTCCATCCTTTGTATCTACAAGACAGCGCCAACAAGTTCCAAACAAGGCTATTCCCAGAGGTGAGAAATTCAAACGATTTTCAGCTCAGTTATTAATTTAAAAAAATAATAAAACTTAATCAACTTAATCAAACAATAAAACCTCCGTGATCACATCTTTCAATTCACAATAAATGTTAATATTTTTAAGATTCAGTTTACTAAATATTCAGCTTTATTATTATTATTATTATTATTATTATTATTATTTGTTGTTTGTTTTTCTACTGATTTGATTTGATTTGGTTTCTTTCTAAACTTTCATTCAGTCGAAGACTTTGCCTGAGTTATATGAATTAGTCTATAAATACAGACCGGAAGTCATTTGGTCTGATGGCGATGCAGGACCAGACACTTACTGGAACAGCACAGGATTTTTGGCTTGGTTGTACAACGACAGGTAGCTAAAAATCTAAAATACTTAATTTGCTTTTACTTTTTTTTTGTCAGTACTTAAGAAATTCAAATTTGGATTTGTTCCTGAAAACCAAATGTCGACTGTTTCTTGGTTTCAGCAATCATTAGTTGAGAAAGACTGTATCTTGGTTTCAGCAATCATTAGTTGAGAAAGACTGTATCAGTAGAGAATTTGTGAAATCAATAAGTTCTTTTAATTTTTGATTGTTTAAATTTTAAGTCTTTCTTGTTATAAATATGATGGAGTTTGCAGTGAGTGTTTGCAGTGAGTTACAGCAAAAGGAACTCATTTAGCAACATTTGGGGCATTTCATCCAAAATCAAGGCTATCTTCTTTGTTGTCTACAAATTTTATTTTTAAACTTACACAAAATACATTTTTTTATTTCCACAGTTTGCACTTATTTTATGGTTTTATTTAGTTGGTTTATACGTAAAAATTATCTTCGAATTAATTAAGATAAATATTAGTCTTAAAATATCTAATCTTAATATATAAAAATCACAGTGTAGATTACATTTTGAACTGCAATTAAAAATAAGTCATTGTTTATATTTTTTATTTTTACTTCTTAAAGCAAAAAAAATTATCAGAGTAGATAACTCGTGCATTTTTCGGTAAAATGGCTTACGAATTGCATACATATTAAAGTATGTTTGTAATCTACAATTTGTAAAAGTTATTTTTGCGAGAACGATTTACACAACTCAAAACATATACCAAAACTGCCGAGGAGTATGTTGGCTCTTTTCATAGAATGACATCGTTCCATTGTAATCTCACATCGTTCCGGAACAAAGCAGGCAATTTGTTTGTTGTTAAGTAAATGGCAAGGATCATTATAGGCTCTCATTCAAAATTCCTAGGCACTTTAGAGCTGTAAAAATCAAATTTACTGTAAGACAAAAGAAATTCAAGCAGACCTTCTACTGATTTAGCAAAAGCGCTTTTAGATTAACCGAAAACGAAACTAATTCTAGTTTTCACAATTTTTTGTTTGCAAAGAGATATAACGCTTCACAATGAGAAAATAATTACATACAATTATAGCAGCATAATTATACTAAATCGTAGTCTGTAAATGGAATACTGTTGTAAATAAACCCAATAATTTTTTAATTTATTCACTTTTTTCAGCCCTATTAAAGACACTGTTGTAACTAACGATCGTTGGGGTAATGGAATCTCTTGTCACCATGGTGGTTACTATACATGTAATGATCGATATAATCCAGGTAAGAAATATTATTCATTAGAAAGCCTTTTAAGTAAACTTACAATTGCATGAAAGAAATGATTTTATTCAATAATTTTAAATTAAGAATTCATTTTTTTCAAAATTAAATTCTATCTATTGAATAGCAATCAATTTTTGGATATGTGAAAGGACCTTCCTAAATTTTAAGCATTACAATCCTAAAGATTACTTTTAATCCGAAAGAAGTGTAAATATCTAAAAATAAAATTCTTTCAACATTCACGTTATAAATATCTTTATTAATATCTTAATATATATATATATATATATATATATATATATATATAAATCCAATACACAAAACACAAAATACACAAAATCGACACCTTTTCAAGTTTCGTAATGCAAATATTTCATTTAATGATTTGCAATTTAGAATTCAGAATGTAAAGAGTATGAGAATAAAATTAACTTACATTACTAAACATATAAAATTTGCCGGACAGCTTTCTGAAATTTAAAAACCAAATTAATTTCAAAAAAACTGTTTCTGTGTAAGTATTAACATTCGAATATACAAACACGTCATCAGCGGCATCTGGTGTTGAATTTTGAAACTAAGCTAAAAATTTAGAAATCACAAAAGCGCTTTATTATAAGAAGATTGCTCTCTTTTTAATATTTTTTTAGGTTTTTTTAAATTTATTTTTTATTTTCTTAAATTATCTTTTAAATTATATGCTTTTTTTGTCTATATGTATAAAAACCTCTCACATATATATACATATAAAAAATTATTTATTTTATATACATACATAGAAAAATCATTCATTTTACATACATACATAGAAAAATCATTTATTCCTCATACATACACAGAAAATTTCTTAAAACATACTTCAAAATATTAAAAGCAAAAGATGACACTTATATATATATATGTGTGTATGTATGTATTAATATGTTATTATATATCTTATGATATAATGTTATTATGTATCTTATGATATATATTAATATGTAATTATAAGATATTTAATTTTTTGATAATGTTGAAATATTGTAAAGCAGTTGTTATCCAAGTTTTTTTTGCGTTGATTTTAAAGACTGAGCCAACAAAAATCATGTAACCTGCTAACATTACTGAAAGTTACGAAAGAAGTCTAAAAAGTAAGCATACGAAAATCAGCCCTTTCGTTGTAATGCCCTTTACCATCCCTTTGAAATATTTCAGGAACGCATGTACCACTGAAATTGAATGTTTCAAAAACGATTTAACGTGAGAGACAATATGAGGCTTTTTATCAGTTCATTATAAATTCAAAAACTTATATCGAAACACGCCTAGGTCCTTACTTTCTTCAAAGTTAATGTTGTTGGAGGCTATTAGAAGTATAACTTCTGGTTTCACATCAGATTTATTTATTCTTTACTGAATTAATTTTTTGCTAATTAATTTGCAAAACTTTTTCCCCTGTTAGTCAGACGATGCTTCATTAACTGATATTGAAAAACAAAATATCTTGATACAATCTTGATCAAATATTGAGAAGATCAAGATGCCCTGTTATCATAAAATATCAACACTATCATTATTTATATTAAACTTTAATTCACTGTTTTTTAAAACCACAATTTCATAAAATAAAATAATAATAATAATAATAATAAAAAAGAACCAGATTAACACTTGCAATCAACTTTTTATCTTTTTTGTTTTTATCTAATTATGATTACAAATCGTTTTATCTTTACAATATTTGTACTGAACACCTGTTACTAAGTAAACGCTTGACTGAACTGGATTGATTAATATATTTTATCTTCGTTGTTAGTTAATTTAACTCCTATCCTAGGCGAAAACAGTTTTGATTTAAAATGTATACTTTTCTTGTGTAATCAAAAATATATTTAATTCTCAGTAAAGAATTTCTATGATGATTACAACTCATTTCTCACTGCTTTTTGTTTTTTGGGGAGAGAAACGCATAAACTCTGTCATTCATTACCGATAGATGGCGTTTATTGAAACTTCAGAGGAATTCAGGAAAAGGTCGAGACATAAAAATTCAATCGGTATATTTTTACGTCAAGCAGATTGCGAAACACTGCTGTAAAGAAAGTGTTTAAATCATTAAGATCTTGTGAGAAGCACCAAAAATATTTATTGTACGAAGAAATTTCATTTATTTGGATTGGTTGCTATTAATACGAAAACTACTGTACATACTTCAAGTCCAGTTTAAATTTGAGGAAGATTAACTAAAAATATTAAAAAAATTGTTAAATATTTAACTTAGATTTAAAAAGTTGTATGACAACAAATTTTAGTTTGTTTCAACATATTTCCAAGGTAATGGCGAAACTTTTAAACAAACAAGGAATTTTCCATCGGATAACAAATATTATTCTTTATTTTTTTCGAATGAATTCGAAAATATTTTCATAATAAACCTTGTATTGTCAGAAAGTTAATAATTGATGAGTCACTTGTTTTCTTTTTTTTTTTTTTATATAATGAAATCAATAACATTTATTGTGATAAACAATTTATATCAAAGAGGAGAACGAAAATAAATTGATATATTTTTAAATGTATTTTTGTGTAAGTAAATGACCTAAAGATAAGACTTTAGAGGGAAAAAAAAAAAGCTACAGGAGAGATCATTTTTTAAATTTCAATTTATTACATTTTTAAAAACTATTGTAAGCAATTATTTAAAAAGAATTGAATTGGCAATTACTGATCCAGACATATATCCAACAAAAATAGAAAAATACGATATTTATTAAAAGAAGAGTATTTTAAATTTTATTGTTAAAGAAATAACAATAACAAAAAAAAATAAGGAAAGAAATAAAAAAGAAATGTTTATAATATTGTAAATTATAAAGATTAAGAACATTTTAAATTAAAATTCGTTATAATTAAAATCATTGTGCCGTGCCGGCTTGACCGAGCAGTTTAGACGTGTGGCCAATGTGGAGGCACCTGGGTTCAAATCCCGGTAGTGGCATGGCTGTTTCGTTCTTCTTCTGTATTTCATCCGTTCTTCCCTGGGACTTACTCTCTCAGGGTTCTTCTCGACGAGCGGTGAATTCTCGTCACCCTACCTGAATTCCTAGCCTTGTCCTGACGTTGTTAGGTTGGGCTAGCGCGTGGTCTGTCGTGGCCTATTCGCGGATAATAATAATAATAATAATAATAATTAAAATCATTCTTCTTGGTACTTATCTACCAGTAACAAGATTAATTCGCTTGGAGTCGATTCCCGGACTCAGCTCCATTCTCTTCCAAGCGGTCCTAGGGTCCACCCAGCCCTCTGAAGAATGGTCATTTTTGGTTTCTTTCCCTGAGGTTAAAGGCGGGCGGGCGTATGTCTGACCAACCGACCTCAACTTAGCTGCGTTGGTCACGAAACGCCTAGAGCACCTCAAGGGATACATAGTACACATAGATGGGACATTTTAACTTTAACAAGATTATTATTCTCAACTGAATATTGAAATTTTATTTGGGAGAGACAGTGCCTGCTGTTGTGGAGCGTCTTAAGGATTTTGGATTGCTTTAATGTAATTAATGTGAAATGGCCGAACACCCTAAAATCTTAAAGGATTTAAAAATTTAGCAATAGATAAAGGAACTCAAGAAAAATACCGGGTTGGGTCCGGTAGCCGAGTGGGTAAGGGTGCTTGGCTGCGGGTTGGAGGTGACGGGTTCGATCCCTGAGCTATAGGAGGACGGGGATTTTTCTACGCTCCTTTCTCCTCCAAACGGGTCCTAGGGCCTACCAAGCCATCTGTAGAATAGGTACCGGGTTCCCGGGAGTTAAAGGCAGGCGTCGGGCTGACCACTCGACCTCAACGTAGTCCCGTTGGTCATGAAGCACCGGGAGCCTTGCCTCCCGCGACCCCAAGGGCCTGCATAGGCCTATATTGGAATACTTTAACTTAATAGATGAAGGAACTCAAGAAAAATAATGGAATCATTCTTTTTAAGAATTTGAGAAATTTCCTATAAAAATATAATTTATTTAGATTTTTTTTAATTAAGCTTCACGTAATTTTCTTTTTAAAATGATTTAACTCAAAATTACGTAAGCTATTTTATATTTGAGTAAGAATTAATTTCTTTGTAATCTATGAATAATCAATAAATAGTAAGAGGATTTTTTTTTTGTAAATTTTACATAAATTTTTACATGTCAATTGTGTTATCCTTTGTTTAACTTTTTATTATTAATTTAATAAACTAAAGAAATGTAGTTAAAATGTAGTTAATCTGCCTGAGCTTTTGAAGTGAAATTTATTGAAAAATTATTTCCTCAAAGAGCACTGAAATCTATTTTAAAAAAATTGAGCTGCTTCTACGACAACATCTAAGCAAATGAATGAGAATATTCTGGTTAAACCTAAAGGAGGTTCGCCTTCAAAATAGATCCCCAGCATGAAATATAGTGAAATAAAACAAAAGAATTGGAAAGCAATTCTATTTGCAAGTAAACATTAACGCAGAATTGAAATGACTTTTAGGAAAACTTGATTGAACAATTAGGACTATTTCAGATTATATTAATTTAAATTCATTTTATAATTTTGCATTGTGATCTTCCAATACTAATGTCATTCAAATCTTTCTCATTTATTATATTCGTTTGTTTTAGGTTCTCTTCAAAACCACAAGTGGGAGAATTGTATGACAATTGATAAGAAATCGTGGGGTTTTCGAAGAGAAGCCATTTTACAAGATTTTCTTTCCATTCATGATCTTCTTCAGACTCTCGCTGAAACTGTAAGGTAAGTTTTAAGCGAAATTAAATTTGAAATAAAGGATTAAAGAAAGAAGAGAAGGAACAGGAAAAAAAAACATTTTTGTTACATAAGTACTTTTGTCTTTCAGATTTATTATTGTTGTTTTGTTTGAATTATTCACTAACGCATTTACACCAAAAACATGCCTTAGTAGAATAAATCTAATATTTTGTGCACCAAGAGCTACAAATTTCTTTTTTTTTTTAAATATTTTTAATCAAAATAATTGATATCTTAAAAATTCTACGAACAACAAAAGTTTGATGATAATATCATGAGAACTTATTTCTATGCACTGGAACATGACACTGCAACTTGTTATCAATGACTTTTTTTTTTTCAACACTACAATGAAATCTAAGAGTTCGAGATCCCCCTAACAACAAACACCCACTCACAGTAGTCAATCAAAACAATCAAAATTAAAAATAAGAAAGTATAAAATCCCAACTTTTGAGAGTATTAATTTATCCTATCACAGTTTTATGCCTCATTTCAAAAACAAAAGGTTCAGGACATTAGGAATTCTTATAAAACATTAAAGACATAAAGAATTCTAAACAAAAGATAAAAAATATTAAAGAAATAATCTTTTCTTTCATTTTTTCTTAAAAAGCTTTCTTTTTTTTATTATTATTTTTAGTTGTGGCGGTAACCTTCTAATGAATGTTGGTCCAACACACGATGGAAGAATTGCTCCCATCTTTGAAGAACGTCTTCGACAAATGGGACAATGGCTCAAAATAAACGGAGAAGCCATTTACAACAGTAAACCATGGCTTTATCAAAACGATACAGTTACTAAAGGAGTTTGGTAAGAATTTATAGCAACTTTTTATAAAAATAAAAGAAAAATACATTTATTTATATACTAAACATTCAGATTTTGCCTTTTTTTCTTTGTATAGTTGTCTTCTAAAGTGTTCATGTTTTGGATGGACATGGTTAAAAGCGTTACATTTAATACAAGGTGTTCTGTGATATTTTCTTAAGTTTTATAATTCTGTATGTAGTACGGAAGGTTGTTCTAGATCTCTGGAAACGATTTGCATAAGCAGTTACTGTCCTCTGATGCAGACGTCCATGTGCTGTTAAGTGTGGAAATCTCATGTGCTTGGCAACAGCAATGTCTAAGAAAATCGAACCGTTTTGGGAAGTCTATATTACTGCTCTTTCCGACGCAAAGTATAGCTACTCTGCGATCATAAACTCATGCAGGAAGCGTGATTCTAATGTGTCAAAGAAAGAAATCTCTTGTGTGGTAAACAACACAGAACATTTAAGAATGGAACTAATTGTAGAAGGTTAAAACCATGCCTTTCCTCGGCCTGCTACCAGTCATACTCCAGACGTGATTAGGAAAGTAGCGGAAGCAATCAAGCAATTCAGAGGATTATTTCATTTATTTTTTATTTTTTTTGCGCAATTAAATAAAGCGCCTAAAAAACGATAATGTGTAACCATTTTTTAGGCGCTTTATTTAATTGCGAAAAAAAAAATTCATAGAGGCCAGCGGAGACTGGCACATGAATTTTCTATATTTTATTTTTAATGTTTATTTTTTATTTTTTATTTTATTCTTGGAGGTTCCACATTTTTTGCCAATTATTATACCTTTATGACTGCAATAAACCCGAGCAATTAACTACCGTCAAAGGGGTTACAAAAAGTTTTAAAGATGATATACAGGATGCCAAGTAACTTTTTCGAAAGGATTCATGATCATTGCAGAATAAATTTATAAGGGCAAGTTACACTTTCGTCGTGTTGCACAAAATGCAAAGGTCAACTCCCACTACTATCAAAGTGATGTGCTAGACCCAATTTATCGAAATGAGATTCCCCATTTATACGGTAAAGACATGTACAATTTATGGCCCCACTAACATGAAGCCTCTTAGTCACATCTCTACTTTTATTTCTGGAGAGAATGGAACAGGAAACAGGAATTCACACACTATCTTTCAGTGATATTCCTATGAAGTCACTAGATGCTGCACCAATAGATTTTTGTGCATTTGGATTCCTAAAATGGGCAGTAGCAAACAAGCTTCCCCCACGATAGATGGTCTCTGGAAAGGTTGTAAGGAGAAGTGAGCAAAATTCGATATGAGGGTACTCCATAACAGTTGGCTTCAATGGAAATTACGATACAGAGCAATAGCATCAGTAAAGAGCTATCAAATTGAACATATCGGCGATGAGAAACGGATTTTCTGCAGCAACGCATCACTGAAATTCGTTTCCAGAGATCCAGAACAATCCTGCGTTGTTATACTGCTAGTGACTATTATAAATACAGAAAAAAATGTACATCCCAATTATTTGTAGTTATTCGACTACTTTACATTTAAAGAACTCGTTTATTTATGTAATTTACTGATCATTTTTTTGTTTTTCAGGTACACAAGCAAACCTTCCGAGGAGAATTCCCCTGTCTATGCAATTGTTCTTCAATGGCCTGATAACTATAGTCTGTATTTAGACGATCCAATAGCATCTGATAGCACACAGATGTATCTACTGGGAAATAAAGAACCACTCAAATGGAAAGCGATTGGGAAAAAAGGAATCCAAGTGATTTTCCCACTTTTATCTGCTGATCAGATGTCCTCCCAATGGGCTTGGGTTCTGAAAATGAACAACCTTAAAAATAAAAAATAATGGTTAAACGAAGAGTAATTACCGAATTTCTTACATGAATTCCCAGAGCTTGAATCATTTAAGCGAAAGTAGTTTTAATGCGTATTAATTTTGTTGATTTTTTTTCTTTTGTTATTTAAAAAGTTATTATTACTTGTTATTTATCTAGTTTTCCTTGTTGAAATATTATTAAAAATTGAACAGCAGCCGAACAAACAATTTCTTTATATTATAAATAGTGACACTAAAAATTTCTTACTGTACATGAGGGAAGAGTGGATTAAAAAAAAAAGGTGATTGAACTTCTTCTTAATGCTCAGTAACCAATAGCCATCTCTACATTTAACCACTACCAGAAAGTCTACGGGTATCTGTTATATGAGAGGCTTCGTGGATTCCCTACCACCTTTAATGGATTATTCTATTCAGAAAAGTCATAGAGAGAGAGATCTAAAAATCTTCTTTCCTAACGATAGATTCCATTCTATTCAATCATACTGTGTTAATAAATTAACTTAAAAAAAATTAAGAGTCCCTTGAAATTATAATTCTAAGTATTATTATAGAAAATATTAAGATTAATAGCTTAAGAAAATTTGCTGCTAAATATTTGCAGCCATTCTTGACAGGGGAAGTACTTTATAGATAAAACTTACTGCTAAATGTATTTGAAGAAAGAGATAAATCATCTCATTCATTTTTCAATAGACTAATGCCCAAGTAAGTCACTTTTTTGCTAAATATAAGAGGGGTCGATTTCAACAGAACTGGCGACAAGTTTTGCAATTATCTTGTTTCAAATTGTCTTGAAGTAGAGTTACTTAAAGGACATCATATTTATTCTTCTGACTCCTGACTTATGATTGCCGATTAACATATATTAACATATAATTAAGAATGGTCTCTATATTTTACCCATCAGGACTGTAATTATTTTTTTAAAATTTAAATTCTCTAAACTAGATTATTTTTAATTACATTGTTATCTTATTTATTCTTAAAGATTAAAGAAAATAAATTAACGTGCATGTGTTTGAATTTGTTAAAAAAAAAAAAAAAAAATTAAAAGTGCACATAAATAAAGGTTCTCACACCATGAGCTATCATGTCGGGAATCTGGGACAGCTCTTTCAGCATATATTACCTTTGATGATAGCTCAGAGTGCGTGAATTACCCCTTCAGCTCCCTGAAGTGGCCCCAACAACCACAATGAAAAAACATGGTGCACAGCACGGCCTCAAAGAATTTAAAAGCAAGGCTCAAAAGAATTTAAGCAGGGATAGAGAAATTTTTTTCATCATTGTGGTGTTGATGTGGTTGGGGACCACTTTAGGGAGCTTTGTCTTGCACTCTGAGCTATCATCAAGGGTAAATCTGGCTGAAGAAGCCTAATAAGGCTGAAACAACTGTCCCAGATTCTCGACATGATAGCTCGGGGTGTAAGAATCTTTATTTATGTGCATTTTTATTTATTTATTTATTTATTTACTAGCCGGGTACCGTCGCTTCGCTCCGGAACCCTTGCATATATAGCATTTAAAAAAAAAAAAAACTTTATTTATTTAGCAAATTAATATTAAGATCGGAGAATATATGACGTCCCAGCCCGTTGTGCTTTCTCCGCTTAACTCAGGTGTATTGTGGGTTGGCGTCACACACCTGGGGTTGCCGCCACACACTTTACGGTCAGTTTGCCAGATTATTCCCTATCCCTTGGGAATTTCGAAAAATCCGACTTTATTCCTTGTCTACATCATAAAGGGAATCTCTGCAAAATTTCAGCTTTCTAGCTCCAAGGGTTGGGGTGGGCGTTGAAGAGTCAGTCAGTAAGTGAGTCAGGATTTTTCTTTTTACATGTGTAGATTTTCATGAAGTTTGTTTTGTTAATTTCATTGATTAGTTCTTTATAGATTATATTTGGATCTGTTATTTTCTCATTTTAAACTATCAGAGATTCGTTGTTTACATACTATTCCTGGTGTTTCGATATCGTGCTTATTTATGAAAATATGATCCATATTTGTTTTCGTATTTCCATGAATTGTACAGTTGTTTCTTGTTCCGTAAACAAAATTTTTGAAACCATTATTGCACTTTATTTGTAATTAATGAGATTAGGATTTAGTTTTGCTAAAATTTCTTTCAATTAAATCACATCTTAATTACTAAATAACAGTAAATTAAGTAACTATTAATTACTGACAGTAATAACAACGTCATACGCTTTCTTTAAAATAATTTTTTATTGGCAGAGAAATAAAAATTACACGAAATAAGAAGTAAATTTTCAAAATGAAAGTAAATTAGTGCAATCGGCAAATAAATGAGAAGGGAAATACGATTGATTGACGTTAATCGAGTCTGGAGGTTAACAGTGACAACAACAACAATTATTGGAATAGGATGGAAAATACAGGATTCATAGAACCATTACCCAGTAAAGTGACAAACGGAACCAACACGTGTGTCCTTCAATAGACCTATATGTCATTAAACTCATTGTTCTGTTTTCAAAATGATTATAAAGGAAACAGGCATTTCCTGGTTAATTGCCAACGCAATTGTGAAACAGGTCGACGCCATTAACTAATTTTTAGTTGAAATTAAATACGTACAATATGTCTGTAGATTTGATGGAAGCACTAAATACTCATGTTAAAACTATTCAATGAATATAAATATTCAAAATAGTTTACATCCCATGCGGAAAATCAATAATTTTTTCTGGCTATCCTTTCCTTTGCCATTAATTAACCTTAACTTCTAACTGCCAAAGAAACGAGAAACCGAAGAATAAGTGTAAGTTACCTGTCGACTTTTCTTAAACTATTGCAAATGGTGGCATATTCACTTCTGCTACTGCATATCAAGAAAATAATCCTTAACATTAAAGTTTTTACTCGTGTTGCCGAAATTTTGCTAATAAAGAACATTACACACACATTAAAACACAATTTTAAAAAACATATATATTTTAATTACATTGCACGACGACATCCCATGATCGGGGATATAACATTTAGCCTCATATGTTTGGGTTTTTTTTTAATGTTTTATTGTGTCTTAATATGTGTGTAATGTTATTTATTAGCAAAATAATCCTTAACTATACATTTATTTTATATAATACCTAATATTAATTATAACTTTACAACGAATTGAATAATAGAAAGCAAAATTAATAACATCAATTTATAAACAACAATGGGTAAGACCAAATTGTTTACCAAGTGACATTCTGGAACAGTTGTTTCACGCTCTTCGGCGCAGGGCCGCGCCAAATGGGGGTGCAAGGGGTGCACGGCACCCGGGCGGCATGTCTTGGGGGGCGACAGGCGGCCAATAATGTAGTGTAGCAATACTAATTAGGGGCGGCAACTTTTGTCTGGCACCCCGGCGCTAACACACCTTGGCGCGGTCCTGCTTCGGCGATCATCAGCCAGGAGCAGTCACCAGTAAAACAGCAAGGTTTCCGTACTGATGCTAATATGAATGATCATCGGAAGCGCAGTGGTGCCTCAAAAGAAAAAAGGAACAATAAAAAACTCATGTGCCAGCCTGCCTCAATGAATTTTTATGCTTTAAAAAAATTCATTGAGGCCTGCGAACGGCTGGCACATGAATTTTCTCACTAATTTTTCATTAGTGAGTTTTTTTATTGTTCATTTTTTCTTTTAAAGCGCCACTGCGCTTCCGATGAACATCAATTTATATTTAAATTATTATCAGATGGCAACTTAGAAAAAATGCTCATTTAATATTTTCCAAACCGTTACTTGCAGTTCAAAGCAGTTGCTATCAAGGCGGAGGCTTGCCATGAGGTTGATGTGCTTGAACCCGGGTTCGAATCGCTGAACCGGCCTGGATGTTTCCTTTCTCTCCTGTTTGTCTGCTTCTTTTCTCTTTCTCTTCAGATTCGCAGCCAAATCGTAATGGGTTCCTGAGGAAGGAATGAAAAACCACCTCAGTATCTGCTCCAAGAAATATGGTTAAAAAAAGGTACGAGGTTGCTGACTTGCCATTAGACCTGTCATGTGATAGAACATGCACAAACACAAAAAAGTTACCTGAAATTAATGATACAACAAATAATTTATTATTATTATTATTATTATTATTATTATACAAGATCACTGCAAAAGTTAAGGGGACGTTAGGTCATAATTTACCTAATTTATTACACTTATTACGAAATCTTCAATCAATTTTAATTTTTCATTTCTCACCTGTGTATTAGACCAGAATCAAACTGTTGACAATATTAATGATTAATTTGTCTGCTAACCTACAATAGTACCGATGTTTATTCTACGGAAATTTAATTTTGTATATATATTATTTCTAAAATTATAATTTTTAGTCGGATTGTTACTCCGGAGAATTAAGTATTTATATATATTAATTACTTATATAACTATATTATATATTAATTTTCCGGAAGTAATAAAGTTTATAGTTAGGTAAGAAGTGTTGGGCATTTACTTAAAAGATATTTTCTATATTTTTCATCTCATTTCGTTTCGGTCCCAGCATTCTAACAAATATCAATAAATGATTTGTAAATTTATAGACATTCTTTTACTTCAAGACAGAGCGAAAAACACCAGCTGTGTGTTTTTTGTTTGTTTTTTTTTGTTGTTTTTTTTCGTTACCATATTTGAATAGTTTACTATATCCTTAATACTATATCCTTGTGGTTTATAATCTTAATTTTTGTATAAGAGTAAGACATACATTTTGATTTATAATTGAGAGTTTTAATTACAATAATTTCCCCAAGTTGGAACACGCATTATTATTTTTTTCTTAACTTTGAAATAAACTACATTGGATTTCGGAAATTAAAATTACGAATTATTAAATTACAAATTTGGTGCTATTACTGTTGAACTGTCAATTACAAATCAAAATGCGATCTTACAAGTTGAAACTATAAAGCTTTTATTTCTATTAAGCAAAGTAAATAGTAAATATAGTCAGCTTTTGACTGTATTAGTATTCAAGGTAATGATAAGTGACTCAAACATAGAAACAAAAACATACCGGTTTTATTTAGCACTAACTTCTACTAACCATAGACAAATAAAAATAAATATCAATTTGGTACTTGACTCCCATGGTGCTTATTGAAGCAGAAATATGAGTGTTATTGTTAGAGTACCATGGGAATATCTCTGTAAGCTGTGAAGTAAGTGGGAAACTACTATTGTTTAAGGTAAAACCCATCATCTCAAATGAATGGTCATTGTAAAGTTCGATGGCTTCTAAAGAAAGAAATATTAAACACTAAGGACAAATGTATCGAACCGAAAGACCACCAATCCAGCAGCAACAGTTTGAGTTCGGAATGTGAGGTATGTTCCGATTGTGATCTTGAATGCGGATGTTACTTAAACATTATGTTTCTTTCTATTACCTTTCTTCCGGTAAATGTAAAGGCTGCAGAACTGTAGAATATTATTCTTACTAATTCCACTATTTGTTGTCAAATAACGATTTGTTCCTGACATCACACAGTCTGTTCTTTTTGCGACTAACTGGGACCAAAGGCAATCCGGAAAATGGAAAATCCGGATAATATGGATAATAAGCAAAACAAATCCTTAAATAAACAGACTTACCGTTTATTACGATAAAAAAAACTAAGTTTTGTAGCTTCAACGCCCTGTGACACTCTAGTAAAGCTTTCTTAAACTCGACAAAAAGCATTTTATTACCATAATTTATTTTACAATCTATGCAGGAACTGTACATTTAATCAAAATAAAAAGCGAATGTACTTATAGTTATGTTCTTGCTATCATAGTTAAAAATTATTATCTATGTAAACATTAAATAAAAAAAAATGTCTACAAATCTGATCCGGATTATCCGGAGATCCGGATCAACGAGGGCCGGATAAACGAAATTGTAGCGTACTTTGGAAAACCATAACAAAAGTTTTATCTGCAAAAAAGAAATCGTAACTTCATAGCTTTACAGTCTGCGCTGTGGGCTATACATTTTACGAATGGAAAAATTAATATTCATTGAAGCTGAATGAGTTTCAGTTAACGAGCAATTTATTTTATATCCCAGTATCAGTATAGAATCCAAAGGATTTTACAGATTTTGTCTAATGTTTATATCGTCTCTTAATAAAGAAAGGAAATGAAAAAGACGGGAGTTTAAAACAAAGTAGTTTTAGATTGCACTTTTAAATCGAAATACATATATTCCGTCTTCCATCCGTCCGTTTTTGATTAAATTAGCTCAAAGACTACTTATCCTAAATCTGAAATTTTAATGTTGGTTTCAGTTTTTTTAAATGAAAGATTTCTATTATTTTTTTTCGCGCACACTTATCGGCACAACCGGATCAGAAAAATTCTGATCAGAAGGAATTATAGTCCGTCTAAGTCAGCTAGGCAGTCCCTTCTCAGGCGTTGGGACTGAGAACTTGAAAAAATAGGGGAGAAAGGGTATAAGATAAGTGGGGGTAGGGAGGAAAGATTACAACAGTGTTGGCAGAGCCTGACCTCATTATAATCGGCTTTAAATAACTATATTTCCGAAGAGCTGAATTCTCAAACTACTAAAAGAAGGATCACATAAGGCCTTTTTTTAATTCCGTAACAATACCCTGATACCCTTTCACCCCTGTTTTTTCAAGTTCTCAGTCCTAACGCCTGAGGGGACTGCCTAGCTGACTTAGACGGACTATACTTGTGTTGATTTCAGTGGGAGACGCAAACTGACCGTTCAGAAATTTCGACGTCTGAAGCGGAATTTTTCCGAAGGTCTGCGCCCAAATATCCGCCACGATCAGATCAGAAAATTCTGATGGAATCATTTGTATAGATTTCAATGGGAGTGCGAAACATTGAGGCTTCAGAAATCTTCAAAAATTCTGAAATCCGATCTGAATTCTAACCAGAGGATACTGTGGGAAAAATCCTAAGGGAAAAAAAAAAAAAAATAAATAAGAAGTTAATATTACTTTATTTTCGTGTCTTAAATTTACCAAAACTGATTACGCTTTATTTTAATAAGATAAAATAATTAATAAATCTATAAATCTTAAAAGAGTTCATATCTTTTTTAATTAACCAGGTTAATGAATGACAAGTGTTTTTTGTTTGTTTTTTTAATTTTAGTCTATTTTTTTCTAGGACAGTGAAGCTCATCAAATAATGAAAAATAATACGTTGTTTTTACCTATATAAATACAAAAACAAAAAATACTAAAAACAAAAACAAAAAATACTAAAAACATCAAAATAGCTATTCTGAAAAATTTCCAAATCAAAACCAAATCCTAAAATTTTTAATATAAAATATATTTATTTAATATCACTGACGAACAAAAACTGTTTATTTATTTATTTATTTAATGAATTATTAATGTACAGTAGTTACATGACATAATTGTAATAATTATCATAAGATTCATAACCATTAACGAAGAATTATCATATGGGAGAAAATAAGACAACAGATGCAAACGCGAGGTTAAAATATTAATTTTTTTGTCAAGATTTTCTTTTTAATAATTTTAGTTGTCGTTGTGTTTTTTTTAATCAAAAATGAGTTGTCGTTATATTTGCTTAAAATTGTATAAATCTGTAGGGGCAGCTTTAAATGAGTTTTAACTGCAAATTTTTTTTTTTTTTTTTTTCCTCAACCTTAATAATTTTACTTTATTTTTTATTTTTTTTTTGTTATCTAACAAAAATAATGACTGCTTCTTAACAGCTGTTACCGACTCCATTGTGTGAAAAAAAAATAGTTTCTTTTGTCTTTCCTTCTGATGCGCGCGCAACCTTCAGTACAAATTCCGAGGTAGTGTGCGCACTTCTTACGGCCAGCGTTCTGATCGGATCCGTTCTGAACCGTACAAGTGTCCGTTAAGCTTTGGAGCTAGAAGCCAAAACAACTACTTATTATTCAAGCGGTAACATCACGGTATCTTAGATATTATCGTGATACTACCGCTTTCTAAGAGAAGTAGAAAGCAGTAAAACATATTTACAGTCTATATACAGTGGAACCCCGCTATTCGTACACAATCCGTTCCAGGAGGCAGTTCGAATGGCGATTTGTACGAATGACGAATCATTTTTTCACATAAGATATAATGTAAATTGGATTAATCCGTTCCAGACCCACAGATGATTGCTTATATAAACCTTTGTAGTAATATGTTAAGCCTAAAATACATAAAAACTATGAAAACAATAAATGTATAGGCCTCTATTATTATTTCTTTCTTTTTCAATATAGACGATATGGTTGATTTCGCCATGCCATACTGAGTTGCCAGGTCAGAGACACGAGTTCCACTTTCAAACTTCGCAACGAGTTCTTTTTTCAATTCAATTGTCGTTCTCACTGCTTTCCTTTTAGGCTTAGTTGAATCAGTAATCTTTTTTAGACCCATGGCTGCACTATTTTTAATAAAAATAACAAAAAATAACAATAAAATATCACAAAGTTTCACGAAGCTTGCGTGGATGATGCATAGCGTACAGAAGCTAGCACGATACTGAACTGAAGCGACCGCGTGGCGCGGCCAGTACCGAGGTCACGCTGTCCGAATCGCGAGCAAGCGTACGAATGACGAGTTCAATTTTACTTGAAAAAGTTGTACGAATAACGAGTTGTACGAATAGCGAGGCGGACGAATGGCGGGATTCCACTGTATATAAACAAAGAAAGCCAGCAAACAAAAACTGTAAATTAATGAAAAGAACGAATAATTTATTTATTATTGATTAAAACAAAACATAAATTTATTTTTAAAGGAAAGAGAAGATTAATAGAGTTGCAACAGACCCTTAGTCTGTTTTTTTTAGTTTTTTTTTTTTTTTTTAATGTCTCATCTTAACTCAAAAGCTGTTTCTCATAGCAAGGCTGAAATTTTAGAATTTAATTTATCGTAGTTTGGAAAAACTGGACTAAACAATAAACACCTAGAAATAATGGTTAAGTTTAAAGTGAAAATTCTCAAATGCTAGTATTAAGTTTTCGAATTGTAAACCATTCAATTGGAATTACAGTAGAACCTCATTATAACGGACTAATTGGGGCTGAAGGTTGTCCGTTTTAATGAAAGTCCGGTTTATAACAAATAATTCTATATCGGTGTAATGCATCAGGGTGTACATCAATGAAAGGACAATAGTTAGCTATAAAAAGTACTTAACGACATGACTCAAAGGTTACTGACTAAAAACTGATGAGTGTGTGCGGCAATTTGTGGAATTTCAGACAATAACGAAATTAAATGATCGGTAGAATTGAAAAAGCAAACGAAGGAACAACGCTACAAAGTTGCGAGTCCTTCCTTGTAGCGTTGTGCCTTAGTTTGCTTACTCAATTCTTTGAATCATCGGGCACGTTAAAATTTTTTTTTCATTAAATGATCGATGTTTAATCGCTTGCTTGGAAATGTAAAACTCGTCAGATAAACATATGCATCCTTTATTATTATTATATTTTTTTAAAAAACTGTCCGTTATAAGCGATGTCCGTTATAATGAGGTCCGTTATAATGAGGTTCTACTGTATTTAATTATTATTAATTACAATTTACTTTAATAATAGGAATTCTGTAAATTTGTTATTGATGTTAAATGTTTATTTACATTGAAACTTAGGTTTTCCCGATATTTGTCGAAAGGATGATACGTTGATGAATCATCATTTACGAAGTTATTATACAGTCAACAACAGGATAATCTTTCAACTCTGAAATGGCTGAAATATTTCTATATTGCAGACAAATTTTGATATTAGAAACAATATGAAAAGAAAAAAAATCCTATTTCTGTACTAATATTGTCTGTCTGATAGAGAGTAAAGAAGACGTGAATTTGTAAGCGCTTCATGCATTTATGCAGCTGTGAATACGTCTCTCTATTACTAATGATCATTATTTCGAAAGAATGGTTTCGCAGTAAGGGGATTTTTCAAATACATCTGCTGAACATGTTTTTTTTTTTTTTTTTTAAATTATTATTATATTCCGCCTTCAAAAACATTTGATAGTCATTAAACCAAAGCCGTCATTGCAGAACCATCGTCCTTTCAATAATGTTGGTGTTACTTTGTGTAGCAGTGCTCGGATTTCTGTTCTTAATGTATCATTTAAATCCACGTTTTCAGTTTTACTTAAAAGTTGCGTATTTTTGCTTAATAACAACAATAATCTGTGCATTGATAATACCTTTGAATGTTTTCAGTAAGAAGCGTGCTCCAAATATTAGGTAAGTACATCCAGTTAACATTTCAGAAAATTCAGTATCACGTTTAAAGATAAAGTCCGTTAATGTTACTGGAAACTCCTTTAGTTGGAGCTGAAGCAGTAAATAAGAATAGGAGAAAATTAAATAAGTGCAAGTTGCTTTGTTAAATGGTAAACTCAATTTTTAGTGTTTGTATTGGACTAACAATTTTTAATGTTTGTATTGGACTAACAATTTTTAGTGTTTGTATTGGACTAACAATTTTTAGTGTTTGTATTTACTAGTTTGTATTGTAAGTGTGTCGGCAAAGATATTGGTATTAATCAATTCATTAATCCAATACTGAACAAATTTAAAAACATTTTAGCCCTTCAAACACAATATGAAGAGTCGTCGTGCATGATATATATCTATATTAAGGATATGCTGTATGGTTAATTAGAGAAGGGTAGTTAGGGATGTTGTAATTGGTTAAGCTTTCGATATAGTTACTGGTTAAACAAAAACAAAAAAACAACAACAACAAAATAGCACAAGCACCATACATTTTTAATGCAACTGTGATTTAGTACATTTTTATTAAGCTGCTTGTTTACCTTATATTCCAAATAATTTTTTTTCCTTGTTTTCGTAGACCTATGTGTTACTGGTTGGATTTTTTTTTCAAAGTCTACGATCTTCAGTGGGAGCTGACAGGAACAGAATATATCGAAAAAGATCATCCAGTTGTTATAGTTATTAATCATCAAAGTTTCCTTGATCTTATAGGTAAAATTTAATTCATTCGAATAACAATTCAATTACTTTCTGATGTTACTGTAAAAAAACTCTGTAAAAAAATATATTTCTTTATAATGGACCTTACGGCTCAAGTATATCCAAGATTTTCTTCTTACACTTCTTTTAATTTTATACCTTCTCATTACTTTATTTGCTGTAGTTAAAATTACAAAATTTAATAAAGGTCCTCTTCGTTCCATAAAATAATTAAGCAATAATTAATAATAGGAAAGCAGATACTTTGAAAGTATCTTATAAAAGTTCAATTCTTTTAAAAATTACATCAAACATCAATAATACTTTTTAATCCTAAAAAATATAAGAAAATATTTTTAAAGATACAGGAAGAAGTTTCTTTCAAGCTAAATTTATTAATTTATCATATCATATTCGAGCCGAGGAATCAGATTCGACCATAAATTGTTGCCTGGCTGTTTCTCCTCGTAAGACAGCCTTGAGATTACCCTATTTCTACGGCATACGGTTGATTCTATCTGAATTTGAAATCATTCATAAATTGATAGAAATACGTTGACCTAATTTTTTTAAGTAATTTTAAATAATAAGCTATTTCAAGAAAACTTGTGCTGCTTGGAATATATGCTTCTTTTTGTAAAAATATTCGTTTAACTTTCTTGAAACAAAACAGTCCTTAAACGTTAACGTGTTATTCATTCTATATAGGTGCATTTCACATATACAAGTATATTCATCCATCTGTTCCCGTTGTGAAAAACGATTTCTACTGCTATGGCTCCATTGGATTGCTGTTATGGTTGGATGGATCAATTTTCATAAACAGATCACGACCAAAAGAAGCTAAAATGACTCTGAGAAATTCCATACGCACATTACAAGATAAAAAGGTACGAGTTTTTCTTTCATTCAAATTTTTCTTCGTCTTAGAATTATCACACTTCTCTCTTAGTAAAAGAAATTATATACATTACTTAAAAGTTCATTAGTTAATGAACTTAATTATTTCAGTAGGAAAATAAAATACTCCAACAGTTGTCAGCTTGCAAACTAATTATGTAGTAGTTCACAAGTAGACATCTTTCGTAGTTTTACTGCAGAATTTAGTCTTTTCGAGATAATCAATTTTCACAACAGAAACATTCCAAAATGAAACCGAATGCTCTTTGAAATGGCAAATAAAGTTAAATTTATCCACACAGACTAAGAACCAAATAAAGGAAACATCGCAAAGTTTAATTGATTTTAGCGGGTATCGATGTTTCTACAACTCTCTGCTTTGTTTGTTTGTTTGTTTGTTTGTTTGTTTTTTTAAATTAGGGTTTTTTTTGTGGAAATACTGTGGAAAGGTCTATGTTGGCCCTTCATATCTATTGAATTTTTTTTTCTTTAGTGTTTTTTATTATATAACTTTCTAAAATTTTCCTAATTCTTAAATCATTTTCTATGTATAAAATTTTGATATTACTGCTCATTATATGACCCTTTCTTAAGCAATGGTCCGCAATGTCTGATGCATCTATGTTTTTGTTTTTTAAAACCCTTCCGTGGTCCAAAATTCGTTCTGAAAACGTTCTTTTTGTCTCTCCGATATAAAAATCATCGCATGTTCTACAGTCAATTCTGTATATAACTCCCTTTCATTTTGTAAATTTTTCAGAGTAATTATTTTTCTTTAAAATATTAGTCATATCTATTATTTTTTTCAAATAAGTTTCGTCTTTGCTCGTATTTCTGTCAACTCTTCTTATAAAATTTTCCACGATATTCTTTTTTATGCTAATTCTATGTCCTAAATTAAAATTCATAAACAACCAAATAAGATATTACAAGTCATTCAAAATAAAAGAAGTGGAAAAGTTTGGAAACAAAATATTTATTCCATATCTTAATAAAAATAGTGTATTATTGAAAAATCTTTGTAAATCATTTAATATAAATATAAGTTTCAGATATAAGAACAAAATAAAAAATTTATTATGTAAAAAAATAAATTATAGTGACAGACAAAATGAAATGGGCGTTATATACGGAATTGACTGTAGAACTTGCGATGATTTTTATATCGGAGAGACAAAAAGAACGTTGTCAGAACGAATCTTAGACCACGGAAGGGTTTTAAAAAACAAAAACATAGATGCATCAGACATTGCGGACCATTGCTTAAGAAAGGGTCATATAATGAGCAGTAATATCAAAATTTTATATAAAGAAAATGATTTAAGAATTAGAAAAATTTTAGAAAGTTGTATAATAAAAACACTAAAGAAAAAAATTTCAATAGATATAAAGAGGCCAACGTAGACCCTTCCACAGTAATGTTAGTAAGAGATATAGTAAAAACTGATGTGAATGAAACGATAACAATTGATATATTTAATTATTGATATTATTATTATTTTTATTACGAAACAAGTAAGGCCCTAAATTAATTCAGCGTAATAATAAAGTTAAATAAGTTGATATGTCATTGTAATAAACAATAGAAATTATTGCATAAACGTGTTTTCAAATTGTTTTTTATGTTGTTGTATTATTTTCCAAAATAAGCATGAGTATGTTCGCTTAAGACGAACAACTTCCAGAAAATCTGCGTAGTATTTAATAAAGCAAATTTAAATACTAAAAATATTGTGTGCGGAGTTTTTGGAATGAAATGTAAACAATTGTTAGGTGACTAATTAGTGGGTAAATGTTGTTTGGTCACTATAATAATGAAATTTAATTATCCCTTTTCACTGTTAAGGCAATCTAATAGAAATAATACAGACATTAACTTCAATGTTAGTCCACAACAATGCTCCACAGAAACGGATTTGTTGAGATGTTTTTTCTCAAAATTTAATTAAGTTCGTTATAGTGCACCTTAAACGTAATATCATTTTTCTCCTCTTCTTTCACAGAAAAAGTGTATTTCATAGAAGACATCAGTAACGTTTTGGTATTCAGTGGTTTGAAGCAAAATACATGAACATATCAAATAAATTTAATTATTTAAAATTATAGGGGAAATCTCACGTGAAGGGGGACACCACATCTTACCAAATTTCATCAAGGGCGAGGCGGGGTCCAAATCTTTTTAAAAAACACCTCACGCCCCCCCCCCCCTTTGTGAGCTATTGTGATAGCGACCAAAATCGGTAGCTAATGCGTTTGTCCTGTCCGTCCGTGTCTATCCACCCCTTCAGAGGCCCAAACACTGTAGGAATGGGGTATTTTCAGGGGCCAACTCCCCCCATCCCATATTCGAGATATTTGGCATTGTTCTCATTATGCACTCCTAAAAACTCCCGAACGGAAGGTCGAATCGACTAACGGACTTCACCATCGTGTTCAGCGACCCAAACAACATAGGAATAGGGTATTTTTAGGGGCCAACGCCTTCCCATGTTCGAGATATTTAGCATGTCCCCCTAAAACATGCTAAATATCCCCCTAAAAAATCCCGAACGAAAGATCGGATCGACCAACGGACTTCACCATCTTGTTGAGAGGTCCAAACAACGTAGGAATGGGTATTTTCAGGGACCAACGCCCCCCATGTTCGAGGTATTAGACATTGTTTTCATTGAATTTCCGCTATTAGCTTAAATGTTAGAAATGCAACCGTATCATTTCAGTTGTTAGCTTGATGGTTAAGGTTCCGAACCCATAAGTGAAGGTTGTCAGTTCAAACCCGGATATCTTACTTTTTTATTTTTTCTGATTGTCCACGTGGATTTTTTTTTTCTTACTTTCCTTTTTTTTATTTTTTTTTCTAAACTGTTTTTAGATTTATTCCTTAGACATTATTGTACTTCCTGTTTTTATTATTATTATTTTTTTTATTATTATTATTATGGGTCGCTCTTAAATTTATGCTTTAGCACAAATTATTCACTTGTTTTAATTGTGTGTTGTTTGTCTTTATACGTGATTAAAATTATGTAGATTTAGACAATGTAAGAAAGTAATGCTTTTTTTTTTTTTTTTTTATTTTTCAAAAAAAGGGGGGGGGGTTCTTGTTTTTATTCGATAAATTTTACTATTCAAAAAATTCAAGGAAATTTTCTTTTTTAAAACAAAGACATTTTAAGGAAACATTTTAAGGAAAGTGGACCTGAAGTCCTGTCAGTAACCTCTTGCAGTTTAATGTTTGATACGCTTAATATGCATCGGAAATAAAAAAGGTCAAAAAAGTTTTAGAAAGTAATTTTATGACAATAATATTCATGTTCGTCAATCTATTTTCTTGTTATTTTTTATTTTGATAAGTTTACAGTTTCAGTCCTACGAGATCCTACATGAATGGGATCTGTTTATAGGTTCTGTATAATATATCATTTATAAGGTTTTACAGATTATATATATATAAATATTTGTTATACCATTATAAAAGTATTGTTAATTAATAAATATAATAGTATTACTACATAGTAGTATTAGTGTAAATATAACAATATTAATGTAAATTTAACAGTATTATAACTAAATTAATAACAATTCTAATTTTTTAATGTTTATATTTAAACCATTACAATCCAAAAAACAATTTTTTATTATATAGTTTATTATTTTATTTAACATTCTATTTACGTTATTAGTGTCTGTATTGTTAAGATGTACCCAGCAACAAAATCCATAATTTATTAATGAGTGAATAAATGATTTATATATTAGTATCTTATATCTTATAGAAAAGATATTTTGTATATGTTTAATTATTATATTAATTATATAAATAATTATATTAATGAGTTGAGTTTATTTAGCATATATAAATAATGAGTTTTCCAAGTGAATTGATCATTAATGAATAAACCTAGATATCTATTTGTATTAATTATTTCCATAGTTTCACAATTGCATCTTTGAGAGTTCTTGTTTTTGTTCATCAAACAATTATGATTATGATATTTTATTTTTTTATTTAAAAATTTATTTTTTGTTCTTATTATCATTATTTTTTTTTTTTTACTGTTTATTTTCATTTTATTATTATGTATCCATACAATTAATTTATTAAAGTCTTTTTGTATATTTTTTCCTGCAGTTTTCATTTACATTAATTAAGATTATATCATCAGCGTAAGATAAATTTTCAATGTTGATATTGTACTATATAAAGTATTTAAATATATTATAAATAAAAGTGGTCCTAAATTTGAACCTTGAGGGATTCCAGTTTTTAAGTTATATGTTTTGCCTATTTTTGAATTTAAATTAATTCTTATTTTTCTGTTTTTTAAATATTTTTTTAATATTTCTATCGTATTTCCTCTTATGCCAATATTAAATAATTTTTCTACTAATATCTCATGATTTATACTGTCAAACGCTTTTTCATAATCAATAAAAATTATATAAATACACTGTCCTTTGTTTCGGGCAATATTAATGGCATTTTGAAAACTTTGAAAGAGTTTGTCAGTACTTAAATTTTCTTGATATGCAAATTGTTCTTTTTTTAGTACTGTATATTGTATTTAAATAGAAAGTTATATATTGAGTTGGTTAAATAAGTCTCTATAATTTTTGACACATTAGAAAGAACAGAAACTGTTCTATAATTTTTGATTTCGTAGAATTTTCCTTTTTTATACACAGGAGTTATTTTTGCTGTTTTCCAAATATTCGGGTATATTCCATAATCATACATGCTCTTTGAAAGTTCGTATATTATAATTGCAAATGTATCTATATAGTTTTTCTTATCCTTTACTGTAATATTATCGATAACAACAGTATTTTTATTTTTTATATTTCTATGATAAAAAATAACTCAAAAAGTATTGAGCTAAAGTAAGCTAAAAGTTTACTGATTTACGTTGTCATAAGAATGGTCCCATTGATTATTATATCCCGAATTTATAATTGATCTATAATGACAACACAGTAATGTGGGAATGTATAACCATCAGAATAAGTAACTCAAGCTTTATCCAGGAAAAACAATAAATAATTGAAAATGTCAGAGCAAGTATTTTTTTGAAATGCTAAATTAGACATTCGAACTAGAATTAACTGCTACCATATTTCTGAAAAAGATTATTCATTGAATCGGGGTTCTTTTCAGCAATTGGGATTTTAAAAGAATTATTATTTTCAAAGATGACACATCTTTCCCAGAAGTTTTTAACAACAACGGGATGTAGTTTCTCTGTTATGAAATTTTGTAGAAAGGACAACGCGGTATTACCATTTAGTCAAATGACACAATGGAGATATGTTTTTCCCTTTCAAAATCCTATTTAAAAGAAATGAGAAAAATGGCAGGTTTTTTTTTGTCATAAGAAAATTAATTACTTTATTTTGAAGAATTTCGCCACATCGTAAATCATCATTCTTTCGTCATCGGTAATCATTCAATACATATTTCTATCTCACTTCGTTTTATTTATTTTCTTACTTATTTTATTTAGTTTTACTAATAGTTACTTTAGGACATCTGATTATTTTTATCTAATTTAAAAAAAAAAAAAAGGATAGTAAAAGAAAGCCTGTGTGAAAACCCGAGAAAAATTTATATCAGGTCGTATATTTTAAGTTCAAAATGGTTAAATGTTGCCAAACTGGATAACTTTTGTTGACATTAAATCTGCCTTGATGACACATTTTCTGGAAATTGCGATTTTATAATTAAATTATTCGGGCTTCTGCTTATTTTTGCTTACAGGGGGGGAGGGGTCTAAAAGGACTAAAAATGTGCTTACGTAATACTTGAACGGCCCGTTAGGGCTACCGCAACTTTATCAACAGTTTCTTCTGATATTCGTCTTGGGTCTCTGCCCGGTGCTGCTGTCCACTTTCCCGTTGTCTCAAATTCGCGAACCATACATCATAACTTTGTTATCAATAGTGATCCTCGACTCCTTCTGATTCTTCTGATACACCCGTATTCACGTAATGCCCTATTGGAATTCGAATGCAACTGATAATAAAGCTTCACGAGTAAAGCTCGTTCAACATGTGTTGACGGCATTGCTGTGCTCTTGTTAAGAGTAGTGCCTGAGTCATCGTGTGATAGCCTTTTCAAGGAGAGCTGCATCTGCATAGCTGAGAGCAGCACCATATGCCCCATGGTGGTGATTGTGTGAACTAGAAACTTTTTCTCATGATTGCACTCCCGATGACCCATAAGCCTAAAATCCAAAGTTTGAGATCAATGCGCCTAATATTTATCAACTTATGGCGTTTCAAACACCTCACGTTATTTCTTGGACACCTGGTATTTAAGATCCTCATTCGTACTAGAAAAGATCTACATGTGTTGTATTATATTTTTAAATTAAGTTGTTTCTTTTAATTATTCCATAATCGCTAATTTTATTGCACGGTTATTATATGTCTAAGAATTCTATTTTTATAGTATATCCAGTTCAAAAAACATTTGAAAGTATCAATTAACAATAAAAAACAAGTACAGATCGGATTCTTAATGTAGTTCTCAACTTCAAATTGCTTTCTAAAAAACTCGTTCTAAAAAAATTTAAGCTTTTTTTTTTTGCACAAGTAATAATTACAGAATGGTTTATATATCGTATGTTTTTCTCTCATAAAAACAAAGCAAAAACCTTTTTCCTAAGAAAACCATAGGAAACCCCATACATAGTTCATTTTCGGCCGCTTCCTGTATAACAAGACCGGAACTTCCCTACCTATATCTGTCCAATAATGTGTGACTCAAGACTGTCCGACTTGTAGTTTGTGACTGTAGGGGATGGGATATCTTTTATCTTCGGCCATTACCTGTGAGTAGACAAGTAATCTAGTCAACCTCCTCCTCACGCCCTTATTGTGTGACCTGCATGTTTACGGAGAATAGCTGATTTATCTTTTTTTATTAGCAAACTACAGAAGCGATACGACTCTTAATGCTGACAATGAATTTGTTTCGGGATTAAAAATGCATCTATTTTTTTCCCATTTCAAACTTGCGAATTCTTCGGTTTGATTTAAGTTAATTGGATATAGGCAACCTCGAGAAAATATAACCGGATTTCATCAGTTCCAGTAAAGGAAAAATTAAAAGTAAATTGTTGATATTCGAAAATTATTGTAACTTACAAATACAGATTGTTTTTTTCTTTTTTTTTTCTTATACTTTTACGAAGGAAAGAATTTGTTAAAATAGAAGCAAAACAATAAAAAGCAACATTTTGAAAAGAAGAAATGCTTTTAGCTAACATCTCATCTTTTCTTTATCTTTATCGGATTTATTATTAAAAAAAACCAGTAGAATAACGTGGAAATAAGTAAATGAATGCAATCATTCCTTATTACACTAAGCAAAGCTTTTAAAAAGTTACAAATAGTAATGTTCCAGAATGAAACTGGGGGAAATGATCAGTCATCGGTCATTAGGAGTCGAAATCTATACAAGATGTTTATTCAACATTTCTTTCTAGAAATAGATAGCAATAAAATAATGATAAAACTGTAATTATAACATGATATGTTCATTATATAATGGAAGGGCTTAGTGGAAAAAGGGGGGATATCCAATTTTTTTTAAGATATTTCGTGTTTTGTTAGACACAGAAAATATTCAACACTAAAGCAATTAAGATATTAATTGGTTAGATATTGAAGTAACTTCCTGCAAAGGCCGCGCGGTTGGCGTTGTCGCTAAGACACTGGCCTCTCACCTCTGAGTACCGGGTTCGGTTCTCATGTGGGTTTCGTTGATAGTGGCGATCCGCGCTGTTCAGGTTTTCCCGGGGTTCTCCCGTTTCCCCTGCATTTCTCACACCATTCTTTCTCTCCGTCTGTTCTTCTTTCCGTGGGATAGCACAAAAGATCTTTCAGGTCGACGTGCTCGGCTGTCAAGCCACCCACATTCACAAGTAATCTAATCTAACTTCCTCTAATGTAAACTTTTTGTTTATATTGATTTTTAAATAATTTCAGTAATCATATGTAACATTTTAGAACAGAAGAAAAATAGAACTTGAATCGAAATGAAGTCTTTGTTACGTGCCTTCTTCCTGCTGTTATCCTTCCATTTTTCGGGATTTCTGTTCTTTTTCCTTTATTTATCTGAATTTCTTCAGTTTCGTCCATTGAGGGCACATTTATTTCACATCAGGCAGATTGCTTGAAAATATTACAAAAGAAAGCTTTTCTCCTATTGGTCAGTTGGGAACACAGTGGCCAATCAGAATCGAGACTTTTAAAGAAATATGGGATAGCCTCCTTATTACACTCTATATTTTTGTAAATCTCTTAAAAACGTTTTATGTTTATATCTTAAATTTAAAAATGGGGCTATATCACATTATGTACTTAGCTTAGCTTAGCTACTTAGCAGATGGCGTTAGCTTACATAATATACAGCTACGTTTTGGCCAGGATGAGGGACACCCCCTTTTTCCACTAAGCCCTTCAATTATAACATTATTACCGTATATGCTCCAATAAACGCCGAAGCTCTTATTGTCGCCGGTCTCTAATAAGCGCCGGGCTGCAGAGGGGACACATCCAAATAGTAGCTGGTCTCTAATAATAGCCGGTCTCTAATAATAGCCGGTCTCTAACAGTAGCTGGGTCTTTGATATTTGCCTACCGGTACTAGTGTAAGCGTCCGTATCTTTACAGTCGTGCATAATACCTTACGGTACACTGCCTTACAAAATGCCGCCAAAACGGTCATTTGACATTGCCTTTAAGATTCGCGCAGTGCAATACGCGAAAGAAACTTCCGGTGAGGCGGCCGCCCGTCATTGAGGATTCGGATGACGAATAGCAGCGAAAGATACAGAAAAACATCGCCATTTTACTTTAACAGTCTTATGTAGCAAGTAAAATTCAAATAAAGTAGCTATTCATAATATTAGCCGGTATTTATGTGTAAAAATATTGCGTTCCGAAGGTTTTTGTTAATAATGGCCGGCCTCTAATAGAAGCCGGTCTCTATTAAGCGCCGGGAGACGAGGCTAGTTTTGCAAATAAACGCCGGGGGCCTCTATTGGAGCATATACGGTATATAAACATAACATGATATGTTTATTACTGAAAAAAAAAATTCATCACTTTCAAAATTTCTATTTTTGCTTTTACAGATGAATATCATCATATTTCCAGAAGGAACCAGAAATGGCACGGGGTCAATAATGGAGTTTAAGAAAGGAGCCTTTCATTTAGCTATTGACGCACAGGTAACATATTTTCGACTTCTATAATTAACGAGTTTATTATTTAAATATATTTCTTACAGAGGGCTTTAATATTTACGAAATCAACTGTGTTCGAATCTTAATGAAAAAACAAATGTTTTAGTTTATAGTGATTTTATGTAGATTGCATTACATTTTGCTTTGAGAATAAAGAGAGAAATAAACGTGAACAAGCTTATTAATAAATACATTTCTTACTGTATTTGAATTTAGTGGAAAAGTAATAAATAAATAAATAAATGGTTTCGTAAGTTTTTCGGATATGGAAAATACAAGACATTCATAATTAATGAAACCATAATACTGAATCTAATCTTCATATACAGCGATCAAGCACCCTTTCCCTTCATTCTATTAAATAATTACAAAAAAAGGTAATATAATTGATGATTAAAGAAAAAAATAACAATAATCAATCAATAATGAGAATCGTCTGAAACCACTTAAAGCACATAGAAACTGCAATTTCTGCGCGGTTCAGCAAGAAAAAAAATAAATACACAGAAGCTCGGTCATAACGCGATCTTTCGGATCTAAGATCTCGAAGATTGCGATATAACCGCGATATAACCGAACTTTTATTACTTCACGACGTCAAATGTCGTATATCGCACCCTATTATCGCCCACACGATTCCAAATCGATTTAAAATGGTCATTTCGCGATTACCTACATCATTCAGAGCTATGTGAGAGAATTTTATATTTATAAATACATAAATCATTACCTTTTCAACTCTGATAGGTTATATTAGCCAAAATCGATTTGGCGCAGCCATCTTGGCATCTTGTACAAACGACGAGTCACGTGGATCGAAACTAGATATTCATATGCCTATTAGATTATATGGGCCTCTTTACTTTCTGTCATTGGCAGAAAAATAATCTCGATATTCATTTTGGTTAAACGAAAAAGTCCGCGATTCTGGTATTTTTTAAAAAATATATTGTATTTGACGCATTTTCGTGACTTTAGGGTGAGTATAGAGTCTCAATTACTGTAAATAATTAGGAAACAAGCATATTAATTTACACCTTTGATTTGATTTTAGGCGAAAAAACGGTAAATTTTGCAATTTTACAATTATACACCTTTTACAAAATAGAAGAGGTCCAAGACCAAATCGTATTATATCCGAATTCGCGATATAAACAACCGCGTTTTAACCGAGCTTCTGTGTACTTTTAAATAATTTTTATAGTATCATCCCTCCAATAGGCCTAATTTGATTCCATGAAATTTTATCATCAGAACTGTGAACTCAAAATAATTTTGTTATCATTGTATCTATTAAAATTCTTCTATTTCTTTTTGAAATATTAATGCAATTACTTACATTTCAGTTTGACTTAGTTCTCTTTAACAACATGTCGCTTGTTAGATTTAGTTTCTAATTCAGATGCTATTTATCTCTTAGGTGCCAGTTCTACCGATTGTATTCTCATCATATTCAAAGTTTTACGATGCAAAGAAATTTAAATTTGAACGTGGAGGTAATCTTTAATCATTCTTTATTTAGTTTTATACTGCTTTGGGAACTGCTGCCCAACGCCATCATTCTTCACGATAACGTTACATGTCATACAGCAGCTCTTCACAGGCGTTATAACATCGATGGGGGTGGGAAGTCTTGGAACACCCTCTGTATTCGCCAGACCTGAGTCCATGAGGCTTTGATTTGATTCCAAAACCCAAGCTGCATTTGCTTGTGAAACGCTTATGAACAAAGATGAAATTTTGACGGCGTTTCGGGGAGAGGTCACATGCAGCCAATGGGATTTTCTGCCTTCCCAGACGCTAACAACGTACGGTGGACAATCTTGGAGATTATTTTGAGGGGTGTTAGCACCTTATTAAATGACGATTCCAGATAACTTGCTCCCATGACATTCCTTCACTGACTCAGACCATGTTATAATCTGTCCAAAGATCCGTGGCACCTGAACAAATTATCGCCTCTTCGCACCGCCACGCCCAAAAGCAATCACTCGACCGCCCATCCTACCTTCGGCAATTCTTCTTCCTTTTTCATCTACTGGGCCTTTTTCTCCAAAACTACGTTTTTTTAAACTGTTATCTTTTTATTGCAATTATTAAATTCTACATATTATTAAAAGAGTCCAAACACGGTGCAATTCTGATACTTCTAAGCATTGTAATGATCAGTGGGTTATAAAATATAAACGGCCATTAAAATGCTTAGAAGTATCACAATTGCACCGTGTTTGGACTCTTTTTGCAAGGAATGATATAAAGAATTTAATAATTGTAATAAAAATTAAGTGTGGGCCCGGTAGCCGAGTGGGTAAGGGCGCTTGGCTGCGGGTTGGAGATAGCGGGTTTGATTCTCGGCCTCGGCGGAGGACGGGAATTTTTCCACGCTTCTTTCTCCTCCAAACGGGCCCTAGGGTCTACCCAGCCCTCTATAGAATGGGTACCGGGTTTCTTTCCCGGGAGTTTAACTTTAAGGCGGGCGAGCGCGGACCGACCCCCCCGTCCTCAACTTTGTCCCGTAGGTTCTGAACACTGGAGCCTACCCTCCAGTTGCATTGCGCGGTCCTCTGGGCCTGATCGCAACTTTAACTAATAAAAATTAAGTAAAGGTAACAGTTTAAAAAAACATAGTTTTGGAGAAAAAAAGGCCCAGTAGATGAAAAAGGAAGAAGAATTGCCGAAGGTAGGATGGGCGGTGTAGTGATTGTGGGCGTGGCGTTGTGAGGAGGGGATGATTTGTTCAGGGACCACGGATCTTTGGACAGATTATAGTGGTGCCAATCAGAAGCACATCCAACAAGCTTTCAAACATGTATCCTGGAATTGCAGCGGTGTCGCATGTTTGGCAGATAAAAATAGTTGTCATGACTTCCATAACGGCCCATGTATATACTATATATATATATATATATATATGTATACTACTACTACTCCCGAATGGGCCCCAACGGACGCTAGAGTAATAGTCCATTTCTAACAACTTCTTCATACGGGCCGATGATAAAAGAAGCAGTGAACCCACACCAAACTGTGACTTTCGGCGAATGTAAGGGGATCTCTTGACCAACGTGTGGATTTGCATCAGCCCAAACACGGCAGTTGTGTGTTGATATCACCGTGCACATGGAAGTGAGCTTCATCGCTCCATAATATCCGCCAGGGCCACTCGTCATCCACTTCTAGTCGAGCATGAAATCTCAAAGCAAACTCTAATGGGGTATTTCTGTCCCCTGGGAGCAAATCTTGAATGGGTGTTATCTTATACGGATAAAATTTCAGGATCTTACATAATATCTTCTGCGCCGTCGACAACGGGATATCTGTTTGTCGTGATATTAAACGTGCACTGCTGGTACCCTGCTTATTAGCTATCGCCTGATCCTGAACGGCAGTTGCAACTTTTTCAACTTGTTTCTGCTTGATACGTTTACGTCCTCAGCCTGGTTGCACACCAAGAGTTCCTGTTCTTTCAAATTTTTCAACCATTCTTCGTAAGTTAGTTATGGTCATCGGTCCTCTACGTAACTATTTTAACCGCCGGTATTCATAAAGAGCAGCATTGGCATTTTCATCCCGCTGATAAAACAGCTTGACTAATAAGTAGGGTGACCAGATATTTACATTGGCAAAGCGGGACACCATCGATCGGGGGGAGGGGGGGGAACCGGAAAGAAAAAAAAACACGGAATCTCCAGGTTCAACAATCAAAAAAAAAAAAAGGAATCTCCAGTTCGACAATCAAACAAAAAAAGGAATTCAATAACCAAAAAAAAAATCGGGACTTTTTTAAAACGCCGCGGGACGCGGGACAAATTGTTAAAAATCGGGACTGTCCCGCCAAAATCGGGACGTAATAAGGCACGATCACATAGTGACAACGCGATCGACGGGCGACTTTTTTGCAGAATGACTAGAATTCCCGCAACCCCTCCTTTTATCCTCTATATCGTGTCACAAAGTACCCGTATATGCAAATTTCATGATGCATTTTTCGACCGCAGCGCCAGAAGTTCCCCTATCGGTGTTGTTTGGTACTAATTTTATTTTTCTTGACAAATCGAAACCGCATACTTTAATGTGTATGGTGGCCAAATTTTGTTCTATTTCGTCCAGTACATAACACGCTACAGGGCTTCGAACACCTCCTGTTATTTCTTGTATATATATATATATATATATATATATATATATATATATACAGTCGGACCTTGATATAAGGTCACCCACTTATAACGTCACCCGCATATAAGGTCACTTTTCTAAAGTCCCGGCTCATTGAATAGGAATTCTTTGATATGGATTATCGGATATACGGTCAGGTCTTAAATACCGTAATCGCATATAAGATCACTTTTGTCTGTGATTTCAGTGCCACATCTATTCAATTTCAAGAATTTTTCCGTGGATACGATCTTTTATCGGCATCATTTCTCCTACTGACGGAGAGAACAGCTTTTTCACAAAGCACTTCATCCCCTCAAATTCTAGGAAAAAAGATGATGAAGACGATATTTCTTTACCTGTGTTAATACAAGATCTCAGAAATCGCGTCTGCGCTATAGAAGGGGAAAGTGAATATGGGAGAATTGATGATGAAATTGCTACCACTTCTCAAGCTTCGATTTCCGAAATTGTTTCGCAAGTTTTAGATTCCAATGCATTAGAAAGTGAGGAAAACGTCAGTGATACTGAAAGTGAAGCGGTGACACAAGCAGAAGCGCTCAGAGCATTAAATTTTCAGAAACTACAAAACTTAGAAAACATTGTACAAAAGATGAAACCAAAATCGCAACAGTCCTGAATTATGGATTATTTTAAGTAAGGTCAGTTGTACATCAGTACTTTGCTTGAGCATACTAGTACTATTTGTATACAACTTTATTCCGAAATAAAATTTTTAAAAAATAATTTCTTTCTGATTCCATTAATTTTAGTTGGTTCAACTAAATTAAAAATTTATAACCTAATAAACTGATATTTTTGTACTTATTATAAAGAATTATACTGTATTTATATAATGCTTATT
>JAFIDM010009631.1:247480761-247499490 GCA_023159025.1 Thereuonema tuberculata | reverse complement strand
TTAAACTCTATGCCACAAACAATGCACAACTTACTAATTTACTACAAGCCACCACACAGTTCACCAAAGACATTGGGATGGAATTTGGAATTGACAAATGCCGCAAGTTACACATAATACGTGGGAAGACTTCGAATTCGGAGGGTTTTGAACTGGACCATGGTTTGGCCATCCAATCCATGGAACAGGGAGAGACCTACAAGTACCTGGGCTTCCAGCAAGCGCGCGTCATTGACAACGCAAACATCAAAAATGCACTGAAGAACATACCTTGCTCGAGTTCACAAAATCCTCAAAACACAACTCAACGCCAGAAATAAAATTAAAGCTATCAACACTTTTGCCGTTCCCACACTAACATATTCGTTCGGCATAATTCCATGGACAAACACCGAACTCGAAGCACTACAACGCGCAACACGCACTACATTCACGAAACACAACATGCACCACCCCAAGTCCGCTACGGAAAGGATGACTCTTCCCCGCAAGGAGGGAGGCCGAGGACTCATCAACCTCATCACCCTACACGAAAAACAAGTACATACACTTAGGGAACATTTCCACCAAAGAGCAGAAGACTCCTCACTTCACTCAGCCATTGTCAAGACTGACACACACCTCACACCCCTGAACCTCGAAAACTCTTCACCAACACTCACCAACCCTGACACCCACACTCAGCAGCTGCGTGAATCTTGGGCTCGTAAGGAACTCCATGGCAGACATCATCACGAACTCAGCCAGCCTCATGTCGACATGGAAGCGTCGAACAGATGGCTGACGAGTGGTGAGCTGTTTGGGGAGACCGAAGGGTTCATGATCGCAATACAGGACCAAGTCATCTCCACACGCAACTATAAGAAACACATTCTACACGATGCAAACACACATGATGACAAATGCAGGAAATGCCAGACTACGCATGAGACGATCGACCACGTAATATCAGGCTGTCCCCTTCTCTCTCAAACAGACTACCTCCACCGACACAATCAGGTAGCATCGATCGTTCATCAACAACTAGCACACAAACATTCACTTATTAAGAGCACGGTCCCGTACTACAAGTACATACCACAAAGCGTATTAGAGTCATCCTCATATAAACTATACTGGGACCGCCCCATTCACACAGACAAAACCATACATCACAACAGACCAGACATCACACTTGTTGATAAGGTCAACAAACAGACCTATCTAATTGATATTGCAGTGCCTATCAGCAAGAACATGAAGAAAACTCATGCAGACAAGATCAGTAAATACACTGATCTAGCACACGAGCTCCAGAAGCAGTGGAGGCAGGATCGAGAACGTGTGGTACCCATCGTTCTGTCTGCCACTGGTCTGGTGCCTCACACATTGCATCACAGTCTCAGCACACTAGGACTTCACAAAAACACTTATGCACAACTGCAGAAGGCTGTGGTACTCAACACTACACGCATAGTTAGGAAATTTATGGACACAACCACACATCCCTAATCATTCTCGCACACGTCTTTACACTTGGCAGTATGTGCTTTGGTCCTTGACCCGCCATATTGTTTTTGCTGGGGAAACCCAAGGTTTGAAACATACAAACATAATAATAATAATAATAATTTATCCTTTATTTCTGAATATAAAGTTGTAAAATTTGTTTGGAAAATTGTTAAAAATATTATTAAAAATTTTAATAAGCTGCAGACAAAAATCTAGACATCCAATTTATAAAGAAACTAGCTGTACCCGGCATGCGTTGCAATGTCACTCAAAGAAAGAAAGTGTTTGTGTTTTAATTCTGTTTATTGAAGTGCTTTTGAATAAACAATATTTTTTGTTTTTCCGTCTGGTGCATACATGAATAAATCAAAAGGTTTTCCGACGCGTCAGCAGGCCACATACAGCTGTCCATGTGTGAAGCATGGATTTTCCAAATTTAGTCCACACACTTGTAGCGATTGTCCCTGTGCTTTGTTGATGGTTATTTCAAATGAGAGTCGCGCCGGAAACTGCAAAAATTGAAACCGGAAATCACTCATTTGTTGAAACGCCTCGCGCACCAGATATTGTAAAATGGTTCTATTAATTCAGAAACCTTCGCAGGCGTGCGCACAACAACTCACCAAAGTTTCATCGCAATCTGATGAATGGTATAGGAACGCATAGGGACAAACAAACAAAGAAACATTCATTTTTATATATTAAGATAGGAATACAACAAAATAGTATTAATTAGATTTTCCTGTTTTCAATGAATCGTTGTGGACTATCTAATCGGAGTTAAAAGAAGAATATCGAAATGTAAATTGCTTATTTGGCTAAACTGTTGATTTGTTGAAAAGAAATAAATCATTAATTTGGATAACATGTTTACGGAGTAAACGCATATAATTTATTTATTGATGACAGTTGATAAATATAGAGGAAATTAAAGTGAGAAATTGCTGCTTTTCACCATATGTTTCTAACGGCAGACATTAGAGACGGCTTCGGAAATGGGTTAGGAGCTTTATTTTGATTAGAAAGGCATTTAGATCGTATCCACCAATTGATTATCACTATTATTTCGTCATGATTTTACATGTTACTATTTATAAAATTAGTTATTTGACACGGACTGAGAAGAGTTGATGAAAGCATCAAAACCTTCACAAAATATAGTGTCTTTGATTCTGGCTGACACTCGACATAGCAGCGTCGACAGCCTGTGGCAATACTGTGCTGCCATCTGACATCAGCAAGGATAAATTAAACAAAGATGAATTTAATAAAACGGTTACCATTTATCGTAAACCTAGACATTTAGCTTCCTTGAGGGAAAAGAAAGAAATTCGCACATTTTCTAAAAATAGAAAGAAGGTGAATCTAAATCAAATTTAAACGTTGTAATTGTTGGCAATTGTTCACAACTTTTTAGTTTATGTTTATGTGCACTTTGAACATAACTTTTTACTTTCCGAAAGTTTTTTGACAATCGAAAATATATAATTGGCCATTATAGTAAGTTAGAAGATCTATAGAATTATAAGTAATGTTACTTACATAAAATATGTTGGATTCCATAAGTTGGAATTATTTCATAAAATCCATTAAATAATCGATAACAAAACAACAGCTGGTGGCAATACTCACAGGCACAACAACAAAAAAATGTTCTTACATTATTGCTTTGCATTTCCAATACTTCCCCTCAAAAAGTTCAGGTTTTTAAGTTCCATTTCTTTAACACAAAACTGATGCTTTGGCTTAAACAGTCCTTTAGTCAACACATCAGCTATCATTTCTTGAGTTGACTTATACTCAATATTCATTTCACACAGTTCTCGAAAAAAATGATATCTTAGGTCGATACGCTTTATTTTAGAATGGAATACAGGATTTTTAAACCGAAGTTGTGCACTTTGGTTGTATACTGTAAAAGGTTACCGGAATATCTACCGTTCCTATTTCCTTTAAGAAACTAGGTAGATATGAAGCTTCCTTCACCGCTTCACACAGCCCCATGTATTCGGCCTCTGTCCTCGAAAGAGCTACTGTTCGCTGATTTCTCGACTCCCAACTAATAACTGTGTTTGCCAATTTGAACACATAACCTGTATAAAATCTTCTGTCTTGCACACAAGCTCCCCAATCGGAGTCGACGAAACCCTTCAGTGTTTCTCTGGTTTTGGAGAAGAACAGTCCATGGTTAATGGTACCTTTCAGATACCCTAGTACACGTTTCGCTGCAGACCAGTTTTCGCCACTGAAACAGATATTAAATTGGCTCAGTGAGCTCATGGCAAAGGCAAAGGCTAAATGCATCAGAAACCAGTCAATTCCTGCTATGGTATGCTTTCATTTCACTTTCGTCGATTTGCTGTAGTTTCTTCAATTTAGCATTTCCGTCTACAGGAGTAGCTAATGCTTGCAGTTCTGCATTCCAAACTTTTCCAATACGGTTTCTTTGAACATTTTGACCATCTTTTCTGAACATCCTGAGAGAATTCCATATCCAAACAAGATATCGATATTCCAAATCTTTCATTTAAAAGTGTTACTCAGATCTGATTTAATTTTTTGTATTCAATTCGGATCATTCAAATTATGTCGTCCACGTAAATAATAGCGATCATGATATTTTTAGACTTTTTAACATTTTAAACGCATTGATCAGCATTTAGGAGGTTCATATCAATTTTCCTCAGTTCTTGATTCAACTTCTTACACCACTGGCAACCGATCGACCTTCTTTATGATACAAACTGGTTTTTCAAAATTTGCTATGTTCTGTAACAATCTTTCAACAAAAAGTCTTAATCATTTCTTCCGAAATTGGGACTTTTTCTTTGTATTTTCCTCTCTCTATTTCATGAAGAATCTACCTAAGACCAGGGCCCCACAAGGCATGGGTCAGTTGGTCCCTCTGCACCGGGCCCGACCGTCAAAGGGGCCCGGACCGAGGTCTTAACCGAAAAAAAAAATATGTGAATTAGTCTATCACTTCTAGACATTTTTTTTTATATTTAAGTATACATTTTATATAAATACGTTTCTGCTTTAACCGTCTGGATAGAGCTGTTCTGCATTACAATATTTGCCCATCAATGGAGACGTTCTACTACGTGTTTTCAACAATGGATGCATCTTCACGGTTATGTGCCAGAACGATATATTATAATGAAACTTCTTTCTTTATGCCATTTTATAATTGAAAATATTCAACTGCTTAAATAAATTAAAAGAAATTTAGGAAAAAAATAATAAATATGATTAATTTAAGATTGTAATCAGCTTACGAATGCCCGGAATCAATTTAAGTTGCATTTTTACCTGTTAAGTAAATATTTCAGATATTTGTATAAGATACAAAAGCAGTGAAATTAAGACGAAAAAGCAGATGTTGGTGTTAACTTAATTTACTCTAAAAATACTGCTAATAACTGTGTGGGGAATGTTTAAAAGGGAAAAACATGAAATCGGGGTGTTTTTGCAATATTTTTGGCTCAGAATCTATGATTTCGACCATAATGTGTGTGAGGGAGCCCGTTACTGCGTTTGGTACCTAGGCCCTGAATTTGATGGGGAAGGGGGGGTTCTGCCTAAGATCGTCTGGCACTTTCACGAACATTTCTTCTTCTGTTTCCCCATTCAAGTAAGCTGTAACAACATCCATCCGATGTTCCAGCTACACTGCTAATGCCATGAGTAGTCTAATCGAACTAACTCGTGCCACAGGTGGGTATGTTTCCACAAAATCCGTACGTGTGTGTATCCTTTGACTAAACCTTGCCTTCTTTTGTTTAAGGTCTCCATTTAAGTTTTGTTTAGTTTGCAAAATTAATCTATTTCCCATTAGCTTCTTGTGATCTCGTCCGTTTGTAATTTCCCTAAGTATGCTTTTGTAATAACCTCCTTCCACTCGCGCATTTCAATGTCTTTCAGATTTTAACACTTAAAATCAGTCTGTTCGAAATATGACATTTCTGGAGAAGCTTGTTCGTCTCGATATTCCTTCGTTAATGATAAGAATCATATTGTATTCTCTTCGAGGTCTACCTGGCTTTCCTGTTTCAATTTTCTTAGGGACGTTCTCTGGGGCTCTTTTTCTGAGGTCACGTTAATCATCAGATTCTTCTTCTAGTATGATTTCTGGCTCGTGGATGCTTTTTTTTTCTGCTGGCTTAGGTTCCGTCAATTCAAATCTGGTTTTCAGGGTTTGAATTTGCTATCCTATATATGAATTACTATCAGACATAGCTTCTCCGAGATGAAATCATCTCTAGAATTAAATTCAGATATGAATTTTACATCAAGAACAGCACTAAAATCAGAAGTACGATGCTCCTTGAGATTATTCTTAGTATAGTGATGTACAGTCGATATGAGGGGCAAGATATTTTGTGACATTTAACGACGACAAATCCAGATGATGTGAAGTAGTGTCCTGAAAACTAAATATGAAGTCTTGAAAGTTTTCAAGAAATACAAGGCATATGTGGAATCGCAGACTGAGAGAAAAATTATTTTTTTTCAACCGTACAGAATACTGCAATGAAAAATTTCAGAAGTATTTGGAGGAAAACGGAATTAAGAGAAGATTGACTGTCCGGGAACTCCATAGCAAAACACTGTTGCTTTGATAGAAATGGTCAATATCAGCTGATCCAGTCCAAGCTGCCTCCATAGTTTTGGCCTAAGTCGATTGCTACAGCGAATTACATTCGACATCGAATAGCATCTAGATCTTTAAATGGTGGACGAAAAAGAAACCAACAGTCATTCATTTCAAAATCTTCAGGACAAAGGCTTTTGCACTTAATAAAAAACCTGGCAAAGAGAAATTCGATTCAAAATCAATTGAATGCGTGTTCATTGGTTACTCAGAAGAATCTAAAGAACACAGACTCGATATGTACCGAGTGAAAGAAAAGTAACCCGGAGCAGTCAGATATAAATCCCATTGCACATGGAAAATCGGTCGGTCGGAGCCATGTGGAATGGGCTTAAGGGGAGCATTTGAGACCAAAATTATCATATTAAAATGAAAAAATGTAAGGTGAATGAGAGTGTTTTGGAACACAATTTAAAAATACGGTGATTCAGTCCAAAATTTACATATTAAAATGAATAAAGGTAAAGTGAATGAGAGTGTTTTGGAACACAATTTAAAAATACGGTGATTCAGTCCAAAATTTATATATTAAAATGAAAAAAAGGTAAAGTGAATGAGAGTGTTTTGGAACACAATTTAAAAGTACGGTGATTCAGTCCAAATTTTACCTATTAAAATGGAAAAAGGTAAAGTGAATGAGAGTGTTTTGGAACACAATTTATCGTTTATATCACCTCCATGTCTTCTACTGGATTCGGCAACATTAAAAGGAGATCTTCCTTTTAATGAAGTATAGATTTTTCTTTCGTTCAGCTACAGTTATGATTTCGCCATCTAAAAATACGGTGATTCAGTCCAAAATTATCATATTTAAAATACTCTCATTCACCTTACCTTTTTTTCATTTCAATATGATAATTTTGGTCTCAAACGCTCCCCTTTAGCCCATTACACATGGATCCGACCGACCGATTTTCGGATCCATGTGCAATGGGCTTAACTTATCCTTAATACAATTTCACAGGATGACAGTTTTTCCTCTTGATGTAGACGGCGTACTGTTTCTTTTCAGTTTATTTCCCTGATAGTTTGCTCATTCAGATGATTCAGTTTCTTCTGCCAATCGTTTATATCACCTCCATGTTTTCTACTCGATTCGGCAACATTTGCTTTTTCGGAAATCTTCCTTTTAATGAAGTATAGATTTTTCTTTCGTTCAGCTACAGTTATGATTTCGCCATCTTGTTTCAATACAACATCACCTTGTAATCCCTTGTAATTTCTCAAACACTACCTTGTAACCCTGATCAGTAATTCTTGACACTGACATAAGGTTTGTTCTTAATTCAGGAGCATGTAATACATTTCCTAGTCTTGTTTCTTACATGTTCACAAACAAAAACTTAATCTTGATTTCATCCACACCTTGAATTCGGTTGAGTCTTATTTGCCAGATTCAGAGTCCTCTTTAATTCTATAAATATAAGACTATTTAACGTGCCTGAACATCAAAGATTATACGTTGCCTACTATATTGGCACAGGTTAGACAAAAAAGGTATGAAATTCTAATTACCTTTAGAACACGACGTTTCGGAACCTCAATTACAGATTCCCTTTTCAAGTTGGGTCCCCCCTTTAACTATTGAAAGTCTTTCTTGGATGGAATTCGATGAGATATGGCGGCTGTGTTTAATCTTGACTAATATCCAGTTAACAGCATCCATCTGGTGGTCATCTGATGCAAACGGAAATAGTCATCTGCTGTGATGTGTGAACGATCTGTTATTTCTTATTATTTCCTTATTATTTACGAAATAATATAAGCAGAACAAACAACTCATGCATCACAGCTAGTACGACATGAGTATAAAATAGTTTGTGTAGTTATTTACGAAGTAATACAGTATTTAACCAAAAAACACGAACAAATAAAATTATACGTGATTATTATACATTTTGGCAAAAAAAGCTTTCATGCAATTTTTTAATAATAAATTATACATTTTTAATTCAAATGCAATAATTATTTAAATTTTCCAAGTTTGGAATCAGAGATTTCAATTCAGATCTTTCATTTAAGAACTGTTTACAATTATGTAAATAAACAATGAATAGAGGTTTATCTTTCTTCCACATATACCTAAAGATAAAGTAGTAGAATGAAAACGATGTAAGTAATCCTAAAAAAAAAAAGCTCCATACCCAGTAAAAAAATTGAGTACTTACAAATTCCGTACTAAAATGCTTACATTTTAATCTGTTGGGAACAAAATATTTTGTTATACCAGCATTATTAGACTCTAATATCTATAATTTCAGTCATTAATATATGTTTCTTTTATTTTATTTTTTACAAATACTAGAGGTTCAGCAGTATATTCAATATACAGGGCGATATAATTAAAGCTCAACATGCTGTAAAAAAAGAACCACTGCTCAGAATGAGCTGAAATTTGAACTGAATATACTCGAAGAAAGGGGAAATGGTTCGGCATAAGAAAAAAATAGATCCAAATGTTAGGAATAGATGGCGCTTTAACCGTCATAATATGCAAAATACAAGATGTGTCATGCGCACTACACATTGCATTTGTTATAAAAACGCGGGGTAACTTATATGGCGTTTTCCTCATATTGCTTCCGAGAAGCTCGCCATGACTCTCTCAATCAAGGATCGCGCTCTGCTTGTGAAGCTCTTTTAATAAACGGTGACTGTGCGCCAGTAGCTCTGAAGAAGCTCCGGACAGTAAAGGTCATGAAAAAAGGCGATAAAACTGCAGTTTACTGTAAGCGGTGGTTTTTGTTTTCCTCCATCGTGAAACATGGCCATTTTGGAACTATTTCCAGAAGCCGGAAGCGGAAGTTGATGTGTGAATATTTGAACGTCCGATCAGGACCGTCGCGTGGTTTGTTGGCGCCCGGGGCAAGATTTCGCCAGGCGCCCCCTGAATCTCCAATTCAACAACCAAAAAAAAAAACGGAATCTCCTGCTGCCGTTGCCGCGGCGCCCTGGGCAAGATTTCTCCAGGCGCCCCCTGAATCTCCAATTCAACAACCAAAAAAAAACGGAATCTCCTGCTGCCGTTGCCGCGGCGCCCTGGGCAAGATTTCGTTAGGCGCCCTCTCAATCTCCAATTCAACAACCAAAAAAAAACGGAATCTCCTTCCTTTTGCCGTTGCCGCGGCGCCCAAGGCGATCGCCCACGCCCACGCGACGGCCCTGCGTCCGATGAAGTTGACCGGAAGTTGCTGTAATATGTGTCAACTTCCATTGCAAAACATAACTGCAACGGGTAAATCTTGCAACCTGAGGCGGGCGAAGTTACAACTAACATAGCATTAATTGCAACGGGTGAATACTGCACCCTGATGAAGGGGAAGCGTCTTTTTCAAAAGTTAGCAACAGATATATCCTGCAGCGGACGATGCCTCACTTAACCTAACCGAAACATAACTGCAACTGGTAAATTGTGGAACCCGACGATGCCTTAATTCAGACGAGAACCTACCCTTAACTGCCACGGGTGAATCCTATAACCTTACTAAGCCTAACTTACAACTCAAAACTTCAATGGGTGAATCATGAAAGCTAACCCTAACTGTAAGAAACGATACCTTATTTCGCTGAAATACACGTAATTTGGCTTACCTTATGTGGCGATCACGTTGGCTTGTAACGGATATACAGAAATCAATTACATCCTTCTGACATCCATCTCTGATTTTCACAAAAAAACTGAAATCACAAATACCAGCACGTAATTACGCTGCACTTTAGACCGCTATCTTCAGAACACTGCAACACGTGGGGCACAAGAATAAACATCACGGGGATAAACATGACGTCATGTATCTTTGCGCAATATCGTGAGCCGGAAGCGGTACAACGCCCGTTGGCAGTGAATCCTAACGAGACCTTCTATTGGCTTGTACCGGCTCCTTCAGTCTAGCCAAAAAAGGCTGTGGTCCGATATCTGCCAGGGTCTGGAGAAAATAATAAAGAAATTCGAAAAGACAGTTCTTTTGAAGTGAAATCTGGCAGAGGGAGGAAACCAATTGCTTCGACGTCAGCAGAAGATATGGCCACAGCAGTCCAGGAAAAGACGAGGGATGATGTGCAAACATGCATTGTATGGGGAATTACCCGAACTTTGGACATGCCTGTGAGCACGGTGTATAAAATTGTACGAAACATCCTGCAATGCTATCCACACAAAATTACTCATGTTCGGGAGTTGCTTCCTGCTGACCTGCCAGTAAGAGAAAGGTTTGCTCTAGAATTTCTTGCTCGCATGGAAGTGGACAATGAATGGTCATGGAACATTTTGTGGACAGACGAAGCCCATTTCCATCTCCAAGGACATGTCAATACTCAGAATTGCAGAATATGGGCAACGGAAAATCCGTTCGCACATGAACCAGTAGGGAGACCGGGGCTAAGTGGATCTAGGGGTAGAGTGGACCGTTGACTTTAGTAAATCGTGTATTCGCTAGAATGTGCCAAAAATCGGAAAGGTTGGTGCCATTGCGGCGCTGCTACCACAAAAGCGTCAGTGAATTCGGCCTATTGGTGACAGTGAGGTGATCGATTGTTTTGTTTTTGTCCAGGTAAGTAAATGTTTAGTGTTGTTTTTACTTTAATATTGCCGTTCAACGATGCATTGAATAACATAACCGTAATATTTCATATTGAAGGTGGTAATCTAAAGATCATTTTAAGCTGTAGTATGAATTGAATACTTAAAGTAGTCGATAGTTACAACTGAAGGAAACGCCAAAAAGGCGATGGGGCAGAGTGGACCGAACGAAACGGGGCACATTGGACCAGTGGTCCACTCTGCCCCGCTGTTTTTACAATAAAATATTTTGGCACTATACATTATATTTTTTTTTCTATATTATATATTTATTAGGCCTATTATATTATATTGTATTATATTATTATATATTTTTTTTTATAAAGTCTATTATATATTGTGTGTGGCCTATATTATTAAAGGATATTACCCCTTTAGTAATTCCTCTCAGCAAGTACCGTAATAGGGGAAGACTTCGTGCGAAGGCATCTTAATCTTCGAAAATAGCCAATTTACACATTTAACTGTTATTAAATTCTAATTAAAAACTATGCAAACTGTCACGTTGTGGAATTGGCAACATGACACGATTAAAATCTTGGTCTCTGAGGGAATATATTTTGATTTTTAATAATTGTATTGTTGTAATTATATATTTGAATTTTTGTATTTGGTAAAGTCTTGTATATTATTATTGTGATATTTCATGGTTAAATATTATTTTAATTTTTTGAGCTTATTTAGAAAACAATATGTGCGAAAGAAAAAGAAAAACTTCGAAAAAAACAGTTGTGCGTTGATTGAGTGATCACGTGGTTTTATCTGTTTCGTTTTCCCGTGAAAAAAAAAGGAGAAAAGTTAAGTACACTCTGGCGGGAAAAATCAGATCAGTTGATGAATCTGAAACACACGAGCAAAAAGTACACCCAATCAATCTAAACATTTCAGGAGAGAGAGCGTATTCTAAAACACACACAATTACATCCCTAAGTGAACTAACACAATTTTCAGTAAGTGAAACTCCAAATTAAATATAAATTCTATACACACTTTGTTACATTAGAAAGCATTAAAAAAAAGGCATAAACAACAATATAATCTTAATAATCTTAATAGAGAACAAAAAAAGGTCAACGGCAATACTGACGGATACGCCAGTAAAAAAAGCTCTGCAAGAGCAACGAAAATCTAAAGAAAGAAAAGAAAGAGTAGCAACGAAAAACATGACTCGGCCAACAGTCTCTAAAAGCAACATAAACAAAAAAAACAAATAGAAGCAAAGGCAAAGGGATAAAGAGGAAACAATTACAGATGATTAGTGATGATGAAGATGCTGTGTGCCTCTCCTGTTTGAAGAACTTTTAAAAAAGGAAACCATGGCAGGAGTGGATTCAATGTACGCAGTGCAAGAGATGGGCCCATAGTTCCTGCGTAGCCAGTGATATTCGAGATTTATTTTACGAATGCCTCAACTGCAAAGAAGATTTCTCTAGTGAAAGTGATTAATTAATTCAATGTAAACCTATTTGATATTTTTCATTTACGACTTTCAACTGCATAATGATTATTTTAAATTTCCACTTGAATATGTAATACCTTAGGTAGTCTATGTTAAGTTAAACTTTATTTCAAGATATCCTAAATGGCATGTTATTTTATATTCAATAAAAATCTTACTTTAAATGTTGCTATTCTTATCCGGACCAACGTGCCCCATGGGGTGGTCCAGCCTGCCCCGTGGTCGGGGCAGGTTGGACCACTCTACCATTTTTGCTTTGCGAATTAATACCAATTTTATTTATGAATATAATGAAATGAAATCAAGTATTTACATTCTTGAATAGTTCCCGATTCTGACAAAAATAAATGCAATGGAAAATCTCTTAATAAAAAAAAAAAAAATTCAACAAAAAAAAGTGGACCGCTCTGCCCCGGTCTCCCCTACCTCTTCATTCTGTAAAGGTTACTGTGTGGTGCGGGTTGACGCCAGCGTTTATCGTAGGGCCATTTTTTTCGAGGAGATAGGTCGTGCGGGTCCTATTACCTGTATCTTCAATGGTAAACGCTATGAAAGTCTTTTGCGCAATAAATGTCATTCCAACACTTCAACAGCGTGCATGTGTGGATAGCATCATTTTTAAGCAAGATGGCGCTACTCCGCACATTGCAAAGCCAGTGAAGCAGCAGCTCAAGAGGCATTTCGGAAATGATAGAATTATCAGCCGTCATTCTCCAACAGCCAAGATCACCTGATCTTAATCCTTGTGACTTCTGGTGTGGGGTTATCTGCAAAATGTTGTGTTTGGTGGTCCGATTGGAAACTGAGCAGAATTGAAGGCACGCATTGCGCAAAACATTCACTACGTGACCCCTGAGACACTCCGATCTATTGTGGAACATGCTGTTTCTCGGTTTCAACTTGTGGCAGAAAACGGTGGACAGCATATTGAACATGTCTTGAGCAAGTCTCGCGATAATTAAAAACCGATTTCATTGTTGCTTTTTATGCGGTTTTTGGCTTCAGGACAATCGGAAAACCGATTTTTTTCCCATCCGTTGTGCAGTTCCCTTGCCTGGTGGATGGGCTTTAAACTAAAAATGCCGCAACTGTTGAATGACTTGGAAGCCATTTCTTTAGTAAAAACCCGATACAGTCATGCACATTGAACAGTACAGTTGGTTTAACGTGCAACTCACGCCATAGCCGTCGTATTACGATAAATGTCACTTATAGCCTAACCTATTTACGTTATGACGCTTAAAGCGCCATCTATTGCTAACATTTGGAACTATATTTTTTTTCCTTATGCCATACCATTTCCCCTTTCTTCGAGTTTATTCAGTTCAAATTTGAGGTAATTCTGAGTAGTGGTTCGTTTTTTACAGCATGTTGAAAGTTGAACTTTAATTATAATCACCATGTAATGTAGCTTGACTGCAGATTTGCAGCCCTATCTGCCATTTCATTACCAATAATCGTAGTGTGTTCTCTAATCCACATAAAATCAATATCAATCATTTTATTATTTTTTAATGACCATACTTTCTTCTGAATATTTAATATATTGCTACTTTTTCCTGTATAACTGAATAAAGAAAATAAAGCTGCTTTAGAATCAGAACAGATTTTGAAATATTTTTCGTTTATATTTATAACATTCTTCAATCCAATTAATAACAAGTGATAAACCCATGATTTCTGCTTGATTTACAGCACAATAATCAGCCAGTTTCAAACACCTTTTGGCAATTAATACTTCTTTAGAAAATACACCAACAGTGGCACCAACACCATTACACACGTATATTGATGAGACGTTAATCTCATAAAAGATAAACATTAATAAAAGACTAGAAATAAAGGTTAAGTATAAGTAAATCGGTGATGAATGTTGTGACGAAGGAATCAAGATTATTTCTTACCTCAAAAGAAAAAACAAGTGAATATAATTTTGCGCTAAAGCATAAATTTTAAGGGCAACCCATAATACAGTAGAACCCCGCTATTCCGAAAATCCGCCTATTCCGAACAGAGTTCAGAAAAAATACCGATTTTTTTAACTTAAAAATAGGAGAAATTAAAAAGACGTTCGTGAAAAAACGTACATTTATTGTTATACAAAGAAGTTAAACAGAGACATACATAGTTTTTTGCCGTTTTTCAAGAGTTTTTTCACTTGAAGCAGAACAAAACTGCTCAATTTTAACGCGATTCTTTTTCCAGTCACTAATCGTTGCTTTTCCGACACCATATTCGAGTGATAATTTAGTAACACTTTCTCTCTTATCCAGTCTTTTTAACACTTTAAGCTTTTCTTTTAAAGTACAAGAAGAACGACTTCGTTTACTTGCCATGTTTAATGTTTAACAGCGGAAATGCAGTAACCCGGTAGTAATTCTTGGATTGCGGGAGGGAGAGGGGTGGGGTTAGGGGGGTGATGGGTCATCGAAGGTCACTGCCCTTCCCTTTCGACTTTCACTGAATCTATTCCCACGAGCCGATCAACGCTGTATAGAGCCGTCACTATCATATGTCACCGCACTTAATTTACGCCTGAACAAGTCAATACGTTGATTTTATTCATGAAATCCGCCTATTCAGAATTCCCGCTAAATCGAACAGTGTTCGGTCCCAATTAGTTCGGGGTTCTATTGTAATAATAAAATTTAAAAATACAGTAATAATAAAAAAAAGGAAGTATATTAACCAAAGGAAAAATAAAAAAAAAAAGTTATTAAAAAAAAGAATGTTAGGAAAATAAGAAAAGAAACATCCACGCGAACATTAAGAAAAAAAGATTAAGAGAAAAAAAAAAAACGGTTTCGAACCGATAACATATGAGTCCGAGAACTTAACGATCACGTATCAGCTGACAACTGAAACGACATGGTTGCATTTCTGACATTTAAGCTAATAGTGGGAAATCCAATTGAAACAATGCCAAATATCTCGAAGAGGGGGGGGGGGGCGTTGGCCCCTGAAAATACTTCATTCTTACAGTTTTGGGGCCTCTGAACACGATGGTGAAATCCGTTTGTCGATATGATCTTCCGTTCGGGAGTTGTTAGGAGTCGATAGACACGGACGGACGGATAGATGGACAGCACAAACGCAATAGCTACCGATTTTAGTCGCTATCACAATATTATCCCATATGGGTCACTAAAAAAGAGGCGGGGGGGGGGGCGAGGTAACACGAAACAGATGGGCGATTTTCCAAAAGGAAACTATGAATTTTGAGACCAATTGCGTCCTCCGTCTTGTTAACTATGCCAAATCAGCAACTAGGGACGCTGATCTTGAAAATTGTTACCGCCCTTTATCAAACCGTCCGGAGAGCAGTCTTCCTAGATCGACCCTGATAACATGAAAACACTTTTGATAATTGATAAAAAACTTATTTTAGTTATGGAAAAAAGATAAAAAAAAATTTGCAAATAAATTACAAGGGCGTTTCGGAATTGTACTCAAATCCTTTTTTGATATAATTTGTTATTTTTTTTTTATTGTACACAAAAAAAGAAAAAAAGAAAAAGAAATTCGTCAATTATTAAAAAATTTGAATTCACAACATCTGGCAAATATTTTTGCAAAGAAGTCTTATGTTCTGCTGTTTACTCAATCTTATTGTGGGTCTGTTTTTGAAATGTTCTTTAAAGACAATAGACAGTAGGCTTATAAAGAATTTTCAACAGGAAGACACAGTGATAAAGAAAACCTAATAAAAAGAATAATAAAGAAGTGTATAGAATATAAAATTGATAAATTTAAAAATAGTAAACTAAATGAAAAAATTTCAGTACACGCATCCTCGTACATTATTACCTAACAGTGCTAAAATTAATAATAATAATAATTTATTTATTTTTTATTTTTTAGTTATTTTAAATTACATTTCAGTCCCGTTAGGAATTTAAATTTCTATCAACAGGTGCTGTATTTATTTTAATACATAATAATTATATTAAAAAAATTACATTTAAATAAATTTTATAAAAATTACAAAATCAACTTATCCTCAAAGAATTTGAAAAAAAAAATATCAACGAAAAACAATTTAGCACAACATAAAATTAACAAATTATTAATTAATACAGTGGAACTTGGATAATTCGAACGTCTTTAATTCGAAATCGTGGTTAATTCGAAGATTTTTCTTAGCCCCTTGAATTTCTTATTAAATCAATGTTAAAAAATCGTGGATAATTCGAAGTTCAACTTCCTTAATTCGAAGTTTTTTATAAAAAATTTCGAACCATAACGACTTTTCGGCGTTTCATCGTTAAGAAATTCGACACGTGACAACTAAAATCCCCTTCCCCCACCGTTCCACACATGACGCCATTCGACACTTGACACTTCAGACGCTATTCGAACTTCCTGCTGTCAGTGTCACCATGTCTTTCAGTAAACCACGCGTGTACAAGAATTTAACGTTCGCTGAAAATGTCGCCGTCATTCACGAGGTGGAAAAGGGTGTGAAGAAGAAATGCCAAATCGCCAACGAGTACGGGATAGCGCCGAATTTCGTCGATACATTGAAGGATAAACCAACGTAAGTGAAGCTGTTTTCCGTTCACTAAACATGCTTGATGATTCTGCTAACCTTAAGCGACTGAATTCTACAAAACAATCAGACATTGCACAATTTTTTGAAAAACTATAATTTTCTGTATTGAATGTAATATGTACTGTAGCTTACGTAATATAAATCTTATTTTGTTTACATACATGTATTGTTTAAGTCTTTCATACCATGATCTTTCTGAATAAATATTTACTTATTGATAGAATAATCTTTTCAAGCATTCAGTGGACCTGAAATTAAAGTTAAAAGATGTAACTTGTTTAATGCGAAGTCTTGGATAATTCGAAGTTTTGTAGTGGTCCCTTCAGCTTCGAATTATCCAAGTTGCACTGTACTATCTAATATCCAACTTTTTACATTATTTTTTACAATGGAAATTCTTTTACAATCTTTAAAAACATTCCAATTTACATCATTAAAGGTTTTCTCAATTATATAATTTAAATTTCTTATACCATATTCATTATAATAATAATAATATATATTTTTTTTTTTATTTATTTATTTCTTAGTTATTTTAAATTACATTTCAGTCCCGTTAGGAATATAAATTCCTATCAACAGGTGCTGTATTTATTTTAATACATAATAATTATATTAAAAAAATTACATTTAAATAAAATTTATAAAAATTACAAAATCAACTTCCTCAAACAATTTGAAACAAAAATATCAACGAAAAACAAATTAGCACAACATAAAATTAACAAATTATTAATTAATATTATCTAATATCCAACTTTTTACATTATTTTTTACAATGGAAATTCTTTTACAATCTTTAAAAACATTCCAATTTACATCATTAAAGGTTTTCTCAATTATATAATTTAAATTTCTTATACCATATTCATTATAGATATAAGGATAATCAAGTTTTATTCTATTTTTATTTCTCAAATTATAATTTTCTTTTATACTTTCATCTTTTAATTTAACAACACTATAAAAATTCTTTATTATTATATTATATATAAATTTTTGCTTAGGATATAATATATTGTATTTTAGTAATATTTGTTTCCTTTTATTAATATTATTCCAAATGTTTTTAGGAAATATCAACTTTAAAACTTTGGTTTGTAGATTTTTTAAATTTTCCAAATGTATATTTCCTACATTTGCCCATATATTAACTCCATAATTTATTAAAGAATCAAAAATTGCAAAATAAATTAAAATTTTTATATTAAGTGGAAGAATATTTTTTATATAATAAAATATATATATGGTTACATTAGTTTTTTATATAAAATATTTAAGTAGTTATCCCATGTAAAAAAATCATTTATAATTATACCTAAATATTTAAAATTATTTATTATATCAACTTCAGTACAAGAAATACATTTTGTACTATTTCCATGTAAACAGTCATGTGAATGTATTATGAATGTAATTTTTTTATCTACTATTTTCTTTTTGGGTTTTATTAATATTCCTTTTGTTTTTTCATTATTAAGAACAAGTTTATTATCATGAAGCCATTTTTGTAAAATATTAAAATTATCCTGTAGAGTTTTATTCAAATTCTCCAAATTTAAACCTGATGTATATATTATTATATCATCAGCATATACATATATATAACAATCTTTTAAAACATAAAAAAGATCATTTAAATAAATTATAAATAAAATTGGCCCTAAATTGGATCCTTGTGGCACTCCAATATTAATTGTTTTCCTTTTACTTAATATTTTATTTATTTGCACATAAATCTTTCTATTTTCTAGATAATTTTTCATAATATTAAATATTTTACCTCTTATTCCATATTTTTTCAATTTAATCAAAAGCAAATTATGATCTATCAGATCAAAAGCTTTACTCAAGTCAATAGTTATTAATAGTACAAAATGATTTTTATTTAAATTTTTATTAATATGCCCACAAAATTTTTCTAATAATTTAGTTGTACTTTTAGTATGTTGATAAGCATATTGATTTTCATTAATTACATTAAATATTTTTAA
>JAFIDM010009631.1:247462839-247473061 GCA_023159025.1 Thereuonema tuberculata | reverse complement strand
TTAAGTCTTTTTTTTTTTTCTTTAAAAGATAACGAGGTAAGTTTTCGTCTCCCTGTCATGTTAAAAATGTAATCGAACCACGAAATTGCAAGAGAAAAAAATAGCCCTTAAAGCGGGGCTTACTCGCTATGAAACGAAGTCACACTCAGGAGCAGTCAAGAAAAACGTCTGCACTCGACAGAGTCGCAGCGAGAAGTGTGCTTTGAATGATTAGCAGCGAGATTCCAAGAATCCGAAGGGGTAGGAAAGGAATGAAGTGACAGGCGTGATCGAAAATTCCCGTAAAGGCTTGGCTTTCTAAAAGTGAAGGGGCGGGGCTGAAAAGACAACACGATGGCATGCAAAATGGAGAAGAAAGATGCTTTTGGCCATTTTTGAGGGTGACGAGTTATCCGGAGTAGAATTAAATTTGGTGACGGGTAAAGGAGAGTTATTTTACATTATTGTGTATGAGACCTTGTCGGGACCAAAGGAAAACGACGACTTTAACGGAGTGAGGACTTATCCGGGTGACGACTTAACGAGGTTTTACTGTATAACAATGGACTTAAAGCATATTTCATTTACATTTTTTAACATGAATGTCAATTTATTTTCTCCTTTAATTATATAACGAAATTTTGCATTTTTTCCCATCAAAACATTTTATACAAGATGATTTGTTTGAAGGAAACGTGATATCTTTTAATTGACAAATTATAATGTATTTATTCTAAATTACTTACAATTTCTCCCATATTTTACTGCTATTACTGCGAACTGAATGAGATCTGATGTTTTATGTCTTTAAAGTTTATTCTTTCATATAAGGATGAAGAATGATCCTCGTTCGAAAATCTGATGCGCATTAAATTATTAAGTTAAATTAACGTAATAAGAAAGAGAAGAATAGCGCGAACTATTCTTTAAGTTATTCTCGCCTATTAAGTGCACACTGAAACTATCATCTATAAGCCAGGAAAATTCACTGTCCTCTAAAGTATCCAAATACATATATGACGTCACTGCCTTCCGTCTCACTTGTGTGTCTATTCCACTTTGACTGTTAAGACATTCCACCCTCTCGGGTTCCGCTAACGATCGATACATTGCAGCCGATCTATTCCGCCCTTTCTCTTGCAAAACAGTGAGCTGTCAGTTGTCTTTATTTGTGGGACAAGTTGGTCAGTCTGCTATTGAGGTTTTAGATATCCCATTAGTGTTCAATTGTAATTATTTAGTTATTACGTTCTAGCCATTCTAACGATGAATGAAAATTTTATTTAAATAAAAGACAGAAACAAATCCTCCTAATCGTATTATTTTGTAATAAAAAACCCAGATTTTCTTAGAACCGAGATGACTATGCTTCAAAAAGTATTTCATATGTTTACTTAATTCAAGATTTTTCCAAATCTTAGGTTGGTTTCCAGTGCATTTTTCGAAATCCTGAGCTTTGAATGACATCCAGTCTTTGATGACACTTCTGTCGATGGCTGTAGTTGCTTCGCAGTTACTATTTACATCTGAGATAAACACATTGGCTGGTACATGTTCTTTTTTTCCCCTCAGCTAGCGGTGAAGGATATATGATCATCGACATATTACAATCGAAAAAAAAACAGAAGTAAAACTAACTATAACAGCCTATTGGCCTTTACACTGACTTCTGACAGTAAGTGTATCCAGAGGAACTTTGCTTTATCAGGATCTGTTCGATTAACAAATGTTTCAATGTACAAGATCGTATTTTGCCAAGGCTTAATGGATTACTTTTGCTTTATGTTGTTAAATCGCTCCTTTCTGAGTATATAATAACCCTGCAAACATACTGGGTGGACTCGATGTGTTGTTGACGGAACTTATATCTGGTCATTGTTATGTGCTGAAGATAAATTTTTCATTTGATCCTGATAGAACGACCTGCCTTTCTTTAGATAAGCTTAAGATGAAAATAAAACAATAATCACAAGGGTTATCAAACAGTGGTATCACTGTCATTTATCAAACACTGTTGATTAGAAAGGTGATTTGTTCGAGATGAAGTTCCTGCATTCTAATGACAACGCTACATCTTAAGTCGATATATTCAATAGAGCAACATACAGGTAATGATTCTTTATAGGGTTTATCTAGATAGAAGTCTACGTCGATTCGAAATATTTCCTGTATGAACTCTCAAGATATTTTGTAGTGCTGGATATTTTTTAGTAAAGAAGAATCGATCAATAAATAAATAAATAAAATATTCTAAAGTCCCTGGTTGCTCCATGGTCCTTTCGTGAACTGTTAGGCTTCGCTCAGTCATCTAACCCTCAGAGCGCTCTAGGTTTTGGCCCCAGACCGTTCGGAATGAATCTGATCGCAGCAGTATCTCTAGGTTTATCAGGTGGCAAAGTAATTTTAAAATAAGTTACAGAGACAAAATTCAAGGGAAACAACCAATGTAAAGTATCAAGTCGGGGTCAAGTCAGTTACGAGAGAACGAAAATGTAGACGGGCCAACCAGTTAATATATTCAGTCATGCAAGATGTTCACAATTAAACTCAAAATTTATGTTAATATGATCTTAAATTACAAATATTAGATGTGAAATAATAGGGAAATGTGAGTTAAAGAATTTCTAAGTTTTCAAGAAAATTTCAATTTAGTTTTACAAATAAAAAATAAATTTGTTTAAATTTGTTGTTTTGGTAAATCTCAATGTAGGTAAGTCAGATTTTAACAACGCAGTGACAATATTTCGCTCGCGAGCCTCCATTTAAATTGGCCCAATGTAGAGGTACTTTCTCGATATTTTGTTTGATTATAAGAATGCGCTAAGCATTATAGAAGATGAAAGCTTCAAGATCAGTTAAATACGTAAATACGTAAACATAATGCGTACAGATATCTGTTAAATTTGGAAACCTTCTTCACTGATTTTGTAATAATCTGTATTTGGATATCTTGTCAATGATTGGCTAGAAAACGTCTATAGCACAATAAGGAAGATCAAGAATATTACTAGTTGCAACCCGTGAACTATTCATGGAAGTTAAACCTCCTGCCCTAAAATAATAGGCTCCTCCAAAGTGAGTCTATGAGAGAGTGCCTCACAATACCTTAGAGAGGCGTAGGAATTACGCACCAACATTAAATCAACTACTTTTTCTTTTCTAAACGACATTTTTTAGTGTATTTTTAAAATTAAAAATACACTAATAAAATTAAAAATACACTTTAAAATATTCTCTCCCCGCTCTCTCCACTTAGATGACAAACATACATCTGTTTTTTGCCTATTAATAGTACGATTACTAATAACTATAAATGATTTCTGAAAATTTTTCCTCTAGTGGGGGAAAAAAAAAAGGCCCAATCATAATTGGATTTTAAGCTACAATAAACGGAGTTTGTCGATCATCCTTATTTTTATACGGAAAACAACTGACTGACAGACACTGGAGTCCTCGGTAATGCTGCAATTGTATTCTGTGTAGGTTTCGTTTTCATCATGTGCATAAGCGTAACATCTGAGTTTCATTTATTGCAAAAGCTTAATTACATTTCTTTTTATTTTACTTTTTTTTTTCAATATTGTCCCAAATACGTTTTATCCCACATAAATTGCGATAACATGATGACATACTTCTAAGTAAATACGTTTAAGAGGCACATCTTGAGGATTCCCTAAGGAAGCCTTCAAAGCCTTAATGTTCCTCCAGGGTCACACATTACCGTATTTTTCGACAAATGAAAGTGTGATTAATGTAGCGTAACTTAGTTACAAATAACATATCATTGTCGCAAAAACAACACCATTTGCCCTTTCCCTGCTCAGTGTTAGTTAGTGTCGGTTTGATACATTTCTCGGAAAAGTTCTGTTGCGTCATATTAGAGCCATTCCATATACAAACGACAACTTTATAAAAAAATAAACGAACGCTGCACCATTTTTAATTTCGATGATTTATAATGTAACCGTATGCTTTAAATGACACAAAAATATAGATGTTGAATTAGAACAAAAAAAAATCATAGCAGCTGTTTTTATTCTCCGAAAGAAAAAAAAAAAAATCACATTTTCAGAGCTTTACATAAGACATCACAGCAAGCATTCTAATAAGCAAGTATACATTTATTTATTTTTATTTTTGTAAATGAAAACTGACATTCACACTTTCTGAAAACATATTTACAGTTTTCGATAAATTATTAATTATTATTATTTTGTAATGGTAGCTTCCAATCCACCTGTGAAATTAATGCTTTCACTTGTTTTTCAGCATGGACTGTAGTTATACTTTAGGATAATGTTCTAAAACCCATTTTTTTTAAAAGTAATTTCAACTATAATAATGTTTGCAGTATATTTTTCAATATCTTTTGCCCCAATAAAAGCCCACTGGATTAAAGTTTCACCGTCTATTAGATACTTTTGCCATCTTTTAATATTTTATTTTATTTGTATATTTATTTTTAAAAATGCTGTGACTCTCAGCATTTCGCCACTCACAGCAGGATTCAGTCTGGAAATCGAACAGAATATTTCGTAATAAATCTCATCTTTATGGATCGTGACTTCTCTTGAAGAATAGGCGACAAATGTTTGTTTCTATGCCATTGTTATATAAAAGGATTTAAGTTGTTGACATCGTTTCTAATAGTATTCGGGACAAAATTCATCATTTATCACAAATTTGATCAATTATTACTGTTATTGTTAAACTAGAACAAATCAATTTTTTAATGAATTACTAAAACTATTAATAATCCACCCAAAACGCAAATACCGCAGATATTTTATCAAAGCCGTAAATGTCTAAACAATACCAAGCAAAACTGTATCACTTCTACTAAGATAACTATTTCTAAATATTTAAAATTTATTAATATACTCTTACCTGGAAAAAAACACATAACTCGTATACAAACGGCTTAGCAGGTATTTGTATATATTTTATTAATGATCTTTTGCCAATCAAAATTAAAATTATAGCTTATTTTGCCTTTTCAAATCTACAGTTAATTACAGCATATATACAATTCTTCAAGAAATTCACCAGAAAGTTTTCAAATGATCATAACTTAAATAAAAAATTGAATAAAAAATAACCAACACACCAAACTTTGTTAAAAAAACCGTTGTAATAAAAAATCTAAAAATACATTCAGGAAACAAGAAGAGCTTTCGGAATCTTATGTGATTCCCTTGTCAATGATCATAACTTCAGAAATAACTATTAAATAATATGAAATTAACTAGCAGCAAAGCCTGTCGGACGACAGGCTTAAAACAATCTGAAAAATCATTTTATTATCAACTATCAAATATAAAGTAAATGTAATCTAAATACTGTGCTAACTTGTGAACGAAGCTTCTACGGCAAAAATGGTTTTGAGTTTCGAAATCAGCGTAAACAACTGAGTAAGTATGCCAAATTTCATTAAAATGGGTGCAGTGGTATCAAAATTATTTGGTTTTGAACGTATGTTTTGTTAGAATTTCAGTTGTCGAGGTCAGTTCCCAAGAATAAAATTTCATGGAAACAACATGGAATGACACAATGAACTAATATTTTTATCCAATTTGAGTACCCTTGATTCAATGGTACCATTGAGAACCGTTGGATCTATCGTAATAGCTTCATTATATCGAGTTACAGACAGACGAAATTAGCCAATTTATATGTAATATATATATATATTTAATTCGATTGATGATTTGATTTGAATTTTTTTTTTTTAATGTTTATCAGACCTATTTAGGTGTACTTCTTATCTGAACACCTGTAATATAGGTTCTGAGAGATTAATCTAAAGGATCATTTTCCACCCAAAAAGAAAAACGAAATACCAGCCATACCTAAAGTTTAATTTATCTAAAGAATAATTATTATTTTTGACCCGAAAGGCATTTAAAACTCACCTTTGTATAATCTAAATACTGCGCTAACTTGTGAACGAAGCTTCTACGGCAAAAATGGTTTGAGTTTCAAAATCAGCGTAAAAAACTGAGTAAGTATGCAAATTTCATTAAAATCGGTGCAATGGTAACAAAATTATTTGGTTTTGAACGTATGTTTTGTTAGAATTTCAGTTAAAATTTCATGGAAACAACATGGAATGACAAAATGAACTAATATTTCATCCAATTTGAGTACCCTTGATTCAATGGTACCATTGAGAACCTTGGATCTATCTTAATAGCTTAATTATATCGAGTTACAGATGGACAAACAGACAGTTGAAATTAGCCAATTATATAAGTTGATATGTCACAACATTGTTTCTATTGTTCAATAAAAAAATTGTTTTTCACTGTGAAATTTGAATCATTTCCAATTCTCTTCATTCAAATTAGACTGCTTCCTTCATGGTGCTTCGATTTTCTTATCACAGTCAGTGGTGTAGTGTCTATTTAGATTGGGTGTTCTAAAATGGCCGAGGATAGGTGTATTAGGGTTGTACAAAAGTCACGTGTTAATTTATTGAAGTCTGAAAAAAAAAAAGCCCAAAAAGCTGCAATATTTTTTTTTAATTTGTCCAATGCAATAAATTGTAGAATAACTTGAATATTTTAATTTACTAATATAAATTTTAACTATATGATCCTTCATCTTGTACAACATAAAGGTTCTATGGTGAAACAAGCGTACCCAGGAATTTGGAATGGAAAGGGTTATGATGGTCTTAAGCCGTACAATTAAAAAAAAAAAAAAAAATTGTCCTTTTCCATTTTGGAGAGGATTACAAATAAAACGGTGACTTTCCAAACGAAGAAAAATAAATCAAAATTGATTTACATTTCTTCCATTTTCGGAGGCAATTGAAGTGTTTCAATCCCAATCAAATATTTTGGATTTGATTAATACCGTATGTATTGTTTTGAATAAATTGAATATTCTTAAAAAACAATAAATAAAAAAAATAGGTCAATATAAGTTTATTATTAACAAATATAGATGCAAAAATTCACGCTTTATGGTTAATTGAGGAATAAGCTATTAATGGAAAAAAATTACAGCATTAAATTAATTTTTTCCCTCTGAATGTAGCAAAAATCACTTTCCCCTAACAATCAACTTTAAAAGTACTTTCTTCATATATATCAAAAGAGAAAGATTTCATTTTATACTAAATAAATAATAGGGCCTATAAAAAATAAATCAGTAGGTTTTTTGTCCAATAAAAGTGAAACTTATAATTCACATATTACTTATTACTTTTTTTTTAAAAAAACATTTGTTTCAATTTATTTTTCATTTTTTTTTCTTTTTTTTTTTTTTAAATTTTTTAATCACGTGCCAGATTGCTGCTGAAGTTGTTACTTTAACTTTTTATTTCTGAATATTATTTCTTTTATTTTAATTTTTAGTAGACTAAGTAAAAAATTTTATTGAAGAAATGAAAGATACTATTCATTATTGCAAGCAAACAACTGCCGTATTGCTGCCATGATGACTTATAAAGCTCAGATAGGAAATATCTGTTAATCTACTACCAAGCAACTTAGATTCTACCTCTTGAGTGCTATTGCTTCACTGCCCACCCTGCCACATGTTTTGGAAATATTAAAGGTAATAGACGGCTTGGAAATTCACCTGTTACCGCCATCTGTAGGTCTCTATAAAAGACTTAAAGGTGTTCATATCTGAGACAGGACACCCAAGCTGTTAACTGGGCTAATAAAGCGAAAGGGATACAATTTTTACCCACCGAAACTTCTTTTCTTAAAAATTTTATTTAAGAAATTAGACAAAGTCAGCAAACAATTAGAGGAGTTCTTAACAGAAATAAAGATACGTTTGAAAGCTTGTTGGATGTGCTTCTGATTGGCACCATGTAGTCTGGGTCAGTGAAGAAACGTCATGGGAGCAAGTGGAAAATACGTATTTGGAATCATCATTTAATAAGCAAATGCAATGTAGCCAAGGAAGAAAAAGGAACACAGGAATGATCAATAAACATTGTTAACACCTATCAAAGTAATCTCCAAGATTGTCCACCGTACATTGCCAGCGTCTGGGAAGACGGAGAATACCATTGGCTGCATGTGACCTCTCGCCGAAACGCCGTTAAAATTTTATCTTTATTCGCAAGCGTTTCCCAAGCAACTGCAGCTTGAGTTTTGGAATCAAATGAAAGTGGATTCCGGTCTGGCGAATACGAATGGTGTTCCAAGACTACTCACCCCTATCGGCGTAACAAAGCTTGTGCAGGAGCTGCGATGTGACATGTGGCGGTATCGTGAAGAATAATGGCGTTGGACAGCAGTTCCCAAACGTTGGCAACGTATGATGGAGAATCTTGGAGATTACTTTGATAGTTGTTAGCAATGTGTATTGAGCATTCCTGTGTTCCTTCTTCTTCTTTGGCTACACTGCACTGCCTTATTAAACGACGATTCCAAATACTTGTATTTTCCACTTGCTCCCATGACGTTTCTCCACTGACCCAGACCATGTTAATGGTGCCAATATGAAGTATATCCAAAAAGCTTTCAAACGCATATTCTGGAATTTCAGTGGTGCCAAATGTTTGGCAGATAAAAAAATAGTTGCTATGACTTCCATAACGGCCCACATAGTCTATATACGGTATATATAGTGTGTGTGTGTGTGTGTGTGTGTGTTTATTTATCTATAAATATAGTAGGGCTTTTCGGCGTTCCGCCAATACGGTGATTTCCCAATCCTTCCCCTCGTTACGCCAGTGCTGTGTAGATACATTTTTACAGAAGTATATGCAAGTAGTAGTAAATAATATGTGTACCCCTTATAACTACTTTTTTGTTATTATTATAATAATAATATAAAGTTAGCTTCATTATCTCATCTTAATTATTAGTAATTGTCACTCATTCACCTGGCCAAAAATAAAACAAAAATTATATTTCGTTAATACAAATTTTAATATTTTGAAGAATAAAAAATCTACGTTAAAATGAAGATAATTGCTGTGAAAAAGTAGTGGAAGAGGAGGAGTTAAACATGAAAAATAAGGAAAAAGTTTAACATCAAAAAGGTCGCGTTTTGTTGCAGTTATTTCCGAAATTCCTAAATCAAATCTGTCGCATTTGCACTGAGCAGCTGATCAAAATAAAAAAACAAACGAGTCAATAAAGAAAGATTGAGAGATTTCTTAAAGGAAATAACTCAATAAAAAATGCTTTCAAAGCTGTTATTCGACAGGATGTCACTTGTGAGGTTAATTTTATTCAACTATCAATGGTTGTCTTTATCTCGTTTCCTAGTTTATATTTATAGGGAACTAAATTATAGATAAGTTTGCTTTATATGTATTATATTAAGTGTTCATTTTATTATGCAACTCATAAATAACTTTAAAAAAAAAAAAAAAAAGAAGTTCCTCTATAACATAAAATCTATTTCCTTAAAATGTTGCGGGGTTTTTTCTTGTATTTTTTTTTTTTTAAAGTATTTACTTTTTTTTCTTAAGTATTTAAGAAATACGTATAAAGAAAAAGTCTTCGTATTTGTAAATTAAAATATCTGCCAAATACAAGATTGTTAACTGTTTCGTTTTTTAAATTATGTTAAATTGTTAGTTAATTGTTTCGCTTCGAGATTTTTCTGTTGGAATTTCTGTCACCTTTTTGTCATCTGTCAAATTCTCCAAAGATCCACAAGGAAACTTTTTTCCAATACAAATATTAGATTATTTCTTGTTTGCAAATTTGCACACCAAGTTTCAAGGAGATCCATTCCTGTTCAAAAGTCTTCGTTATGGGGACAAAAATATATACAGATATTATGAGGCTTAAGAAAAGTAAATTAAAAATTAAAAACGTTAATTATTTTCATAACCATTTTGGAAGATAAATACTACACAAAAACGAAATTATTCTACACAATTTAATTAAATTTTATGATGGGTCACTTTAGTTATATTTAAACAGTGTGTCTACAGAACCGGGAAATCAGGGAGAACCTGGAATTGTCAGGGAATTTTGTTATTCTGGAAAAAATCAGGGAATTATACAATTATTACTTAAAATCAGGGAAATTTTTTGATAGAATAGATCGGTTTGAAGGGTTTTTTTTTTTTGGTTTTTTTTTTGGTTGAACAGATTGGTTTGGAGGTTTTTTTTTTCTCTTAACAGCAGGGACTCTAAACAGTACTGGGTCACGAGAGCAGAGAAAAGTCCTGTCCTTCTGATTTTGTAGACACCCTGTTAAAGTTTATATATATATATATATATATATATATATACTTTAACAGGGTGTCTACAAAATC
>JAFIDM010009631.1:247412867-247436505 GCA_023159025.1 Thereuonema tuberculata | reverse complement strand
TTTTTGGTTGTTAAAATTTTTGAAATCTCACTAAGGGGGAGGGGGGGTCCGGCAAAATCTCACCAAATCTCACCAAGGGGGAGGGAGGGGGTCCAAATTTTTTAAAAAACACCTCACGTAATTAATGGACGTCCCCTTGCTACGATTGTTCAACGGAAGTATAAACATTGTTGTCAACAACTGATGTAACAATATCTCTTTTAGACACAAATTACTGGGCGAATGCAACTAACTTTTTGTCTATACCTCGTATGACAACATGATAAAATAATTATGATTTTTTACTTAAAATTAAAAAAAAAAAATACAGTTTTGAAACAGGTTCCGTAAGGAATAAAAAAAAAAAAAAGCATGTTATTCTGTGATTTACTAGAATGTAATAAGAATTATTTTGAAAATAAGAAATAGTTTTTACTTTTATAGGGAATTAATTATAAGATAAATAAAAAATACTTTGTTTTGATATTTCATCATCGTATTCTCATATTCCGAATTTTTGGATAGAAATGAAATAATTCGATCTGCTAGTTAACAAACTACATCTACACTGTGACTAGAACTTTTAGTGTGATCAAATTATTTGTAAATAGTTGTTAATAAAAATAAGTGCTTTTTATTAAAATGCCTTGTTTTTGATAGAATGTTTCAGGATTATTATAGAATTTGTATTTTTTAAAATAACGAATATTGAAGACATAAGAAAGCTATTAGAATAAAACATATTGGCATCCCTATCAGAAACTCACAAAGCGGAAGGATGTCCATTGAAAAGATTAAAACAAGGTAGGAGCAGCAATCCCAGTAGCGATCGTATAGTACCCCACAGCTTCTATATAGAGCGAATGTTAGAATCTCGGAAACTTTACAAGTTTAAAACCCCTCAGAAAAAATAGAAGCTCTTCATAGTTTTGAGAGAGCCCATTATAATAAAAATAGACCAATCGTAAGATTTATTTTAAGAAGAGAAAAGGAAAATTGGCTTCATATAACCAATTCGTATAATAATTCTAGTTGAAGTCAATATAAAAAAATAAGAAATAAATTTTTATAATATACCAGATTTTAACAAAACTCATAAATTAAGATCAATTTCGAGAGGAGATCTATAACTTGACAATCATAAAAGCTAGAAAACGACCACGAGCTAGTCTTGACAAGACCTTTTTTAACGAGGTATAGATCATGTCTCTAGCATAAGTCGTTGCTGATATATGAATTTCTTGCGACAGACAGACAGAGAGGGGATTTAAAGTTTCTCCTGCTTTGAGTTACGCTCTGTATAGAAGCCTAAAAGTCTCCTATTGAACATAACATAATAAATTCCCAGCATCTTTTAATAATTGCATTACACAATTAACACAGATTATCACTAATAACTTTTGAATCATTCAATTAATTTTAAGCGACTTTCTGAGTTTTCTTAGAAGGTTAAATTGTGCTTCTTTAAAGATATAAATAAGGGACAATAAGACATTAACAGGAATAACTATAATAAAATATAGAATAATAATAATTATAATAATAAAAGTTGTATGAATATGGTCTCTCTCTCTCTCAAAATATTGTATTATATTGTCGATTGCGATCAAATATCAGACTGGTATATGTGGCCTTGACGCTGAACAAATGCATGATTAACGTCCCGGGCGGGACCGAACGGAATTTCATCACGTTAATCAGAACGGCGCACAATTTAAATTATGAATGTTTTACTGTATTTCTGGAATTTTCTATTTAATTTTTTCGGATAGCGATCAACCGCGGATAAGTGAAACCGCGGTAACTGAAACATCGGATACGGGAGTTTTAAGTATTTGCTCAAAATTCTCATCTTGCCTACATACATGGTCTTTCATTTAATAACCTCACTTTTCTCCTTACTGTGCATAAAAAGGTAAGGTATTCACTGACAAAAGCAATTTATGAACTCTTAATGGAAATGTAAGACTATTTCTCTAGTATATGGAAATATCTGTTTGATACAATCTTGTGGTCGTCATCGATAATAACGATGAACGTCAAACTTCGTAATTACGAGTATAATCCTACTGTTTACATATAAATATTTTTCGGTTTACGCAGATCAGTTTTAAGAACTACGTGTACAGTGACCATAATAATTCAAATAATAATACTCCAAAAAACATGCATTTTCGATCCAAACATTGTGGTTTCAATATGTCAGATGATTTTATTCCGCAAATTACTTTCGATTAAATAAATATGAATTAAAGCCTTGCAAGGCATTATCCATCGCGTGTTTTTAATAAGAATAAACTAAAACAAGGAGAGAAAAACAAATGCTGGAAGCACTTCGTCTCTCATCGATTGAGTCCCACGGCATATTGAGGGCAATCCACTGGTCGTCAGAATGAAGAAACAATTCTTTTCTTTCTTTTTTTTTTTTTTGTGTGTGTGTGTGTGTGTGTGTTTATGGGTTTTTTTTTTCTGCTGATGAAAACATGTTGACACTATGGTAACGTACAAATTGGAAGTGAAATAATCAGATTCTTTGGGATATTTTCAATAAATCGCGAAACATTTATTTTTAACGGTACGCTGATTGTATTCCTTGAAATAAAGAACAAATACTTTTTAAAGAATGTTAAATTTAGTTTTGCTTGATTAAATAACAAAAACTTTAATTATTAAAACAATTTTAGTTAATATTTTAATAATCAAAATTTCTGGAAAAATATTTTCCTGGCATAGTTTTAAAAAATAACTAAATGTTTTTTGTGTTCTTTATGCACATGATTGATGGTCTTAGTATGTTTGATATTTTAATGAAACAAAGTATTTAATCAATGAATCTACATGACTTTTCCTGATTGACTACCTAATCTTCTGGACAGTACTTTTATAAAGGAGTTAGAAAAATTATACATTTGAACAGTTCTTTTTGTAAACGTCGATTTTTTTTTTTTTTTAATCTTTAATTCTACTTCATGTCAGATTCAATTCTTGCAGTTAACGATTATCATTTCGTCTTTCACGCATATGAACTGGCTTCGATTTCTTGATGGAAAATAGCTAGATTAAAAAACTCATATAAATAAATGAGTAACAGTAATGGCGCAATAGGTTAGAACTGTCGAAAATCTAAATTAAATTATTTACGATTTCTGATTTAATGCCACTCTGATTAAGAAAACCTATAGATTTACTACTTTCTCGGTTTTATTTCATTCAGAGGTGCCCCCCCAAAAAAAAATCTCAATGAAAACCAAAAAAAAACCGACTTTTACACTCTAATTTTTTTGAACACCCCCCAAAAATTTCAATGGCGCAGTCTGCGCCGTGACTCCCACGCGTGGGCACCCGTGTTTCATTGTAATAAAAAAAAATCAACTTCTATTTTTCATTGGCAATAATTGCAGGATTACTGATAAAGTATTATACAGTGTTACCTCCTTTAAAAGACACCCTGAATAGCGGACACCTCTAATTAGCGGACATTATTGTGGGTCCCAGTCCCTTACAATAGGACATTCCGTGTTATCCACTCTGTAATAACGGACAATTATTTTAACTGTAAAACAAAAAAAAAAAAAAAATTCGATTAACATTTCGACAAACACATTATGGTTGTATTTACATCGGTGTCCCATACATTGATACATTGTATCGGTGTCCCACCATACATTGATATGTTGTATCTGTGTGTCCCATGATTCAATGCACGTATCTGAGGCCCTTTTTTTCCTTGCAGTTGCTTTGTAAATGTCAATACCTCATAAAGCTATCCTATAAACGTGTTGATTAAATTTAGTGCGAATTAAAATGGCGTCAAAAAGGAAGAGATTGGCACTGTAAGAAAAAATTGATGTTCTTGAAGTTGCTGAAAAAGAAAAGCTGAGTGTGCGTTGTCTTGCTGAACGTTTTAAAGTTGGAAAAACTCAGATAAGTGAACTTTTGAAGGACAAAGATGAGATTAGAAAAATGTGGATGGTGAATTCAAACAAAAATTCGAAGAATTTGAAGTTTCGTAAAACTGAAACTAAAAGCAAAATCGACGAAGTGGTCATAAAATGATTCCGCTCTGCTCATGCAAAGAACATTCCTATAAGCAGTGTTTTGCTTCAAGAAAAAGCCAGAGAATTCGGTCAAACTTTAGGATTGGACACGTTTAAGGCATCAAATGGATGGCTAGAAATTAATTCTCTATATACTGTAATTAATTTTGTCATTATTTTAAGTAAGACAAACGGATTAGCACTCATTTAAAAAGGAATATAGTAAATAATTTGCAATTGTTCATATTCTCTCATGTCGCAATGGTAATTGTAGAAATTTAATTTAGATTGTACGTAATTTTTCATTAAATGACATGCTGTAAGCTAAAAAATGAAAAAAAAGACAGTCCTCCCCAATAGCGGACACCTCCCAATAACGGACGAAACTTCCGGTCCCGTGACTGTCCGTTATTCGGAGGTAACACTGTATATGTTTTTCTGTACTGATCGCATTGGAAGAAGAACCTTCTTAGTGAACGGAACCTCCCTAATCGATTAATAAACGGTGCATATTAATGGGTAGCCATGTAAAAGAAACAGATAACTCAATTTCGATTAGATCTGTATCGAAGAAATGTCACGTTAATGCCAGTTCCTGTTATTATGTCCAAAGGAAACTAAATAACACTAATCAAGAGATTAACACAACGTATGCTTTTAAGACATCTGATGAATTGATCTTGTCCCGCATTTTATTCGTACGCTTCCTTCTTAATATTTCATTCTCCTTTAAAGACTGTTATTTACAATAGCCAACAGATGTCGCCATATACCAACAGAAAATCGTCTGCACAAATCAAAAGATCTGTTAAACAAAAATATGTTTTCTATCGTTTCTATGAAATTATTTTTCCTTAATTTGTAGCGTCATACAACAAATATTTAAACAACAATGGTTGAGACCAAGTGTTTACTAAGTGACAACTCCCAGCTCATGATCGACACTAAGGCCGTTTCAAGCCTTAGTGTCGATCATGAGCTGGAAATTGTCGCCAGTAAAAAACGAGATTTCAGTACGGAGATCATTAGGATTAATGGTAAAAAAAAAATATATAGCACCACCAAAATTTTAAATAATACAATAAATATACAATAAAAATAAAAAAGAAAAATTCATATGCTGGCACTCTGCCGGCTTCAAATGTTGTTTACTGGTGACTACTCCCAGCTGATGATTCCAATAAAGCGTGAAACGGTCTTTCTGGGATTCACCTAGTAAACACTTGGTCTCAACCATTGTTGTTTAAATAATTTTAGGCTTATTGTGTTTTTATGCTTACAGGAAATTCATTTAAGGCCGGCAGAGTGCCAGCATATGAATTTTCCTTTTTTGTTTTTATTGTGTTATTTTTAATTTTTGAGGTGCCATATTCTTTTTTGCCATTAACAACAACAAATATTTTAAATGTTATTATTAGAAATGTAAATCTTTAAAATCTTATTTTTCTTTAACTATTTCAAATTCTTTATTATATATATATATATATAGCACTAATAAAGAATTTGAAATAGTTAAAAAAATTGATATTTTTAATAGAAAGTTTGTTAGCATAATATGAAAAGAATTGATAATCTGTATATTCTAATAAGCTTGTATTCTAATAAAGACTGACATTACAATACATATTAGATATATTCAATATATATATAATGAAATTCGCAGGTTATTTCTGCAAAGAAACAGAAGGACATAATATATAAACAAAGTTCTGAGAAACAAATAAAAATTATTGTCTTGGGGAAATCAAAAGCAGAAGCGACACATATGAAAGTGAAACTGTGCTACAAATATCGGCGCAATTAATATTTATTTTGTTTTTGTTTTCGTATTCTCTAACAGTCACTTCAATGACCTAATATTGTTCGAAGTCAAAGCGACATAATATAAAACAATCAAATCAAGAATTCTATAAAAGAAATCAAATCGGGTTAAATTTGTCTGAGTTTCCAAATAAGAGAGACAGGCAAAAGTATCAAAAAATAATTTTCAAAATGGTGAAAAATATATATTGAAAATAGTTTTTCTAAGTTATCATCATCATTCACAAGACAGTTGTTAGATGGATCACTTAAAAAATAAAAAAAAATTGTAGATGCTGATATTGTGAAGTAATCTAAAAAGATAACAAAATTAATTAAAAAAAAAAAAAAAACCTGAATTCTTCAAAAAAAAAACAAAAATCACAAATGGTGCTATCAATATCTGCATACGACTGAAAACAATAATTTATTTTAAAAAATTATCTTATCTAAATAAACCTCAAAATAATGTATATGTAACTATTTACTTTTTTTTTCCTCCATAAAATCCTTATCCTATCACTGAAAAGAAAACTATGTATTTTCACAACAGCTAGCAACAGCAAATCACTCTCCCAAAAATATCTGTTTTGCTAGCAAGTTTGTAACCATAGTAATTATCGTAGAACGAAAAACCGATTAAATGAGGCCGAGGTATAAAGGAAGAGAAATCTAATTCATCGCCATATTTGGGCTTCTTAATGTTAACAACTTTTATTTATTTAGATTTTTTTTTTTGTAAATCTTAATCCTGTAAATAAAAGTAATGTTTGTTTTGTATGTTGTCCTGTATTATCTCATTGTGTGCACATTACAACTGTAAAATGGAAGGAAAAAAAATTAGGAGCTTTTGGCAAACACCACAAATCAGCATCCTTGAATTTTTCGTTTGTTTTGTTTTTTTTACCGAAAATTTACTTACGGAATATTATATAGTGTCATCATATTTTAAATATACGTCAAATAACAATCTAACTCCTATATATGTTTTCTAATTGTTAAATAATACCTGAAGCATCTGTTTCTAATTATGATTAAAAACTTTTTTCTTCGTAAATATTTTGAAATATGTAATTTTATTTACTTATTTTCATATTCAAAAAAAAATTAATATAGGAAAAAAAAAATCACTTTTTTTTATTTACTAAATATCTTTTTGATAATTGACTGTAATTATAGAGACTAAGAGTTCCTACGAAACAGATAAAATTAGCTTAAGTTTGATCTGTAAACCTATGTTCCCTAAATGTATTATTATTTTTAAAATATTAAAATTATAATGTTAATCGCCGCAATTTACTCTTACTTTACTCTGGTATTTCCCATTTTTCCTTCTAATTTCCTAATTCACTAAGGGGTAATTGGGTTCTCTAAATTCCATTTTGTAATCCGGAAAAAACAAATAGCTTTTTCATCTTCTGCTGTTCTGAAACATGGAACACAGTAGGCTAATTTCAGCTGATGAGGGTTTAATAATCTAGGCGTGTCCTCTGTCAAATTCTTATCAACAAAATCGTGATTGAAATTTGTGTGTTTTATTGTTTAAAATATTTCCTCTGAACAACATTGTTCAAAAATACAACATTGGCTTTTACATTTTTTTTTTTTTTTTACTATTATTATGAAGTATATCAGAAAAAAAAAAATCAACACTCATATCTCAAAAAGGTTTGCAAGATACGAAACGGGTAAACAGCATTAGATGAATCTTGTTCAGTAGCTGTAGAGGGCCTGACTCGGTACAGGAAGTGGTTTCCCCTCGGTAGTTCCTCATAAATAGCGCGGCTTATCCTGGACAGGAAACAGACGGAAAACAAAAGGTGGAGAGAGTAGCCATAGCGAATGACCATGAATCATTACATTTTAATCGTTTCTTTCATCGCTACCGTTGGAACTATCAACCCAAAAAGCAATTCCTTAGTTTCACCTTACACTCCGACCTGGCAATCCATTGACTCCCGCCCATTGCCCACTTGGTACGATGAAGCCAAAATCGGGATTTTCATCCACTGGGGGGTGTTTTCCGTACCCAGTTTCGGATCGGAGTGGTTCTGGAATTACTGGTCTTCAGGCAAAAGTAAACCTTACGTGAATTTCATGAACAAAAACTACAAACCTAACTTCACTTACCCCGAATTTGGTCCAATGTTTACTGCCGAATTCTATGACCCTGACTTCTGGGCGGATCTGTTTCAAGCATCTGGAGCCAAGTAAGATTTTTGAATTATTCGAAAGTAACAATTTTAGAACGATTTTAGGGAAAAAAAAATATCATAGAATGTAGCTACATAAACATAACAGAAAAAAAACGAATTCAAAAATATAATTAAAACAATGGAAATATTCTAATATATATCAACAATTAGAATGAGTGATTACATATCAACATCGTAACATTATCATTCTAACAATACATCAAGATAAAATAAATACGTAATACAGATAATATTCTTTACCATGCGAATAAAATAAATGCAACTTATTATGTTACCGCAATTAACCACCGTATCAATGGCGTAATTAGTTTCTTCACATCTTTATCATACATAACATTTGTCCTGAAACAAATTATGGTTAAGCTATAGAATCTTACGCCATTACTTAATAAATGCTTAAGACAAAAGACCAATTAATGCTTTATTTAGAATTAAACTTTCAGTTAACATTGAACTAAATTAATATTGATATAAACTAAATTAAAAAAACATTGAAAAAGTATTATTTTTCAGAAAAAAAAAATGTTGATTTAATAGATGTCGAATCGAACTCGTATTAAGACTTTCTTCAAAATTAATTGTTTCGATGATGATGTAAATGAAATAGTAAGAAAGCATAGTTTGGCATACTTTTACATATTCTTTTTATTCTAGACTTTTTATTTCTATAACAAAAAAGTGGATCCTGTAGCTCTAGTGATAAAGCAATTGACTGCGGGCTAGAGAAGCCGGGTTTTCTATGATTCTTTTTTCCTTCGTTATATCTCCTCCAGACTGGTTCTTTACCCATCCGTATGTGAATTGGGTGCCGGATTTCTTTTCCAGGGCCTAAAAAGGGCCAGCGTCGGACTGACCATCCGATCTCAATCTTACCTAGGTGATCGTCTTCAAGTCAGTCTCCTTGGTCACGGAAGTGCTGAGAATCTTACCTCTGCAAGGGCCAAAGGTTGGCCTGAAGTAGAACACTTTAATTTTATAATATAAGGCAATAAAGAGCTCATTTGTTATGGATTAAGCCTACAAATACGATATAATTAAAATTTCAACTGTATCGGGTAAGTAAGCAGTCAGGCAGCTTTGATCTGAGATACTACTCGTTTTGACTTTTTGTTTCTGATTTGGTACTATTTAGTAAATAAATCCAAATCCACAATGATCTTGCTTTTCTATTTTTTTATTTCAATTAATGAAAAATAAATAATGAAATTGCTATAAAGTGTGGTAACTGAACATCGACTGCTTTTTCTTTAGTAAATAGAAATAGGTAATTTATGAACAATCAATGTCCAATTACCACACCTTACAGTAATACGGTAATACCTTGAGATACGAGCATAATCCGTTCCAGGACCGAGCTCGTAACTCGAGATGCTCATATCTCAAATCATTTTCTCCCATAAGAAATAAAAAAAATTAGTCCGTTCCGGCCCTCTAAAAAACTCTCTTATTAGTGCTAATAATAATAATAATGGAAAAAAATGTTTTTAATTGATGTAAAGACATACACACACAAAATATAGTAAAAAAGGATTCCTGTGATATAAAATAAAATGTGATTTTAATTATGAGTTCTTACTGACAGACGATACAGTAGCGGCATGTGCGGAGGAGGGAGGGAAAAAGTTGGCCGTACGTAGACACTTGATTCCGTACCGTACCTTTCACGTACACTATGTAACTTACATAAACTTAGAATTAACTTAACTTACGTATTTTTTTTTTTACTTTTCTATTTTTTATTTTTTTTTTGCTGTTTTTGATTTGTATTCTTTACTTTTCTTCACTTTTCTTAACTTTTTTTCTCCTGACTACCCTCACTTTCACCTGGCGCAGGCCTTTTAACGAAATATCTATCGAGGGAGATTTTGTTTCTGTATCCCTTTCAAAATGTTACGGAAATGAGTAAGGCACGTGTCGTCTGTAAGCGTGCTCGTATCTCAAAGCAAAAATTTGCTCGTATCTCGGAATACTTGTATGTCGGGACGCTCGTATCTCAAGGTGTTATTGTAGTAATAAAAACAGGAAATAATACAAGAAAACAAGAAGAGTGAAATTTCAAATGAATTTGAAGAAACCTGACGAGAAGAGTAAAAAATGTATAAGTAAGGAATTTGTGAGATTTCTTTACAAATGTTAACGTCGAAACGTCGATATTGATGTGTGAAGCATATTTTTGTTGAAAGGAAATTTCTGTGAGGGTGGTAGGGGCAGAGGAGTTAAAAAGGAAACAACAACTCAACCACTGCGAGATTTTTCTAAATTAATTCTAAATTAATGTTCTGTCTCGAATTTCTAGACAGAAACATTTCAGTTAGATTCTACCTTTGGCCTTTAAGCCAAATATTGACCAAAACTTAACCAAATCTCCACAGCTTAATTACACTGTTAAACAAGAATTTGAATTTACATTCATGAAAGTGATTGGGTACCCGTGGCTGCACCGTTAAGTAAAGTTTCTCTTAAAATAAATCTGAAAACATTACACTTAGTCCGTTCTAAACAAAACGAGTAAACTATCATCCAAGAACTTCTATTGCAGTTCACTGCGTTCTTGTTTAAAAAAACAACAACAACAACAAAAGCTGTTACTTTACAATACTATACAATGATATAATATTTTGACCCTCAGGTAAAGTAGCCCAAAAAAAATGGATCTACAAACATCAAAATTTAATCAAGTATGCATAACATACTTGAAACGGGAAACTTACAGTATGATGTAGATTAGTTACATAATTTTTTTGGTTAAACTTTACTTTGCGGCACAGATCCAAGATGGCGGACATCTGAGTGGATGGAAATCGCGGGGTTATTTTGCAATACATACATCCTGCAGCTAAGTGAACCTAACTTAACCTAACCTAAAGCAACCTTGCCTTAGGGAAGTTAATGTGCCTTAGGGAAGTTAATTTCAACTAACCTAATCCTAATTGTTTTTGGTTGAAAATGTGCCTTAGGGATGTTAATGTGCCTTAGGGAAGTTAATTGTAACTAACCTAATCCTAATTGTTTTTGGTTGAAAATTAAATGTTTGAAAACTGCTTACCTTATGTTTCTTCGTCTGTCGTGTGCGGAGGTAAGTGAAAAAAAAAAAAGAAAATATCTGTTCTTCCGCACCCAATCACCACCTGTGCCGGATTGTAAAGTCTAGCCATTTTTTTACCTACCGTGCCAAAAGATTATAAATAGATTAACATACAATATACGCGTTTGATATTATATATATATTAATATGTATATATAAAACAGATATTGAAGATAATTTCAGCAAGTTGGATTTTTAGATGATTTACTAAGAGGTTCTTTATTAAAAGAATAAAAAAAAAGATATTTAGAGAGAGAATAATGATTGTATAATAGACAATGAAATGATCGTTCTCATTTTCCATCACAAAATTCCATTTCCTTCGTAGTCTTTTTTTAAACTTCGAAAGCTGGGTAGCCGTGGCTGATGAGAGCTTTAAACTCGAATCGTCGTCCTGAGGTTCCAGTAATATACAGAAGCATCTTTACTAATCAACAATTTTATTAAATTAGGTAATACATGAATGTTTTTGATAATGATATTGTTTTTGAGAGGGTGTCTTATATAGTCTAGACGGTTCCCGGCTTACGATATTTTGACTTTATGATGATGCGAAAGCAACACGCATTCAGTAGAAACCGTACTTCGAATTTTGAATTTTGATATTTTCCCGGGCTAGTGATGTGCGGTACGATACTGTGTCGTGATTGTGACTAATGTAAGTGTTCTGAGCACGTTAGGCTAGGATAAACTAAGCTAAGATGTTGGGTAGGTTAGATGTATTAAATGCATTTTCGACTTACAATGGGTTTATAGGGACGTAACCCGATCGTACGTAGAAGAGTATCTGTTTATGTGATGCAAGTTTGACGGTGTGTGGTGGTGAACTGTTGGTAAGAAGCCTCTGAATTCATTAAAAAAAAAAAAAAAAACACTGAAAAGTAAAAAAATAAAGTACATAGCTTCTTAAAGATTCAATTTGGCCATTTATAGAGCTGAAAATATACTGGCTTTGATTGCAATATGAAGACAAAAAGCTGCAGATAACTTTCGTGAAAGAAAAAGCCAAGAAAAAAAGAAAGAGAAGAAAACCTTTATTAAAGCACTGACTGTGCCTGTATCTTATTATTTTGGAAAGTGATCTTTAAAAAAAAATTATTTTTAAATAGGCCTACATCTGAATGGACTTTTTACAACATCCTTAGCCCCTCCCCCAAAAAACTTTAATCGTGGGTGCGCCACTGTACTGATGTAATTGACCAATAGCTGTAGCGTCTCTGTGAAAGATGAAGTTCAAGAATAACTAGGCCATCCCCCTGTCTCCTCCTGGTAAATATGAGATAATCTAAGAAGAATCGATTCCAAGCGGTTATGGCAAAAAGTGATATTTTATTCCTTTTTGAATGAACTTATTACTTGATAGCGCGCGAACTAATAGAATAAAAGTAGGATTGGATATTGGGGAACCAGCAGTAGTCCACTGGTTAGCGTTCCTGACTGCGAGGACGAAGGTCCTCGGTTCGAATCCCATGCAAGGCGGAAAAAAAAATTATAATCTGACTTTCTCGGCAAATAATTAACAACTGCGCAGGACAGACAGAGAAATAAAAGATTTTAGTAATGTAGATTGCTTTCATTAATATTACGCCACTCCATCGGATTTTTGAGTAAATAGGCCAAGGCCTCTGAAAAAAATTAAATCAAAAAAATAAATAAATAACAAACAAGTAAACCTTTTTAATTTCTATTATAAAAGTCATTAATGAAATCTTTAAATAAACATTTGTTTATTTAATAAATAAATCATTAATCAACATTTGTTTTGCTAATTATTGAAATCAGGCGGGGGAGGGGGATATACATCTTATTATGCTGGAGGTCTTCGCATAATGGCTTCGCAAGTCATTTTAATTCCAGTTTAATTTTACTCTATTTTCGCTTGACTGATATCATTACAGAAATAATTATCGGAGGAAGAAACTTATTTCAATTTCGATGACATTAATTTTAGATTCAAAGAAGAAAATATTTTTCCCTATAGGTTGATTGCTATCTAATAAGGATAGATGGAAGTTACAGAACGTCATCATGAGTCTAAATACATAATTATTATTGTAGGGATTTCTTAGCAGCCCACATCTTTTGTACTTTTTTGTAAACAATATTTTTACCTCCATATGAGGAGCTTAGTTTCAAAACCCGCCATCTCCAAAATTAAATTTTCGGAAAATAGGGGTTTGACAATGCATTCGCATTGGACATGGCAGGCTTTGAAACAGCACTCGTATCGAAATCGTATCGCAGTACTGTGAATGGGGTGTAATGATATAGCAGAGGTAATATTTTTTTTTTTTTTTTTTTAATAATAATAATAAGCCCACACGCAAACACTTGAGTATATTTCAATAAATTTTATTGAAATATAAAATAGTAGAAGTATGATTCTAAATATAGTAAATGTCCTTGTATTGAAACAAGAGTAATTATGATTAATGAGTCAATAAAGTTCTGCAAGTCAGTAATAGTTTTCTACGAATTGAAATCTTCCTGCAATAATTTTGCACTTTCCGTATCACCTTATAATATCGAATTATCGTCCCGATAATTCACACAGCAAATAATAATAACTTTGTCAATTCCACAAAAGTAATTCTTGTCTTGAGTAAATAATAAATTGAAGCACTAAAAGTTACTCTAATTTCTAGTGGTTGAATAATAACGAAGCACTGATATCACTAAATATTTCCAATATTAAATAATATATATTTCTCTTCAATATATATATAAGATGCGCTTTCTTCAATATGCAAAATATTCGAACTGAATATCTAATTAATATCGATGCACTGAAATAGTTTATTTCCTTACTTTCACAATAATAAACTTCAATTATTGCAATTACGCTTCTCGAAATAATTAAGTTCAAATTCACTTCTCTGTTTAACCATACTGTTCCCTCTTGCGCTAATGAACTGTTCTATCAAATTAATTGAATGTCTTCTCTGTTTTCTTGATTCGCTCTTCGCACTAATAGTAAAGTAAATTCTACTCACAGTTTTGAAGTTCACACTTAATACTCGGCGATAGCGGTCCAGTTGCACTTTCTTGTATTTTGGAATCCTATCCATCCATTCAAATTGCGCTCACTTCCTCGCTGATTTTCCATTCGATCCTTCTCTTCCCGTGATGCATTATGTTTCTTCGGGTTGGCGAATGACGTTGATTGCTGACGCTGTTTAGACCGTTCCACTTCGTCATCTCGTGGGGGGTCTTAAAGGGAACATAGATTCTGACAAACTCTTTAATTTTACTTTTACACGCACTGCGCAGAATGAGGCAGCGCCCCACTTTTATAGCATAAATTGGCGACGTCATAATTATTCAGAAATATTTAATTATTCACCTTTAAATATTATAAGATTATATTCAAGCACATATCTATAATAATTCAAGTAATAATATTTAGTTAAGTTCTACCAGTACCTTGTTATAGCGGTTTTTGAAGTTAAACTGTATACAAACGGCGGCTTTTGATTTGAACTTAGCAAAAACTCCATTGTCTCGGAATTTCCAATTTTTGAAGATGGCGGGTTTTGAAACTAAGCTCCTCATATGTACCGGGTGATCAAGAAATAACAGAAGGTGTTCGGAGCCCTGTAGCGTGTTATGTACTGGATGAAATAAAACAAAATTTGGTCACCATACTCATTAAAGTATGCTGTTTCGATTTGTCAAGAAAAAAAAATAGTACCAAACAACGCCGATAGGGGAAATTCTGGCGCTGCGGTCGAAAAATGCAGCATGAAATTTGCATATATGGGTACTTTGTGACACGATATCGAGGATAAAAGGAGGGGTTGCGGGAATTCTAATCAATCTGCAAGAAGTCGCCCGTCGATGGCGTTGTCACTACGTGATCGTGCCTTATTAGTCAAGCTGTTTTATCAGCTGGATGAAAATGCCAATGCTGCTCTTCGTGAATACCGGCGGTTAAAACAGTTACATAGAGGACCGATGACCTTCACTAACTTACGAAGAATGGTTGAAAAATTTGAAAGAACAGGAACTCTTGGTGTGCAACCAGGCCGAGGACATAAACGTATCAAGCATGAACAAGTTGAAGAAGTTGCAACTGCCGTTCAGGATCAGGCGATAGCTAATAAGCAGAGCACCAGCAGTGCACGTTTAGTATCACGACAAACAGATATCCCGTTGTCGACGGTGCAGAAGATATTGCGTAAGATCCTGGAATTTTATCCGAAAAGATAACACCCATTCAAGAATTGCTCCCAGGGGAAAGAAATACCGGATTAGAGTTTGCTTTGAGATTTTTGGATCGATTGGAAGTGGATGACGAGTGGCCGTGGCGGATATTATGGAGCGATGAAGCTCACTTCCATGTGCACGGTGATATCAACACACACAATTGCCGTATTTGGGCTGATACAAATCCACACGTTGCGTTGGTCAAGAGATCCCCTTACATTCGCCGAAAGTTACAGTTTGGTGTGGGTCCACTGCTTCTTTTATCATCGGCCCGTACTTTTATGAAGAAGTTAGTAGAAATGGACTAGTGACTTGTTCTGTCAATTCCGACAGGTATGCCGCTGTGCTCGAGAACTTTGTGATATCTCAAATGCAGCAAAGAAATTGTATCGATTCTACCATTTCCATGCAAGATGGTGTGCCACCGCTCATCGGACGTCGGGTGCAGGATGTCCTGCGTCAACATTTCACAGACGCTGGAGTAATTAGTCGCGCATTTCCCATGAATTGGCCTCCGAGCTCTCCTGATCTGAATCCTTGCGATTTCTGATTGTGGGGCTACCTGAAAAGCATTGTGTATCAAGGACATGTTCCTGACATTCCTACCTTAAAAGATCAAATAAAGTTACATGTCAGACGAATAAATGCCGATATGCTGCGAGCCACCGTCCAAAACCTCGTGTACTGCATGCAATTAGTGGAACATAAGGCTGGTGGTCACCTTGAGTCAAATTTGTAGGTTGCTATAATAAATGTTTTTCATTGGTATTTGGTGTGTTGTTATTTACTGTTTCCATTGGCAGTTATGTATTCTTTTTTCACACATTATGCGCTTGCAGCGCCAGAATTTCCCCTATCGGCGTTGTTTGTACTAATTTTTTTTCTTGACAAATCGAAACCGCATACTTTAATGTGAATTGGTGGCCAAACCACTGATTTCGCCCCTTAATTTACCTTCCCAGACTTCCAGCAAGTCTCTATTGCACCCAGGGTACTACATTATGGGCGAAATCTTTCGCTAGCCGTAACTCGATACCAAAGCATTTCCGGACCTATGTTTATATAACTTTGTTTCTTTACTTTTACATGTAGAATGAGCTCCCGAAGTTTCTGCATATCTTCGTGAATAACCCTGTATAAAAAGATAATATCTAAAATACGTCTATTTCGTCCGTGATTCACTGACTGACTGACTCATGATCATCAAAACCTCTAGTGTACTTTCTGAAGTCCTAGAAAGCTGAAATTTGGTATGCAGGCTAGGTTTAGCACACACACAACAACAAAATTAAGAAATCTGTAACTTTCACCCTCCAACCCATCATAAAGGGGGTTCCGGTTCTTTATTATACAGTAGAGCCCCAATTATCCGCGAGTTCCACGAAAAAAAAATTTTAATTACGCATCTCAAAAAAAACCAATTTTAATCCAAGCCAACAGGGAAAAATACAATAGGCCCTACAGTGCGAAGATCTAAATTACTAACACAACGGTCGGCAACCCGCGGCCCGCGAAGCGTTTTGGTGCGGCCCGCGAGGCATCTTGGAGGTTTACTGAGTATCAGTATAATATTTTTTTTTTTGTTTGTTAAAGTAAGATATTTTCCTTTTTTTTTGTTGTTGTTAAAATCAGATTAGTATACTGTAGTGACGTATGGCCCAAGTGCGGCCCACAGTAATCCCCACATAAAATATTTGGTCCTCTTACAACAAAAGGTTGCCGACCACTGTACTAACAGGTTTATTGTGCATCGTAATCCTATAGGCCTTCTCGGAATTTGTGAATGCAAACATAGAGCAAAGGTTTCTGCTTTACTGTACCGATTTTAAAAGTTTTATATATTATGTTTTTTGTACAATAAAACGTAGTTTTTAATGGTGAAATATTTTTTTCGTCTTTACACCTCATTTTTAGTCTTTTTTCGGGTTATCCGCGATTTTCGTTATCCGCGAAGCCCTTGCCACCCAATCCCGCGGATAATCGGAGCTCTACTGTATAACAATTTCTGATAGGTATATCCCACCCAAAACATTTCAAGTAAAATAAGTTGCCAAGACTCACATGCTCATAACGCTTTCACTGTTAAAAGTTATCAGATCTCATCTTACAAAAAGAAATGAAATCCCATCCAAAACATTTCATGTAAAATAAGTAGCCAAGACTCACATGCTCATAACGCTTTCACTGTTAAAAAGTTATCAGATCTCATCTTACAAAAAGAAATGAAATCCCACTCAAATCATTTCATGTGTAAAAGTTGCCAAGCCTCACATGCTCATGACGCTTTCACTGTTAAAAAGATATGAGATCTCATGTAGAGCCAAGCCCCTAACTCTACAAGGCCTAACTCTACAATCCCTAACTCTAAAAACCCTGCATCTTGGTCAAAAATTATGACTTGGCCGTTTCGTGGCTGTCGCAGAGACAATCCCATGGAGTTATGTAAAGGATATGGAGTATGCCAAGGCATACTTTTTGACCGAGATAGTAGGGTTTTTAGAGTTAGGCCTTGTAGAGTGAGGGGCTTGGCTCTACATGAGATCTGATAACTTTTTAACAGTGAAAGCGTTATGAGCATGTGAGTCTTGGCAACTTATTTTGCTTGAAATGTTTTGGGTGGGATATACCTATCAGAAATTGTTATATAATAAAGAACCGGAACCCCTTTATGAGGGGTTGGATGGTGAAAGTTACAGATTTCTTAATTTTGTTGTTGTTTGTGTGCTAAACCTAGCCTGCATACCAAATTTCAGCTTTCTAGGAGTTCAGGAAGTACCCTAGAAGTTTTGATGATCATGAGTCAGTCATTCAGTCAGTGAATCATGGACGAAATCGACATATTTTAAATATTAATAAAATCCAAAGTATAAAAGCTAGATAAATAAAACTTAGCGTTTTTCATTAGTATGGTAACTGCATCTTATCCTGAAAATTTGAGCTCTCAAGTATTATCCAGGCCGAAGCTATGAGGGTTCGATAATACATAACCAGATCCCCCCTTTATGAGGGGTTGGAGGGTGAAAGTTTCGGATTTCTTAATTTTTTTGTTGTTTGTGTGCTAATCCTAGCCTGCATACCAAATTTCAGCTTTCTAGGACTTCAGGAAGTACCCTAGAGGTTTTGATGATCATGAGTCAGTGAGTGAGTGAATCAGTGACGGAATCGACGTATTTTAGGTTTTAATAAAATCCAAAGTATAAAAGCTAGATAAATGAAACTTAGCGTATTTCATTAGTCTGCTAACTGCATCTTATCCTGAAAATTTGAGCTCTCTAGTATTATCCAGGCCGAAGCTATTAAAGGTTTTATTATTCCAGGCCGAGGGTTCGAAAATACGACGAAACGCTTCGAGAAAAGGTACGTAGTGCCCTTCCTGCCTTCGGCTCGTCTTGGCGGGGGCACTGCCGTGCCCCCAGATTTAATACAAAATTTCATTTATGCTTTAAATTTCAATTATAATTAAAATAATAATAGTTATAAAACAAGATCTTGTCTATTTAATATACTTATATTTATATTACAAATGTATATTAAATATTTTTAATATTTTTAAAATATTATATAATTTAAATATTTTAAATATATATATACATTACTTGCAAATATTAATAATTGCAAGTAATGTATATTTAACAGAAAGTAGATATTAAAATAAATTAACTTAGGGTTTTTTTAACAAAGAAGATAATTCAAGAATACTTTTCAAACAAGATAAGGAGATATTAGAATTGGCAAGTAATGAAAGAGATATCTAGGTTTTTATTTATTTTACTAGCCGGGTACCGTCGCTTCGCTCCGGAACCCTTGCGTATATAGCATTAAAAAAAAAAAAACTTTATTTATTTAGCAAATTAATATTGAGATCGGAGAATATACAACTTTCCAGCCAGTTGTGCCTTTCTCCACTTAGGTGTATTGCGGGTTGGCGCCACACACCTGAGGTTGCCGCCATACACTTCATCGTCAGTTTGCCAGATTATTCCCTATCCCGAATTTCGCAAAATCCGGCCTTATTCCTTGTCTACATCATAAAGGAAACCTCTGTGCAAAATTTCAGCTTTCTAGATCCAAGGGTTTGGGGTGAGCGTTGATGAGTCAGTGAGTGAGTGAGTCAGGACTTTTCTTTTTATATATGTAGATTTTCATGAATTTTGTTTTGTTAACATCATTGATTAGTTCTTTATAGATTATATTTGGATGTGTTATTTTCTCATTTTCAACTGTTATCCGATTCGTTCTTTACATATTATTCCTGGTGTTTTGATATCATATTTATTTATGAAAATATGATCTATATTTGTTTTCGTATTTCCATGAATTGTACAGTTTTTTGTTGTTCCGTAAAGACGATTTTTGAAACCTTTACTGCACATAAGTTTTACGTATTTCTGTACTGCATTGTTTTTATATATTTTGAAAATATCTATATTTACGTCGCCAATCAGTATAGTTGGACAGTTGTTTAATATATTTTCATTTTTTATGAATAGATTCTCTATTTCAGTAACATTTTAGTAATTTGTAATTTAGCATTTTGCTTACAGAATGACAGACAGAATAACGTTTTATAATATACGTTTTTATAATATATAATAATAATAGCCGGGTACCGTCGCTTCGCTCCGGAACCCTTGCATATATAGCATTCAAAAAAAAAACTTTATTTATTTAGCAAATTAATGTTGCGATCGTCGGAGAATATATAACTTCCCAGCCCGTTGTGGCTTATCCGAATAACTCGGATATATTGCGGGTCAGCGTCACACACCGAAAATTCACATTTTTGCATGGATCTTGCAAACGCTGAAGCGTTTGTGAATAAGTGATATATCGTTCGATAGAACTTTCAAATACCAACATTTTCTCAATATAATGTTCTCTTCCATCTTTTATACTTTTCGTTTAAATTGAGAAAAAGTCAAAATTTGACCCTTTAAAAGGCGCCATCTTGGAAACCAAAAACTTCTTTTGAAGGATTTTTGTAGCATTTTGTTTGTCTTAAAAAGATCTACGTTTTACCCATTTACATGACCACTCTATCTCTTATAGTTTGGTCACAAAATTGGAAAAACGTAAAGTCTTATGACAGACAAAATAACGCTTTTATAATATATAATAATTTTTTAAAAGGAATAAGAAAATAGAAGGGTTGAATGGTAGTTAGAAATTCAAATTTTCGGAAATTTTTGTGAATTATAATAAATAAAAGGTTGAATAGAAAAGTATGATAATAATTCCAGTAGTCTTCCCGCAGTTGAATGGTTAAGAAAAAAAATGTTTTTAATACATCTTACTAAATAATCCCGCATTGGCAGGAAGAAAGACCATTACCATTATCTTTTGTATCTTTAAAATTGTAGGTATGTTGTTCTCACTAGCAAACATCATGAAGGGTTTACTATGTGGCCATCAAAGTATTCTTGGAATTGGAATGCAATGGATGTTGGGCCTAAACGAGATCTTTTAGGTAAGTGATAAGAATCAGTATATTAATTATGATTGTTCTTTTCTACAATATTAAGCTATTATATGCTAGGATGTTATCAGGATATGAAACACTTACTAATGTTGGTCAGTTGTATAGTTGTATAGATGCTTATTTTAAGGGTCATTGATTTTTTTTCAGGAGAATCTTTGCCTATTCATTTGTTTGATTGCAGAAGACGGGGCATAGTACATTTCTTTCTAGGGCATTGATATTTTAATTAGGGCACTCTGACCCTAAAAAATGGTTTTGCATATCCCGAGGAGCCTCTCCGTATCAAATAATAAAAAAAATTGCAAGCTATAAAAATCTTATGGTTGATTTCACAATTCAATGCCACCCAGTCAAATTGCAGTAAAGTGTTAGCGATTGTCTTCTTAACGGCACGCTTCCGATTCAATGTTTTATAATAGTTTTAGGAGTAAACCTAACCTTCTTTCCCCAGCACTTTTTAGGACTTAGAGGAATACCACGACGATACTCAGATTACCTGATGCTTACATAAGTTAAAATGCAGTATCCTCAATTGGTTTTACAATTTCATTTACTGCCGTTTTATTCTATGAGAATAAAATTTTTATAATTTTTATTCTATGAGAAGCTGTATTAAATCAATGTCAAGTAGATTTCTCTCTTCATCTTCCCTCCTCTATTGAGTGACAAAACAATATTTCTCTGGCTGATCATACCTATAATCAACTGAGTATTATCAAATCGCTTGATTTGATGATATTTAGTACATAATTAGAACAATTGGTCATCACGAATACATTTCTCAATAAAGCCTTATCTTACAGGAATTATTACATAAAAAAAAAAAACCGCTGGAGTATAATCTTTGTAATTTATCTTCTCCCAAACTATTTGGCCGTTTGGACCAACTTTTGGCAGTCGGACAACAGAAGAGTCGAAAACGATTTTAATTCCAAAGAATTTTTTCAAATAAAGAATAATCACTAACTGAAAATTCGGCCAACATCAGTAAACGTAATTATATGCATCGTAATATTCCTCCTCCGAAACTACTTGACCGATGCGATGGAGCAAATTTTTTATACTTAGGCAGGGTAAGGTTCTCTGATGATTTTTAATTCAAAATAAGACCGAAAATCGCTTAAGGAAAACTGACAAATGAAGCTTCTCTCCGCAACTGGAAATCTGTGGGTTAACTGGTTGAATAAGAAATGTAGTGATTTTAATTCACATTTTTTATTTTTTTCAACCGTGTATTCGAAAATATAAAAGGAGAATCCATCTTTCTCGGACGAATTATTTTGGATATTAAATAATTAACATATAATTTGTCTGAATTTTGGATGATTTCGGTGAGGAATCCGGAACAGTAAAATGGAATTATCTCTTTAACTAATTAATATTCGTAAACTTTAAAACTATGTTTTTTTTAAGTAATAAAACTATTATGAAATAAAACAGAAAAAAATAGCTGACGTAAAAGATTCGGGAGAAAAAAACTATATAGTAGTACATACAGTATGTGATCAAAAATATCTGAACACCCCTCTACAATAGTGAATTGAAGCCTAAAAATGGCACGACATGACGCACCGGTATGAAAGGAAGCAGGGAGTCGTATATTGTTAATTGATACGAAGTAATTGCAGAATGGGTTGATTAGCAGAGTTCAGTGACTTTGAATGTGGACTGGTCATTGGCTGCCACTTCAGTAATAAGTTTGTCAGAGACATTTCAACCCTTCTAAAGTTGCCGAAATCGACTGTAGGTGACGTGATTGTGAAGTAGAAGGTGTTCATGGTTACCACAACAAACGTGACCAGACAGGCCTCTTAAACTGATAGACCGAGACCGTCGAGTTTTGAAGAAGATGGTTTATGAAAATATCCAGACACCGATTGAAACAATCACCCGAGTTTCACAGTAGTACTAACACTCTTGAACAGTGACTGTTTGTCGAGTGGGTCAGGGGAATGGGGTTTCATGGTCGAGCAGCTGCTCACAAACCAAACATTTCCCCTCTGAATACTAATCGCTATCTGAAGTGATGTAAACAGCGACGCCACTGGATAGTGAAGCAATGTGATGTGGAGTGATCAATTATGTTGTCATTATAACGATTTTATTTATAATAGTAACTAACAAAGAGTGATTAATTAAAAAAAATGAATGGCTTATCAGCAAAAGGTAAAGTAGAGAGTAATAGTTATTTGATTATAGAATTACTAGACGGGTACCGTCGCTTCGCTCCGGAACCCTTGCTTGTTCAGCATTAAAAAAAAAAATCTTTATTTATTTAGCAAATTAATATGGAGATCTGAGAATACACGACATCCCAGCTCATTGTGGGCTTCTCCGCTTTATTCAGATGTATTGCGTGTTGGCACTCACACGGGGGGTTGCAGCAAAAACACTTCATTTTTGCATGTATATTCCAAACGCAGAAACGTTTGTTAATGAGTGATATACCGTTTGATAGAACTTTCAAATACCAACATTTTCTCAATATAATGTTCTCTTCCAACTTTTATATTTTTCGTTTAAATTGAGAAAAAGTCAAAATTTGACCGTTTAAAAGGCGCCATCTTGGAAACCAAAAACTTTTTTCAAAAGATTTTTGTAGTATTTTGTTTGTCTTAAAAAGCTCTACATTTCATCCATTTACATTACCAATCTATCTCTTATAGTTTGGTTACAAAATTAGAAAAACGTAAAGTCTTACGACAGACAGAATAACGCTTTTATAATACAGTAAAACCTCGTTAAGTCGTCACTCAAGGGACCAAACATTTTTGACGACTTAAGCGGAGTGACAACTTAGGCGGAGTGGGAATTTTTGAAAAAAAAAAAAAAAAAA
>JAFIDM010009631.1:247395452-247406730 GCA_023159025.1 Thereuonema tuberculata | reverse complement strand
CAAGGAGAAAAAAAAAAAAAATAGATACCACGAAAAAGTTCGTTAAGTAGAAAATGCACTTCGCTATTTGGAGGTTATTTTACGAAGAAATTAGCAAAATGTTCTTGGTTCCAAAGAAAAATTCGCAAAATAGAGGTCCGACTGTTATATATATATACAGATAGATAGATATACAGAAGCTCGGTTATAACGCGATCTTTCGGATCAAGATCTCGAAGATCGCGATATAACCGAACTTTTATTACTTGGCGATGTCAAATGTCGTATATCGCACCCTACTATCGCCCACACGATTCCAAATCGATTTAAAAGGGCCATTTCGCGATTACCTACACCATTCAGAGCTATGTGAGAGAATTTTATATTTATAAATACTAAATCATTGCCTTTTCAACACTTTGATGGGTTATATTAGCCAAAATCGATTTGGCGCCGCCATCTTGGCATCTTGTACAAATGACGAGTCACCTGGATCGAAACTAGATATTCATACGCCTATTAGATTACATGGGCCTCTTTACTGGCTGTCTTTGGCAGAAAACTAGATCTCAATATTCATTTTGGTTAATCGAAAAAGTCCGCGATTCTGGTATTTTTTTTAAAAATATAGTAAAACCTCGATATAGCGCTCCCGCTTATAGCACTACCCCGTTCTTTACGCTTCTTTTAAACGGTCCCTGGATGTTTTCTATGTACAATTAAACCTCGATATAGCGCTGTCCCGCTTAATACGCTTTTAGATCACGGTCCCTTGATGAGCGCAATAACGGGGTTTTACTGTATATTGTATTTGATGCATTTTCGTGACATTAGGGTGGATATAGAGTCTCAATTACTATAAATAATAAGGAAACAAGCATATTAATTTGCATCTTTGATTTGATTTTAGGCGAAAAAACGGTAAATTTTGCAATTTTACAATTATACACCTTTTCCAAAATAGAAGGGGTCCAAGACCAAATCGCGTTATATCCGAATTGGCGATATAAACGACCGCGTTATAACCGAGCTTCAGTGTATATATATTAATGTTGGCTGAGAGAAGTTTGTGTTTTTAAGTTGATGAAATCAGAGCTCAAGTATAATACATCTTGAGAATTTTATTACAAAGCTGTAATGATATTGATGCATATTTTTTTTTTGTAGGAGTACTTCAGAAACATAAATGGGAAAACTGTATGACTATAGATAAAAGTTCATGGGGTTACAGAAGAGATGCTCCTTTAAAAGATTATCTATCCATAGAAGAACTCATTAAAGTAATGATTGAAACAATCAGGTAGGTTTAACTGCTGCTACGATAAATAACTAGTAGACTACAGTTGTAGTTACAGTTTTTCATTGCTTTCACATATAGCCTTTGTTAGTAATCGATAAATATTTCGAGCATTAGATTATGAGCAAATGAGTCCATTTATGTAAGAAAAAAAAAATAATAAAAATGGCATAATTTTTAAATCAAGAATTGAATTGATTTATACTATCTTGCAGTTGTGAAATTTCTTTAATTTCACAATTTTATTTTGTAAATGTGTTTTCTTCTTTCGTGAATTGTTTATTAACATCGTTGGTCACAGAAATTGCTTTTCAGCGAGTTGATGGCGTCTATGACTACGTGTGTAAAGAAAAAAATTGGCGCATGCGTTCCTGGAAGACCTTGGAACTTCATCTGAGGATAATAATGCAGATTCAAAATAGAATAGAAAGTTCGAAAAAAGCCTACTTTTCTTAAATGTTATTTCTTTCTTTCTTTCTTTCTTTTTTAAAGTCGTGAAAATGACAAAAACGAAACGCCTACATTTATTTTCAAATTCTATTATCTATTGAATACAAACAGTCCAATTTTTACATTTTCTGAAAAAAAAAATTGAATCCGCATTATTTACTCTATTTGTCTTATTTTGATTAATTTTAATCATATCTAATCGCTCGCAATGAATTAAAGATTAAAATTTCGTTGTTTAAGTCACTGACATGTTTCAAGAAATAGGATAGAAATCCATTATTTAGATTCTATTGCTTTTCTGTGGGAATTCTTGTCGTCTTCTCGCGGTAATTTCTTGATAAGGATCCATTTGGAAAAGATTACAAATATATAAGTTAGATCGTCCGTACTCCTCAAATATGCATATCAAGTTTCATGAGGATCCATCCAGTAATTCGAAAGTTGTTGGGTGGGGGGGGGGGGGAACACATTCTGACTAATTTGATGGGATCTCGCTTTCCTATTGGAAAAATAGGCTAAAATAATAATAATAATAATACCATTAAGTAAAGCGATTTGTAAAATTTCCGAGGATGTAAAGGAAAACTATTTCTTCCAAATGTAGCTTATAATTAAAGTTAAAGGTATTTTATCATTACATTTATACTAGGTGGCCATAATTAAACCTCCCCTATTCAGAACCCGAAACGACTCTGAATAGGGGAGGTTTAATTATGACATGGGAAAATTAATTAGGATATGGGAAGCAGAAAAAGTATTTTAGTTAAAAAAAAAAAAAATCATCGATAGGAGGATATGGCTCTGCACAATGTAAAAAAAAATAAATTAAAAACTAACAGACAATTGTATAAAGACTAAACTGCAAAGTATGATTACCTTTATGTATTGCACTTATGGTAACACAACAATAAAACATTTAATATCAATTTAGTTTGGCACAATAATTCTGATAGTGGAGCGTAAGTGTTGTCAGAAATCTGTTGCACAGAGATGAGTAGGAGATAAAAATACATTGGGGTTAAGATCTGGGATAGGATATAAGAAATGATAAGATTGGGGGTGGAGAAAGATGGAAATTATTGGCAATTGTGGGAATAGTACTGACTGGGAAGATTTCTGAACGGCTCGATTTGTTGATAATTTATAGTTTTATAATTTATACATAAAAACGTAACAAAAAATAAAATAAAATAAAAAGTTTTGAAAGGGAAACAAAGAGCACCTTATAAAATCCAAAAAATAATTGTAATAATATTTTGTAATTTTTAACTGTTTATGAATATTTACTTTATCGTAAAAACAATTAAAGATGCTAATTCTTATGTTTTTTTAGTTGTGGCGGTAACCTTCTAATGAATGTTGGTCCAACACACGATGGAAGAATTGCTCCCATCTTTGAAGAACGTCTTCGACAAATGGGACAATGGCTCAAAATAAACGGAGAAGCCATTTACAACAGTAAACCATGGCTTTATCAAAACGATACAGTTACTAAAGGAGTTTGGTAAGAAAGCCTTTGATTTATGGTGTTATATTTATTTTTATAATTCAAAGAATCAAAATTAATTGGCTTTTATGTCCACATTGTTCATTCAACGAAACAAATACAGAAAGGTCAGAAAATATTGTTTTTATTGACGGAGAGAATGTTCAGAATTTTTTTTTTTTTTTAACAGCCTTTTTATCAGTTCACTGCTAGACGAAGGCCTCCCCCAGACAGCTCCATCACTGTCTTGGTTGGGGGGGGGGGGGGGAATCTTAGCAAAATATCTATAGTTAAGATATTTGCTGAGTTTGGATAAGCAGTGCACTAGCCTTGCCTTGGCAGCAATAATTTATTTGAATTAACATATTTTTATTTTTACTAAACATAAAGTATACATAAAGTTCTTAAGACGATATTAATACTAAGAAAGTATTCCATATAACAAAATTACTTTTTTTATTATTATTCACTAATTTTTCTTAATTCAATAACTATGTTGGATTCGAAGGATTGGATTATGACCTTCAAACTCCTTTCTTGCCTGGTACAATTATTCAATTATTGTAGCTGTAATTCTAGCACTGATGTTCCAAGCCATGTTTAAGTCGGGGGCTTGGACATCAATTATGGCAGCATGGAATAGAATAAATTTAAATTAGCGTTTTGTTGTAGAGGAATTGCAATTAATTTATTTTGCTTATTATCTCTTTTTTTCTTTTACCCATAAAAAAGGTACTGTATTGAATCTAAATTGGATTTTTTTGCTTATTTGTCTTAAAATAATATTACTATTAGTAACGTAATATTCAAATAGTTACTTTTAAATGATCAAAATAATGACCTGGAGAAAGTTTCTTGAAAAGTCAAGAAACTTTCTCCAGGTCATTCTTTACCTCTTTACCTCTACTTCTAGCTATCTACAACTGACAGTGAAGACAGTAGCGAAAATGCTGTGCTTTACCTTCTAAAGAGACATAAATACCTGAAGAATAAAATACTTCTAATTTGTCTTAGCTAATATTTTGTATCTTACTCGGTTCAAATAACCTGTTTGTTAGTTGATCCTTTCTTTTTTTTTTCCTCACAGGTATACATCGAAACCTTCTGATCCTGGATCTCCCGTTTATGCAACCGTCCTTCAATGGCCGTCCAATAATATCTTGAATTTAGGATCACCCATTGCCTCAGACACTACTTTAGTATCAATGCTTGGAGTTAAATCACCACTCAAGTGGAAAGCATTGGGCTCCAAAGGGATTCAAATTGTGTTTCCAGCATTGTCGTACAGTCAGATGCCTTGTGAGTGGGCGTGGGTTTTGAGACTAGAAAGAATGAAAAACCAAAATTAAAAGGAACCATTCTTAAATAATAGATTTACTGCATATAGTAAAAATATGTAGGGATTATATTTTTTTTTAATAATTTTCAATGAGAAAACAAATGTATTTTTATAATTCGTTGATAAATAAATATAAACAAGATTGCTAATAATGACGTCATCTAATAATTGCAACTTATTAATCTGCATAGTTAGTTAATATTTTAGCTGTCAATAATTATCAAAGAAGACTTGAATGCGGCAAAGTCATTGATAGTAATAATGAAACAGTTATAATTTTTTTAACCAAAATATAACTTATCAACCTGTTGATATAATGTAGGTGATAAATGTTTGTAAGTTCTAGATATCGATATGTACAATGTCATTAAATAGGTCTGTAATTATCTAAATTGATCATAATCTTTTTTAATAAAAAACTTCTTTCCCTTTATCTTTGTTTTTCCCTTTACAAAAATTAAAGGAGTTCGTAATTTTACATTTCTTTATAAGATAAAACAGTTCTGTTAATGTAGACTCTAGAAAACTAAATTTAAATTGTTAATTAATGTTCATGATTTATTTGCTGTCATTGTAGTTATAGTATAATTACTTTCCTATCTTTATAAAATAAGAAACAATTACCTTCGTATGTAATCATTAGAAGTCTTAACATTTGAATCGATTATGAACTCATCTCCATCTGCAAAACCAAATAAACTGTAAAAATAAAATGTCTTGAATTCCTATTAATTTTATATCATCAGATTTTATATCATTAAGTAACTATTTAATGTGATCTTTTTTGCAGAGAAATCCATAATATATGCAAACACACACGCACACACATATATTATGTGTATAGTGTTTTCTGTAATTGAAATATCCCAATATTTTTATTCGTTCTTCAACCTCCAAGAAGAATACAGATGTTAAGTAATTTCTGTTAAATTGCAGAATCTCGAGTATCCGAACTAATTGGAACCGGAACATTTCGGATACCGAAAATTCGAATAATATTCAATAAAAGATTTTCACTTTTTTAAAAAAAAAAAATAGAAATACAAAAGAAATACTAAATCACACATTTCATTTTCTATTGGAGAATACTATGTTGATATATACACTTAGTGGCCACTTTATTAGAGACACCCCTCCCTCTAACTTGGGTGAGTCCGGTACTGACGCACTGTGACGTAACGGCAATGAGTAGCGTATAAAGTCATGCACGGTATCAAGAGAACTGTGTATTAGTACAGTTTGCTGGAACATGGGTAAGACAAAAGATTTAAACGACTTCGAACGAGACATGATCGTGAGGACAAGAAGAGCCAGTTCCAGTATTTCTAAAACTGTGAAGATCCTCGGCTTTTCTCGTGCAACAGTATCGCAGGTGTTCAGAGAATGGCAGTTGGGCCAAAAAACTTGAAGCAATAAGTGCAACGATGGACAGAAAAGGCTTGTGGATGAAAGAGGTAACAGGAGACTGTCACGAATCGTCTGCGGCAACAGGACAACAGTACGACGGACCTTGTCTCTGATTGGTTTTAATAACAGGAGATCAGCAAGAGTACCTTTGCTATCACAGAAGAACAGGAAAGCACGCCTGCTGTTGATCCAGGAGCATCGCAATTGGACACTTGATGAATGGGAAAAGATCGCTTGGTCCGACGAGTCTCGGTTCCATCTCCACCATGTTGATGGCAGGATGAGAATATGACGGCAGCAGCACGAATCCGTAGACCTGTCTTGCGAAGTGACAGCCCTATAAGCGGGTGGCGGTGGAATAATGGTCTGGGGATGTTCTCCTGGGACAGTATTGATCCCTTGGAAACATCTCTTAATGCCGATCAAGTGCACCCGTTTACGGCTTCTCCGAAGCAAATGGCCACTTTAAACAGGACAATCCACCCTGTTACTGTGCTGGATTGGCCTCCGATTGGTTCAGTAAACATGACTCTTAATTTCACTTGCTTCATTGGCCGGCTGTCACCTCATCACAACGCCATCGAGCGTTTGTGGAATGAGGTGGAAAGATCCAGTCGAAGCCTAGAAACGATACCATCCAATGTGAGCCAACTAAGGGCTGCTCTTCTGTCAGTATGGGCCAATATTCTAGTGGAACGGTTCCAATACCTTGTAGAATCTATGCCTAGAAGGATTACGGTTGTGAACTCGTTATTGGTATGGTGTCTCTAATAAACTTGCCACTCAGTGTATATTTACGGTGTATCAATTGCACCCGGTACTTCTTCCTCGGAACCATTTCCGAGAGCAGTTTTTACAAGAATAATAGAATCCTAACACAAGGCGGGCACCGGAATGCTTCGCATATGTAAAACAGTGGGCATGCACCTGACATCAGTACGAACACCAATTGACATTAACACTCATTAGTGACCGTGCGATAATTCACAATGGCAGGTAGGGCAAGTGATACGTCCCGGTAGAGTTAATGCAACATACGTTTTGTCATTAAGTTTATTTATGAGTCGAAGGGCGACATTTCTGTGGCAAGACTTTTATTTGATGAGGAATATGGTTTTTCTCCGAAACGTAAAACAATGACTGCAATCAAGAAGAAATTTGAACACACTGGTTCTGTTGTCACAAAACTTGCTGAGAGAGTATTGCACAGCACAGTTATTACCGAAGAGAACCAACATAACATATCTCGGAAGCGCTGGTGAAAAGTCAAAATTGACAGGCATTTGTTTGTTGCTATTATAAACATAATTGACCGGATTATAGATTATAATTTTTATTATAATCTATGTAATAAAATATTCAGTTTATGCGTGTATTAGACACGCATGCGTGGACGCATTGCTGATCCGATTAGGTAGATCAATTTTATATTAATGATGATGATGTTTTTTTTATTATTCCTTGGTTAATGTATTTCATAAGTGGATGCTGAAACAGTTTTAAGCTAAATGATTCGACAAAAATATCCGCTTTTTGCTGGATTATAAATTCTGCTAATCGGTGGCGGGGAAAAAAAATCATTCTCTACACTGACTTAGAGAAATCTAAAGCAATTTCTTTTGGTCCTAAAAACATAAAAACACAAATTCCTCGATTTAGGAGATGATGAATTCCTATAAAATGCTTCAATTTCCGAGTAATTCATTATTAAAAATTGGGAAGCGCTCCAAACACACATGAATCTGATAACAAAAAGTAAACATACAATATAAACATACATTATACAATAGTTTTTTTGTAAGGATGGCTTGCTGTATTCTATTGCACTCTAATATAAGGATATTAAAATGTGCGTCTTTCAACTGTTGGTTTGCCAGAATATAATTAAGAAGGCCTTAAGAATTTACTTTGAAATTTGAACCAGTGGGAACTGAATTATTTACACGCTACCTAACGATAACTTTACACTAAAATGGCTGTGCCCCGCGGTTTCACCCGCTTTAAATTGTAATGATATATAACTGTTTCATACACATTATGAGTACATAACTAAGTGCATCTCATTAACAATAAATAACATTATTTAATAATAAAAAGAAATATGTTATTATTGTTACTTATTTAATAAAATAAAATGTCCATTAATATTTTATTTGCTGTTTTGTGAGACGAACTAATTGTAATTTTACTTTTCACTTTGAACGAATTCAAACATTTCCTGTAAAATCGCTATTGCAGGTATGATGCAACGAATGGTACAGTTGGATAGAGGACATGTTTAAGTTTGTTTTGTATATCTCAGAACTGTAAAATGTGACCTACAGTAGGCACACGGCAACTGGAAACCCGAATTACGCAGTCCTGGCTAACGCGACAGCAGTGGATCATTGACTGTTGCGCTATATAACAAACAATAGCCTCTGCAGCTCACCAGGTGATATTGTTGACAAAATGGTGTTGATAGGTGCGGAAAAGGCGTACTGTGTTCTGGAATATCATGCAACCAGGTCGGTGACGGTGGTACAGCGTGGTTTTCGCACCAAATTTCAGAATGACCCACCTGCTAAGAATTCCATTCGTAACTGGTACGAGCAATTTAAGGGAAGCGAGTGCATTTGTAAGGCAAGTCGAGTGGCCGACTAACAGTTCCTGAGAACGTGCACCGCATTCGGAACACGTACTGCTTGCCCAAGCGATAAAGACTGGGTTTGGCACACTGCCAAAACAATGGAACACGCCCAAGGGGAGAAAGGAAGCTCTGGAGGGACGGAAAAATACGCTTGGAATTTACGCTTGAATACGCTTCTCCCTTTTGCGCTTGTTTAAATTAGTTATTTCTATCGTACGATCGTCATATCAGTCACGTTTACTTATTTTCTGGTATTTTTGTAATCGTTTGAGTACATAGTTATAATGAGTGCTCCCCTATTTTCACGCCGAGAAAGAGGTAGGAGCAACCAGTAAATCACGTGACCAGTCTCTTTCGTCTGGCTAAGCAGTACCGTCGTAGCCCTAACAAATCAACGCACAGAGGAAGTGAATGCTTTCTGTGTCATGTCGGTGAACATAGTGTACGGCCCATTCTTCTTCGCAGAGAACACTATGACAGGCGCCAAATAATATGACATGTTAACGGAATGGTTGTTACCACAGTTGGAAAACGAAACGGATGACTTCATTCTGCAGCAAGATGGGCACCATCCCATTTCCACTCAGCTGTACGAGACGACCTGAACGAACGGTTGCCATTGTGGATCGGACGTGCACGTCAAAATGATCAACAGCTGTTGACATGACCCCCCCTCCTCGTTCTCCAGATCTTGCTCCCTGTGATTATTTTTTATGGGGGTACATTAAAGACAAGGTGTTTGTACCGCCCTTACCACAGGATCTCAACGACGTGAAAATGCGCATTTCCACTACAATTACAACGATAGACGGTTCAATGCTACGTCGCGTTTGGGAAGACTTTCATTACCGTTTGGGCATGTGTCGTGTTAACAATGGTGGCCATATCGAATATTTATAATCAATGCATACAAAACAAACTTGAACATGTGCTCTTTCGTCGCATCATAACTGCAATAGCGGTTGTACAGGAAAGTTTTGAAATCGTTCCAAATATTTTTAATCAGCTTATATATTAAGTCAAACGTACACTTGCCTATTACGTTAGTACCTATTATAAAGGAAACGCATAGAACTATTCAATTAAATTAACCATCACATCCACAAAAATTAGTTCGCTGAAGCATAACTGTTGCATAAGAAGCCGACCACATGACTGAGCCGTATGGCATGGTATCTTGCTCGCTGACCTGGGCATTCACAGTTCGGCCCTTCTCGATAATGTTCGGTTCTCGTCGATAGATTTATCTTAGCAGTATAGATTATAACGGCAATTATAGTTCCAATTGCCATTTTCAAATTACAAATAAGCAGACGGATCGGATATAAATAAACAATCTGAGATTCAAAAAAAAGAGGTTGAATACATTCATTATTGACAGGAGAAAGGGGAACGAAACATGAATAAAAAAAAAAACAATATAAAATTAGTGACAAAATTGTATTTTTTTTAAAATTTGTTTTGTTTTTGTTTTATTGAAATAGATTCTTTAATCAAATTTTTGAACCCTTTTCAATGTGCTCGATGTTATGTATATCGTAATGATTTTCCGCCTGGTTTTTTTCAATCTATTATTTGGGAATTTAAACCTTTATTTAAATATTTTTACTTACTTAATTAAATTTATTATCTATATTTATAATGACTATTTCATTGTATTAATTTCATTACACCATACCATGTCCTTGTTATTATACATAAACTTATTTTATAACTTATTTTATATTGTTTTTTGACTCATGTTTCCTTCCCCTTCCCCCCATCAATAATGTATTCGACCTCTTTTTTGAAACTCAGATTGTTGCCGCCACACACTTCAGTTTGCCAGATTGGTTGACGTTTATGTTTACTGCTCCGCTCCTATTGGTCGTAGCGTGATGTTATATAGCGTATAACCTTCCTCAATAAACGGGCAAACAGAATTTTTCGAATCGGACTGATAGTTCCTGAGATTAGCGCGTTCAAACATACAAACTCTTCAGCTTTATAATAGTAAGTGCCACCTATCATTTTCTTATTTTTTTTTTAATCATCTACATTTTAGTAATCAGAATAATGAAGTTAATAATCTATATTCCTTTTTAGTTAGAAATAGCAAAATTGGTTATAACCAGTGTTAATGCTATCACTAGTCTATTATGCAAGTAAACATTTCCTCTTGAAAATACAGAGCTGTTTGTAGAAATCTATGGGTTTTATAAAGTATAAAGAAAGGTACAATAAATCATAGACATTGTACTAAGTATTTTGGCTACAAATTACATTGTTACATGTTTGTAGTAGTTCTTACCGCCATTGTTAAACTTCTTTACTTTTATATCGTAAAATGGCAAATATGATGAAAATACAACTGGAACAATTGGAACCTAAAGAAAATAAAATAGGTGAAATTACAATATGAAGGACAAATAACTAATTTACAAATTTCTAATATGTCATAAATTCTGCTCGTGATTCTGAAATTTGGCACGGCATAGTTAAATGGGTGCCAGAATTGTAAGAAACCATTCCAGACAATATTTTGTGTTATAGGAAAATATTTTACTTGCATCTTTAATATAATAATTATTTTAGTAAAAGAATATAAATCTTCGATTTACTTTAGAGAATAACAAACTGTCTACATTTCACTTTAAGAAGCTATACAAAAAAAAAAAAAAAAAAAAAAAAAAAAAATTAAAAAAAAAAAAA
>JAFIDM010009631.1:247320585-247356285 GCA_023159025.1 Thereuonema tuberculata | reverse complement strand
ATTTAATACTAATAAAATCTGCATTATTTTTGCTTTTCAATTCCCGTCCGTATTCTGATCCAATGTAGAAAGATTAAGCTCATTATTCAGTACAGGATTCTAAGACCAGGAGTATTTAATTCACCTTAGGTTTTTGTTTTTGTTTTGTTTTTTTTGTTTTTCTTTCTTCTCCAAATTTGCTTTCCTTATAAAAGATCAAACTTGATAAAAATAATCAAGAAATAACATAATTTAGCTACGAATATATATTAAACAAATTTACAATCAATCAAAACATGAAAAAAAAAAAACATTTGACATAAAATTGAAACCCACTTCAATCACTTGACAAACTGAACTTACATGTATGAAAGTTCACAGTGTACTTAGGACAAAAATTAAATTTACAATAGCAAAAAAAAAAAAAAAAAGATTTAGGCCTACTCTTAATTTAGAGATGGAGTATTCAGAATTAAATATGATTATTCAGTGTGAATGTTAATAAAATATTAGTTCATTTTTTGAATTCATATTAAAGTTTATTATTATCAGCCTTTATTATTTATTAAATATTATCAATTTATTTTAGCCTTATTATTTGAAAGCGAATTTGTTATTGAAATGCAAATTAAATCTAAAATGTAATATTTTGTTCCATACATAACTTTTTTCCTATTCTAGCTTCCTGAAATTCAACTAAATTCGAAGGTCGTGGGTTCGATCCCTTCATGGGCATTTTTTTTTTTCCACTTTTTTTCTCCCCATTTTAAAATCTTTTCACAATTTGTCAACTTAAGTTGTTGTTTTTTTAAAATCATTATTAGGAATTCAGTGTACTAACAAGGTTTGAGTTAAGAATGACGATTATTCCATATAAATAGGGGTGGGTAGGATAGCATGGGGTTGCAAACAGACTCGCGCGAGCATTTTCTAGACCATCCCAGGGCAGTCATTTCTTAAAGTAAAGCTGACTCAGAAGCCGTTGCGAAGCACTGTGATTGGTTTACTAATTACTATCCCTACCTTGTTTTGCTTTTCATTAAAGTTTTCAATAATTTTTATGGTTTTGGCTGTGAAAGAACTTGCAATGACTATGAATCCCAACTGTTTTTAAATGCTTCATAATAGCACTGAAGCATTACTGGCATTTACAACTACTTTCATTATAGATTTACTTTTGTTCCTGAAGAAAATCTTGGCTTTTCGTAATACCTTGTTAGTCTGACAAATAAAATTCAAATTAAAGAGGATTAAGTGAAATTTCTTAGAATTTGTTCCGCAAATGTGCTGGAAGATCAAGAATAGAAAAGGATTAAGATCAGAGGATATACCAAATTTGACAGTGTAATTGCGCCACAATTGAACAAAATTGCCATGGTGGGAATGTATTCCACAACAACAAACAAATGCTGCATGATCACATTAAAAATTTGTATAAACTGTTAACGAAAAACAATTTTTTTTCATTTTCATTACCTTTTTCTTTACTACTATTTGAACAATTTCTTTCATTTTTTGTTACGTTAATCAAAAATTCCATTAATTTTGTTAGGTTATGCACGAATGTTTCCAGCCAATTTCAAGATGAAATTACAAAATACCTCACTACAAAGTAAACAATGAGATTTTCATGTTATAAATACATGACATAAATTTGTAAAGAGATGAATTAACTAAGATACAAAATGAAAATTTTTATAATATCTCACAGTTGAGTAATTTTGGTAACGGGCATTTCATTCCATCATTCTAGAATATTACAAAAACAAAACAAATGTCATTTTATCACAAAACAGGTGCAAACAGTTATATTTAAGAAGAAAAAAAAATAGAGCTTATTTAAAACAAGAGTTTGAGTTTGAAAAGTTTATGAATTATAAAAAAGTATCACGCACAAAATGTTTCCATATTGCATAAAAGTATAAAAACGATATTTTACAAACGTAATTTAAGTAACCAAACAAGATAAAAGAATTTTAATAATTTTGTTATATTTATATATTTCAATGTTTATGAAATTACTGTCATTTCTCAATGTCTTAACTGTACATGATACCCATGAATTGCAAAGTAAACATTGTTTATTCTCAAAGTAAAAATGCATATTTAATAGCATATAGCACAGTAGATACTAGTTTACAAGTTACTAAATTTTGTTTTGCAATAAAATTTAATTAAAAATTTATATTTTAAATGTAACAAAAGTATATTAATCAAAATAAAAATAAATACATAAATAAAACAAATGATGTAGCACACAGTATTACTAAGTGGTTTGCCAAAAAAAAAAAATTGTCTTGAATATACTATTTTTCTTTTAAGTTTATTCAGTTGTGTTTTGGTTGTTCAAAGAAATTCTCTTTCAGACTTTAAGATGGTTGTGAAGGAAGGTTATTGATGGTGGAAGGGAGAGGAGAGTTTTTCTCTCTTCAAACCCCCTCTGAAATTGTCCCTTAGGGGGAGACCGCATTTAGAGTTGACTGACATCTCAAAAATCGAATCCCCCTTGAAATCAAATTTGGAACCAATAAAATCTCAGTAAATAATGAATAATTAAAAGAAAAACAAAACTTCAAATGATTGAGCATTCTGTTTAGCTTAATTTGATCGAAACAGATTAAAAAAAAATATTTGACTGTCTCAAAAAAATCATTTGTCACACTGCATTTTCAAAATAAAAAATAGTTTTTATTTTTTAAAATTAAACAAAGGAATTAATGAGAAAAGTGTTTCGATTAAATTTCCCTAATTAAGTTTCTGTATGGGTCCAGATTTTTAGAGCTTAAAGTACAAAAGTTGTTTAAATATACGATATATTGAAGGTGTTTGAATGCAAATAATAATATGAAAATATAACTAAAATTTTCAGATTTTTTATTAGCAGTAGTTTAAAAAGATGTGGGGTGGTGAAAATCACATATTCTGACTCCAGCCAGACCTTAAGTTACTTCAATTTGAACTGGCATAATTGTAGAGATGTGGGTGTTTTGTTATTGTAACCATCTGAGGATATTAGACAATAATACAAATAGTCTAGACAGCCATAATCAAAAGCTTAAATTGGATTTACTAAAACATGCATCAAAATGAGGCATTATAGAAATTGCTTTTTGTAGAAACTATGAAATAAACTAGAGAGAAAAATCAACCCGACAATAAATATGCCTTCGCACATTGAGCCAACATCAATGGGAATTCTGGACAGCTGTTTCATCCTTATTAGGAATCATCAGCAGAAGGATGAAACAGCTGTCCAGAATTCCCGTTGATGTTGGCTCAATGTGCGAAGGCATATTTGTTGTCCGTTTGATTTTCCTTTATTTTTGAATTAGTACGGACGTTAAATTTGCTTTCATTTTATGAAATAAACTCTTAAGGAATATTTATCTATAAAGCTAACAGTGCATTTTCATTATAATGAGACTGTTCATAATAAGTTTGCTTCCATTGCTTCTCAGGAAGCATTTAAATAAATGCCTTTACTTAAAAAAAAATAGAAAGAAAACCTATATTCTAGAACATTTTAGAATAAGATAAGAGGTTTCTTATGGTAATGATAAAATATATTTAGATGAATCTGATAATTTGAATGTAATATTGTTCCTATTTAGCCAAATATGATCTTCCATGTTGTCACATTTACTGCAAGGCACTTCCATAAAGTAGATATCTTTAAAGATCTAGTTCACCCAACATGAAGGAACCAATTGAAATTGAATTATACATTTGTTTGTCAAAATGTTCCTATTGTCCATTTCATTCATAACATTTAGTTCAGAAACTTATATGAAGATTTACTCATGAATTAACAAATAAAAGGTGTATCTCCTTGGCAGTTTGAGTTATTGAACTTATTCAGAATTTAAATATCTTAAAACGGTTTCTGTAAAATGGACAAAATAGGATCTTCTTTGCCTATCGGATATACTGAAATCTGATATTGGTATGAATACATTATCAGCTTTATTAGAGACTTGTCAATATTCATAGATCACAGCTTTAATTCTGAAAAATTTGAATGTATTGAATCCTTTCATGTCTCCAAAAAATATAATCTGGCAATGCCAGACCTTGATTATACACACTGCTAGATATTAAAAAGCAGGTTTCTTGGCTTAGAGCTATGGGTACCATCTTGACTGTATCTGTAATGAAAAAAAGAAGTGGGAGAACAAAAGGAAAGAGTAATCCAGTCGATTCCTTCAGTAAGATATGATCTGCAAAAATTGTTAAAAAACAAACTACTTTGTAGGAAATTAGCTTTGAATCCTTATTTTTTTCTAACAATATTAACTGGATTTTGAAGTTTCTAAATTACAAAATAAGCTTATTCTGCAGATTGATTAAGAATTAAATAATTTACATGTAGAATTTGTTTTCAAAACAGTTCTCTGAAAAGGGTGGTTTTTCTATTTTTAATAGATGTACTTGATCCTTGTTATCCTTGATAACAAGCTGATAATGTTGCACAAATCCTTCATGTAACTTTAGGTTCATCATCATATCAGTGGTTGAGTTTTTGCAATTAGCCGTCTTCCAAATGAGGGTGAAAGCTTATGATTCATTGTTTTCGGTCTTATACTATAGATCATGCTGCTGTTGCTTTCACATTTTATATTTAGGTCAATATGTTAGCAATAATTTTTGATCAGACTAAGATGAGTCGTTTTTTAATTTCATGTTTTGAATCCAGCACTTTAACAATGTTTCCGTAATTTTCATTTCTTAAGAAATCCAATTTCATTGTGTTGTTTTCGGAACTCATTAAATTTATTTATCTAATTTTCTATCTCCTTATTTAAATTTTGTTAGTTTATTTGTCTATATATAATCAAATTTTGCTAACAAACCAAATTTCAGTTTGTTTTTTTGTGTACATGTAATATTTATTTATTTAAATTTTGTGTTTCAGTAGATTGTGCATATTTGTATATAAATAATTCATAAAGATAATTATTTTAGTCTCATTCTTCTATGTTATTATTTATATATATTTTACGTGATAGTTAGTAGTTTCAGTGACCTGTGTATAATGCAACTAAGATTATTCCATTTTTTTGTTTTTTCCTCGTACATTAAAAATTTCAATTGTATTAGATATCTTGAATTATAATTTTGTAGTTCATTGATTTTGTTTTGATTAACACAAGAAAAAAAAATCGCATTATTTTCAGATTTTTCAATTTACGGTTTTCAGCAAAATACAGAATAGAAAAAGGACAATGCTCATCACCTTGATAACAAAGCACGGGTTGCCTGGCTTGGTACCGCATGGCTTCACTTCCTTGGGTGCTGGTGGTTCTTCACCACAGCTGGAATGACTTGGAGTGGAAATGCTGGTTTTGCTCACCTTGTTTTTCTTGGCTTTCGACTTGGCTATGAATAAGCTCTTCATTTTGCTTTTCCCAACAGTCATGGGAAAAATACAGAATAATTAAGTTATAAAAACTTAAGTATTTTGAAAAATTTTGTAAATAATGCAAAAAGAATTGAAAGAAATTCAATAATCACTTAACAGTTTGCTTCATTGACTTGTCGTTTTAGTTGTTATATTCAGAGATTTACCGAGTTTTGAAAATTACATATTTTCTATCCCATAAATCCACTTCCTCATTAGTCGGGGAAGGGCAACAGAAATCTAGTTTTTGGATAATGGATCTATCTTTTGTACACAACAACATACTTGTAATTTTTTGCAGTTCTTTATTGTAGTTATTTTTTGCAGTTTTTCATTGTAGTTAATTATTTATTTTTTCATGTTTGATCCTTCACACCACAAAATCCTTTGTATTTATCAGTAACTGGATTATTAATACTGCTGTATGCTATTAAATTTGCAAATAAAGATATATTTTTTAATTTACAATCTTGTGTAGTGAATCTTGTAACGTCATTATTCTTCACAGTGGTATTATAATCTCATAATGGTTGACAGAATTATTCTGAAAATCACAAAATTGAAAAAAAAAAAAGCGGTGCATTTGTCATTATACATTAAAAATGAAGGAATCTGATAAAAGTGACTCATAAAAATTTAATTTGCCAGATTTTGTGATTTTAATATTTCTGTTTTACTAAATGTTTAACAAATAAAGAAAATCCTTACAAACTTAAATCTACATTAATAATACCCAAACCAGAAATGATTTGTATTTTTACCTTCATCAGGATCTTGCTGTATGGCTTTGTAAAGTTCAGATTTGTTTAACAACAAAAGTGCACAGTAATTTCAACTATACATATCTTTTTTTATTACGTTACTGACCATATTCATTGCAAAACACAACAAAACACATATTCATCTCCTGGAAATATATCTTTACTACCACCATATTCTGGAGTTACTATACATTATGACATTTCTTTTACTCCTGCTGTAATCTTAATGATAAACATGTTTTAAGCAAAGGGTAAAATATGACTTGAAATGTTAACCCAAGTTATTTTCACCTTATTTCAATTAAGTTGTAACCATAGAAAAAAAAAAGTTATTACTAGTGCTTAATTTCATAGTGTTAAATCTGAATTTGCAATTTATATTATTTTAGTTTGTAATTTCAGTTATACTACTGTCAATAATTGACAAGCAGTTGGTTAAAAATAAAAATGAGAATATTTAATTGTTTTACTTCATTTCATTTGAATTCAGTACTTTTCAACATTAATTCTTACTGGTATATTAACAAATACTCCTTAAGTATTTCTTAATAATAATACAATGGAAACTCGATCAACCGTCTGTTTCCGTCATCCAACGCAAAACCTACTTCTCCGTAAAACATGGGACATTGCCGTGAAAAAAAAGCTCGAGCCTCGAAGAAACAGAAGAAGATGACTGATTACTGCTTCAACATATAAACCTTATTATCTAGTAGGCCTACTGTTTTACGTTTCTATTATTATTATTATTATTTGTTTGGCGTTTGACGCTATCTATTTGTTACCAATAGATTTTTCTTTGTATTACAATTTATTGTTTGCCTTTCGTCCCAAACCAGCATTGAAATTTCGTTACTGTACATATTTATTGCGAAATTTCTGTTATTCATCTATTCGGTTAACCGTCACAGTCCCGGTCCCAAAGGTGATGGTTAATCGAGTTTCCACTGTAATCTGAAATGCATTGAATTTCCTTCATTCAGTTACATATCTTTTTATTGCTATAATCATAAATTTGAATGAAAATTTTGCTTAAGACTGAAGTTTAAAGCCAAAAATGACATTAGCCTTAAATAATCGTTTATTACTTCTCAACCATTGTACCATTACATCTTAGAATATATCTATAGTAAACATTTACCTTCATAAAAAGTTGTAATGAACACTAAATTCATTATATAAAGTAATCTGAGCAAAGAAATTCCAATTACATTCTGTTTGTTCTATTAAATAAGCTAAATACAGTTAAAATCAGCTTAAAGAAATATTTTGGAATATTTGTAAATGTTTAAAATACTGTTTATTCATCTAATAAATTATGAAGAGATTTCTTTCAAAGGATTAATCATATGTAGTTAAACAAAATTTTTCATGTTTCCTTGGGTTTTCGGAACAACATTTGGTGTGGCCACAAAGCAAATAAGGTTCTGCAGCACTGTATTAAAGTATGTAGTTGATTTTAGTTTCTTATAATATATCTTCAAAGGGATGATAGTTGTTCACAAATTCATGATGATTTTAAAAGATATCATTGTAGACATTGCTAAAAAAATTTGCAAGAATTTTAATCTTAAGTACAGAAGATGTTGGAAGTAGTTCTGATGACATTTGTGGATTTTTGAACGATTACACCAATGAAGAAAAAGCTCCCAAGTTTAATGGATGTTGTTGATAATGAATGAAGTAGTGGCTGTAGGTTAAGTTAAGGGGGGTAGAATGGAAGATGATCAATGGGTAAATCTACTTAGGGTAAGGAGATGGGCAGTTCAATGATTACACAATGCGTAGGAAGGAGAAGAAACAAAGATTGAGTGATCAGAAGGATGAGAGATTACTGCATGATCTTGAAATATAAAAGTTTGTGTTTAAAATAACAAAACCACAAAGAATAATGGACGAGAATCAAGGGAGGTGGTGTGAAAAATGAAACGATGGAGAAATACTTGGGTGAAGAATTTGATGCGATGTGGGTGCACACTTGCAGGATCACTTCACATCCTTTATAGTTAATGAGAAGGTTGAAAGTAATACAACTCCAATGATAACATTGACTCACAAATGACATTAGTATGAAAGGGATTTTGAAATAAATTTGCTCATTCAGACTAAGTTCCAATAGTGTTTACTTGCAAGTAACAAATTGCAGTACTTAAAGTAAAAGTGTATCATTTTGTATGAAAAAATATAAATTTGGAAGTTCATTTAAAAGTAGAAATAATTAAATGCTTTGTTTGTGAGAATCATGCAGGTCTTTACCTACCGATTAATAAGAAGTCAGCAAATATTAGTTCCAGTTGATGGGTGGAATCAAGAGGTTGTCGATATCTCTTGCACAGTTTAAAGTGTAGATTAATGCATGTACATTAATGATTTCAGAGTGAATGTGGATAATGAGAGAGTGTTTATTTTCTCTAGAAAAATATGCTTTTACATAACTGCGAATGTTTGCAGTTAGAACATATACTTCATCTAAATGATGAGGTGAATAATAGTTAACATGTGAATCTGATATAAATTAGTAAATGTGGAAGAGGATTGGCTTCACATATTCCAGAAATGGGTTTAGACAGGAGACGGGATTTAGTTCACGTGATTGGTGCTGTAAGGCTATGAGAATTTTTCAAAGCCTGCAAATATAAATGTTATTATATTTGCCTTTAAATATGGAAAGTAAACTTCAACTTGAAAAGTGCAAAAATCCTTTGACTGGAGATCAGTTGAAACATAAACTACTTCAAAGTTGAGTGGCTAATTTAAAAGTGCAGCCAAATTTGATAAGTTTTGAAACTGAAGTTATCAAAAAGAAAACAGTAGTTCATGACCTGGCTTAACCCTACTTAAGTTATGATCAAAGATAGTTACTGCTTTCTGTTATCAAAGGATTTCTAATGAATTCTTATTTATCTTTATTGACAAAATTACACTTTTACAAGCCTCTTAAATTATAAATTACTATCAAGTAATTTGAATGAACTTCTGCACTTTATATATTTAAAGTCTTCATATTCAGTTACTCTTAAAGGTAATAATTACATGAGCAACAAGCAAATAATGTAACTTGCATGCAAAGCTGCCTCCCTAAAAATTAAACCTTCAACATAATATGACTTCATTATATGATTTTTTTTTTCTTAATGACTTCAAGGTATTTGGAGAAAAAACTACTATGATTTTTAGTTTGTTAACTTAATATTAAAATGATTAAAGCAGTCATTGCTATTAATTACATGAAACATTTTAGTATTTACTATATACAAGTCTATGTGATTTCCCGAGGATATTTCAAAGAATTTGTTCACTACAATCTATGTCACTTTTGGAATTGTTTGTCCTACATTCGGTTTTAGTGAAAACTGGTAATTTATAATTGACTTCAATTTTTAATTATCTTGTTTAATAATGCAAACTGTTCTGATTATTGGTATGATGAGAATTATCCATCAAAAATGAAAAAAAAATAAGGAATTTGCTATTTTACTTTCTTAACTATTTCTCCTGTTTTCAAATGTAAACATTACACCATGTCATCTGTAAAATGCATTGTTGGTCACATATTCCTCAGAAACTGCTAATCTGTTTATACCTTGGGTGTAAAGAGGGAAAAGCTTCAGTCTTATCATCTGTTATCTTACATTAACTTTCACTTTTCTGATATTTCTATAAGAAAGATAACTTTATCCAACACACAAAGAAAACAAGAAAGTAATATATAAAAGCAGTTATCTATAGAGCGTATTTACACGAGGGCTAAAAGGGCTATAGCCCAGGGCAGCAACTTTAGGGAGCGGCAAAAAAATTAGGTAAAAAACAAAAATCCTGTATATTCAATAATATTAATATTCAAAAATATTAAGTGTCATATTACAAGCAGAAAATAAGGGAAACATAAAAAGAAACAGACATTTCCTGGTTTTTTGATGTGTCTGTACAGTATATGCAGACAGAGCATATTTTTGGCTTTCAGTGTCTATCCAATGCCACCTGTCTATCCAGGTGGCATTGATCTATCCCGGGAAATCGGGTGAGTGATGACTGTGGCCGTAGGTTTGAAGTGGAAGGAGGTAGACGTTGCATTGGAGTGGTCAGGCATGGGAGGCGGCGGGGGACTGTCTGACAGTGACGTTACACCTGTATTTACTTTCTAATACATATCTTCTGTGACTGTTATGTACGAAATTTATTCCAATTATTTAAATTAACTTTGATGTTTAATTTTTTGTTAAACAGCTTTTTACAATATATTTCTAGAATATGTACTTAAGGAAAGGAATGCATCATTATGGCCCAAATATGTATACAAGCGGTGCCCCGCGGTTTCATCTGCAGTAAATTAAATATCTGTTTCATACACATTATGAGTACATAACTAAGTGCACCACATTAACTATAAATACCATCTGGAAATTATGTGGAAACATAAAAGGGCCAATTACTAAAAAATAAACCAACTTGACAGAAAGTGTCTTCAGTTTGATGGCTATATACTAAGAAATAATAAAATAGATAATGAGGTTCTTTACGAATACGATATATTTTAAATTATTTAATGAAAATGTACAGTACTTCATTGTAGATGATATTTTTAGTTTTTTCTCCTTGTCTATAATATATTGTTAACTATTCATAACACGATCGTTGAACCTATTAAAAAAAACTACCTACAAATTGATTTTATTAAATATAACTAAAAACTAAAATTTATATATATTAAGTCAAACGTATGCTTATCTATTACGATTAGTACCGGTACCTATTATATAGGAAACGCATAGAATTATTCAATGAAATTAACCAAACGCATCCACAAAAATTAGTTCGTTGAAGCAGAACTGTTGCTTAAGAGGCCAACCACATGACTTGAGCTGTACGGCGTTGAATTTAAACCTTTATTTAAATATTTTTAATTACTTAATTAAATTTACTATCTGTATTTATAATGACTATTTTATTGTATTAATTTCATTATATCATACCATGTCCTTGTTATTATACATAATTATAATTGTAACTTATTTTATATTGTTTTTTGACTCATGCTTCCTTCCCTTTCCCCTATTAATAGTGTGTAGGACCTCTTTTTTGAATCTCAGATTGCCAGATTAGTTGATGTTTATGTTTACTGCTCCGCTCCTATTGATCGTAGCATGATGTTATATAGCCTATAACCTTTCTCAATAAGCAGGCTCTAAAGCAAAAAGAATTTTTCAAATCGGACTGGTAGTTCCTGAGATTAGCGCGTTCAAACACACAAAATCTTCTGCTTTATAATAGTAGTATAGATATATTTTTTTTCATACTCTGAGTAAGTAAATTCTAACGAATAGACGAGTTGTAAATTATCAGTAACTTAGCTCAAAACTACATCAGTATAGTTTACTAGTGGTATATTCAGACAGGAGGGTCAGGAGGAAGGGCGGCAAATCTGGCATAGCCCATAGGCGGCAAAAGTGTAAATCCGCCTCTGGTTATCCACAGTTGCTTTGTAGATATATCTGAAAGAATGAATGTGAAACAAAGTTAAGGAATCCATTCAACCTATAAACTAGGTAATTATTTACACTTCAATTGTGATGGTATCTTGTTTATCATATTGCTGAAATTTACACTGTGACAAATTGGAAGAATTCAATATTTGCAACACATACAAAGTATAGAAAAACCTATACTTCTCTGCCTACACATTTCATTGAATGCAGTAGAAACTTATACATTTGCCATACAGAAGATTCGTTGAGCTGGTTCCTGACGAATATGCAATTACTGATACAATTAATTTCTTTTGAGCAACTATTGTGTATGTATGGGGAAATGTAGTGATAGCTAGACTTTGCAAAAATTAGATAAGTAATTAGTTTCCAGCCAAAATTAAACAATGTCAATATGCAGTTATTGGTACATAAAGCAAGTTTAAAACAGTAGAGCTTATGCAAAAAAAAAAAACATAAGGTATAGATGTTTGTTTGAACTAGAAGCAATGAAACCTAATGAAAAAACTGCGAGGTGCCATAAGTTTATAAGTTGATGAGATCATAGAGTTGACCTTTAAAGACAATGAGATAAGTAAATACACTGAAATGTCGAAAGAATGTTTTGCAGATGACTATTGTTAAAGCTGCAATAATGATACTGATCTTAACCCGGCAGTGGTCGCGATGGGTCTCACAGACCCATGCGTTTTTGTTTTCATTTTTACTTATAGATGGGAGCTCTTCACAGGATTGTCTTTTTCAGTACCTTTCTAAAACCACATGAAGTTTCATGTGACAGTTTTGGCGGAATATAATTTGTCCCGATCTAAAGGAAAAAAAAATACTTTGGGTTCTGTAGACCCAGTGCGACCTTTCGTGTAACTTTTTGTGCATATAGGGAAGAGTTGTTTTATATACGTTAAAAGTAAAGTTCCTGTACAAACTTGGATTTCTGAAGTTATTTTGAACTATTTATTTATTCTAAAGTTATTTATTAAACTAATTATGTATTTAGGCCTATTTTTTATTTTATTTTTTTTCAATTTTTTAATTATTTCTTCTTTTATGAGGTATTTCTACGAACAGTTTAATTTGGTCCTGATTTTACTTCTTTTTATTATTATTTTGAAGAGATGAAATCCCTCAATGATAATGAAATAAGGAAAATACTTTTAGAGCCCATTTTAGAATGTGAGGAAGAGTCAACAGATGATGATGATAGTGAAGATGAAGACTGTGGAGTATGCATTACAAAATACACAAAAAAAAATTAGAGCAATATTTACTCAAGGCGATCAGTTAGAAATAACTAATTTATTATTAGTTTATCATAATTTTTAACCAAAAATATTTGTATACCTTATTTTTCTATCAATTATGTAATCAATACACTTTTTATTCGTTTTTTTATAATGTTTTCTTAAATAATCTTAATCTGCATATTTATACATATATTATTATAAATGATTATAACAAAAATCTTACGAAACAATCAATCAATGATATTATTATTAACAAATATCTTAAACGTTGAAATTTTGAAAGTATTGGTGCTTAAAATGAATGGGTCTCACAGACCCATTGCGACCATTGGTGTTTCGAAAATGGGCGCGACCACTGCCGGGTTAAGTTGGACAATTAAATAAAATGTAATAAGTAGAAAAACAAACACGGATTCCTGTGCTTGATGTGTCTGTTCTGACATAGTACTGAAGATAAAATTACTGATAGCTAAAGATTAACAAAGTTGAGAATCGTTATTTTAAATTAATACAAATAGTTTCAAACGGTTTCCATTACTGAAGAAAAGTGATGGGAGGACGCACTTGCTTTGCCCACTACGATCCTTCGATGTCGTCAAAACAGTGACTTGGGGAAATATTTATTTTCTTTCAAAATAAAATTACTACAACTATGAAATTTGAGGGGAAGGCACAGATAGATATACTCTATTTATATTTTTCGTTTTTAGTTTATTTGAAGGCGAGTACTTCCAGCGAAAACTCGTTAAAGGGTTCCCATAACTTTGCTGAAGCTATGGGAGTGCGCACTCACTTTGTACACTACGGCCCTTTGATGTCGTCAAACAGAACTTTTTTTATTTTCTTTCTAAATAAAACTATGAAATTTGAGGTGGAGGTACAGAAAGGCATACTCTAATAAAATTAGGTATCGTTATTTCATTTGCATGCGTAGTATATTCCGTGAAAAATCATCCAAAGTTCCCATAACTCTAAGCAAAGCTATAGGATGGCGTCCCAATGTGTCTACTACCTCTTCCAAATTAGGCTATTTGAAATTTTTATTCTGTTTCAAAATAAAAACAATAGAGTTATTAAACTTTAGCAGAAGGTGTATTCTATTTATATTTGACTTTTTTTTATTTGCAAAGGTGTACTTTATGCATATATTATTGTAAAATTGCCCATAAATTCCCCAATCGGAAGCACTAGTCATGTGATCGATTTATGACGTCACCCACAGCTCCAGCCAAAATGCTTGGGTTTTGCTACGTTTATGGCATAGATGGAGACACGACCTTTAAAATTATCTACGTATTACACATATAGCTTAAGATTGGCAATAAAATTTAAAATTATGTTATTGGTAATCTCGATTAATAATACTTTATCAGATAAATTTGTAAAAAAAAAAAATATTTTAATTTTTAAAGTTAGTATTTTTTGAGATATTGGTGTAGTAGTAGGCATTCAATATGATTTAAAATTAGAATCCTGATCATCACACACTCGAACATCTGAAGCCTAAGACCATGCTGATTAGACTGCTGAAGAATATGAGAGGAAACTACGCCCAGTTTGCTTCGATTGTCGTCAGTTTGAAATCTATTAAATGTTCTTTTCAATTTCAGGAATTTAAAAAATATATTTTAATTATTTTCTTACGAATAACTTATTTCAGTGTTTGAGAAGATATAATATTAGAAATTAGTGTAATTGTTTAGAATGAGATTTAAGCCAAAAAAACGTATCATAAATATTCCTTTTTTTTTTTTTTTCGAGGATTTAGGAATTATTTAGTTTTTGGTGTTTTTCTTTTGCATTTGGGAAGCTTTGAAATTCTACTATCTCGACAGGTAGAATATTTACCAAAAAAAATTTAAAAAAAAAGATTAGGAAGCATCATTTTGTTTATTTGACAGGAAATTATTTCATGTTAATTTTAAAAGCAGAAGCGCTGTTGAAATTAGAAAGTGAAATTGAAATATTGCAGTCTTGTTCTTTAACGAAGCGTTTTATTGCCTGATGCAATGATAGCGGTAACAATATGGCGGACCACGATCGGCATTTAGCCGATAATCTTAGTACTCAAACTGTAAGCTCAAATTCTCTCCCACAAATTAGTTTTAGAAACATTGTTTATTTGTTTATGTTTTTCTTAGTAATCCTTAAGAAAATCGGAATATTCTTTTATGAGATACCAATAACACTTTTTCTTATAAGTTATTCTTTCGTAAACTATTTTTTCGTTTTACTGATCACGATTCATCCGGAAATATATTTGTAGCAGTTTTATTTAATTATTTTCCCCTTTATTCTCCCTTCTTGAGAACTGTAATGATATAAGATTCATCAAATGAATTCTTTTATGCAGGTATTCAACCGTGATTCAGTGATTTAGAATGAAGAAGAAATCTCACTGTTTCGGACATGTTCAGTTATTTTTGCACTGTTTTATCGTTAAAGTCGTAATTATAACTTTTTATCATTATTTCTTGAGATAAAATATGCCCTGTTAAATAAATAGGAAAGGCGAAAATGATAATCTACTGTTTTAAATCCAATTGAAATAAAATTTACGCAGGAATCGAAGCAGAAAATGTAACGAATTTATAATTAAAATTTTCTGGCCCTCCACCTGATATAATTACTTCAGCTTTAAAAACATTAGTGAAAAACATAATGATTGTTAAATTGATAAATACAAGTAGTTATAAAATGTTTAGACTTCAGTTTTGAGTTGATTAGGGGAAAAATGATTTCCTTCATTATTAAAATTAAGAATAATTAATTAAATTTTGAAGTTTTTTAAAGATTAAAATAAAAGCTGCTACATCTACAGAAAGGACATGATGGTTTGCTTTTATATAGTACCAAAAAAAAGTTTAGAAGTTTAAGGGAGCTTGTTTGTTTTTTGTTGTTTTTTTTGTTTTGTTTATATATATATAGACTTTTAGATTAAGATAGTTGGGGCTTCTTTACAAGTCCTTTGGAACATGTAAAAGATAATAGGATTCAATACTCTCCCCAGAAAACTAAACCCCAAGAAAGATGTCCCTTTCTCCCAAAGTGACAAATTACAAAGTCTCAATTTATAGAATTAAATCAGTCAATGCATTAGCAGGTAAGGAGTTAATTAAGAAAGAAGAATTCAATTGAGTAGCAACCATAGATTTTGTTTTAATACGTCAATATCGGAAGTGCTTGAAACTGATTAAAGATATTGAAGCAAAAAGCAGAGCTGCAGTAGCAAAATCCTAAGCCATACTTACTAAACACTCAAGTCAGGTTTGGTGGAACAGATTACGCTGCTGCATGATTTGCCAACTTATTTTCCTAATCTTTAATTTCAGTTAATAAGTATTGTGACAAATCACGCAAATACTATCATCATGGAGTTTAGGACTATCTTTTAAAAATTAGGATTTGAATTTGCCAATCTATAATATGTTTGCAGAATACATATTTTAGTAAATACAAACTTTTAAATTTTGCTGGTATATTTTTCATTTAATAAAGAGTCATGAGTAGCTTTCTTAATATTCACTACAATAGTTCAAAACAAAGTTAAACAAATTATCAAAAATCTAATTCAAAGAATACAGAACATTTATGAGTTAAAAATAGACTGAAAAGCCATTCTTATGCTTTTATCTTACCTTGTCAATCAGAATTTTTGCTCCAGGTTAGAAGATAGACTGTTTTATTTAGTTTTTGTTTTACCTTATCAGGAAAGTACATTTATGAAAGGAAATCCTTTTTATGTGAGCTGCGACACTCTCAGGAAACAATATTTTTTGCAATAAGGTGCGTGAGAAATTCAAATAAAATAAGACGTATTATACACATCTGCATCAGAAGACAAGAAAAAATGATTAAAAAAAAAAAGAATTCTTTTGGAGGTTCTGTCTCCCATTTTCTATTGTGTGCATATGATTGTTTGTATTATTTATTTACTTTCTTTTTAAGTTGCATGTTTCAGATGTAAATACTATTTCCATTTACACCAAAGTAAGTAGCAAAATGAAGAATTCATCGCCAGTCTTCTTGAAAAGTAATATTTCTATCCAGTTAATTAATAAACCTAAAAAAAATATAATGGGTAACCTTTATATAAATACTAATTACAAGGAACAAGATATAAAATTATATATAGAAAATCAGTTGCTCAGTCTTTTTTTCTAACTGAATAACTTGAATCACAATAGCTATAGTGTTTTCTATTGGACCTCATCTTCTAATTTTAATTTTAATTTTAAACTTAGTTTACATTATTCAGTTAGACTTTTCTGGAAAAAGTGCTTATGTTTTAGGAAATTAATTTTTGCGAAATGGAGGGGGAAATGACATCATATTTTGTTAGCAAAATAAATTAAAAGCTTTTTTGTACCACTAAAAGTATTCATATTTTTTTTCCTATGTATTTTGAAGACATGGAAGGATTAAATTACTAAACAAAACATAATTGAAAACTTTAATTTCTTGATAATGATAATTTATTTAGATACAATTAACGTATCTGAATAAATTATCATCAAGAAATGCAAGTTTTCAATTATGTTTTGTTTTTTTATTAGACCTAAAAATATTTCTTATTTTTATTTTAGACTCCTATAGATTTATCAAAATTATCAGATGAAGAAAGATGGAGGTAAGATTAAATTAAAATTGAAGTTTTTTTATTAGATTTTAGATTATTTCATGTTGCTAATTAAAATGCTTATTTAAATGGAATTTTTACTTTAATCCTAGAAAAGAGTTGTAAGTATTCAAAGAGAATTTTTTAACTATTTAAAATGTGAAACTTAATCTTATAAAATTTATAAAAACTGAATTTATTCAGTTAAACTTATAAACACAAACTGAATTTTAGAATTTGGATTTTTTCACAAATTTTTTTTTTTTCTCTAATGGACATGGAAGATAAATGTAAATGTAATTTTGCAATGTCCATTTAACTTTTGTAACATAAGTAGTTTTGATTTTTGTCTTTTAAAAAAATAAAAACATTATGGATTAAACAATGACTATAGAGAGCCAGAATAAAAGAAAGAGAAGAATGGGACAAACACTGATAAGAAAAGAACATCCATACCAGCACTAGGAATACAACTAAAATCAGGCATCTCAAATATTCATCCTTTTTCTGAGGCCATTTCCTAAAACTCCCACTTTTCTGTAAAACATTCACTCGACGAGAATCAATATCAATGGCAGTGACTAGTCCAGGGAACAGCTTTCCTTCATATCATCATCACTGCTGCTGTTGCTTGAATATTCAGTTGTAGTTGATCTTTTCTTTTTGTTAGCAGCCTTTGATTTTGAAGCATTCGATGTAGAAGCCTTTGGTGTGGATGTTGACGATGGAGTGTCTCTTGCAGAGCTTGACTCTCCTTCTGCCAGCTCTTCATAGCAAATACTTCTACCAGGAGGAACATTCAAATGTCTTCATTTCCTTAGAGTTTGTGTTTTTGTTGTATCATCTCTTTTACTCCTTAGGTGATCTTTGAAGCTTTCTTCTACACACAGCTTTTGAGAGATCAAAAATGCATTATGTACTCAACAGCTACTGGTACAAAGTCATCTCTTCATCTTAGGTTTCTTCACTTATCTCTTAAATGCAAGAAAACTGAGAAAGTCAAAGTATAGATACTCTAGCATCAGGTTTCTGTCAAAATTCTCTCATCCCAGTGCAACAACATAAATTTTGCAAGATACACATGGACGCAGTTAAATGCTGCTAGAACAAAAAGTACGATGGAGGGAACATCATAAAGAGAACGTAGTCTGTGAATAGTCTTATAGACTGTGCCACTCATCAGTTACACACACACCAGCCAGTGCTCCTGGCAGAGATAATACAATGAGTTAGGGGATTAGTTTTAAGAAGCACTGGTGCCACAAAGTTACAGTAGTTCTTGAGAAATGATATTCAAAACTATTAAAAAAAAAAAAAAGTGGGCTAGATTTTGCTGACAACCTTTTCAACTCTTAGTTAACAGACTAGCTTCAGTTGTTTCATATAGCTTACAGAATACACGGCATTATTAGGAACTATTTAAAGTAAAATTCTGAGGATTGAAATCCATCAGTGATATAGCATTAACAGCAAATGATTTATTGTTGAATGTTTATTTACTTACAATTTTATTTAAACAAGTAATCTATTTATCTGAACATCAAAATAAAATTTACTTTGTTTGGGGGGGGGGGGGAATAACATTTTTCCTTTGTAATACATAAGTATGTAATATACTTTTTTTTATCCAGTTTCGTAAGCAAAGCTACCAAAGTGTAGTAGATTTAATCTATAATTTTTAACACCCCTTAATTTGTTTTGGACAGGAAAAAAAAAGGAATGGACCAAAAAAATTTAGAATATTTAAATAGAAATTTCATTTTTATCCATCCATCCATTCGAATTGAAAACTATTATTGTTGGAAGCTGAAACTTTAATGTTAAGATTTCAATTACTATAAGGAAGATCATGTTGAATTTGATATAGTTTGTTACTATAGTTAAGGCTAAAAAAAAAAAAAACCAAAATATTTTATTGTTAAAATACATTGCTATAAAGAGTTATATACTGACAACTGCAAAACTTCTATCTTTGAAAGGTTAAACTTCATTTTTTTTTTAAATTTTATTGAAATCCTTTAGATTTTGAAAGAAATGATGAAAAGAAAAATCATCAAGACACAAATGCCTTTATTTTAATGTTTCCAGCAGAGTACTTAAATACAAGGTTGTTAACTTTAAAGTTCCTCTACATAGAGGACTCTGGAGCACGTTCTAAGGCTCAAAATGGAAAGAAATTTAAACAGCAGGTACTTCAAATGATGTGCTTGTGTTTATTGGGGAAAAAAATAGCTAACCGTAACTAACATATAAACAATATCCATGTGTTACTCTAAAAACATAAATAATGCAGATACTGCATTAAAAAGTAACACAAGAACTAATGAAAGACGAGAAGCAATTACGTCAAATTCCATCGACCCCAGAAGCAGAATACCAAGCGACGGTGCGACATTGTCGCAGAATGTAAATGAGGGCTGCAGAAAGATATCGTGTAGAACAGGGGTGGGCAAGACGTCGATCGCGGTCGTGGATTTGGAGATTCCGTTTTTTTTTTGGTTGAGGATAGTCTTAAGGTGACCACGCCACTTGGAGTATACTTGAGGTAGCCCTTACCTTACAAAAGTGCACCCAACCCTGGTATAGAAAGAACATTTTTTGCGGGACATAAATGAAAAAAAACGCCCGCACCCGCAGAAAGTTTTTCGTCTTAGCATCAATCGTTGCAGAAAGATTAAAAACATTCTGCCTCCGGGCCATCGACTAGTTTAAAGTTCAGCTGCACATGCCAAGGGTTGAACGAAGAGTTTCGTCACTGGCCACATGTAACTCTCTGATTGGAGGTTGCATCTCGGTCATGCATAATGTTATTTGCATAATGTTGACTTACAGCTCTATAAAAGGAAAGAAAGATCTTCAGAAGCATTAGATGCTTACCAACACTTCACAAGCAATGCCAACGTTGCAGTAAAAAGCACTATTGGTGAAGTTCTTCTATCAGAACAATAACAATGCAGCTGTTAGAGAATTCCGGCATCAGAAGCAAGTAAGGCACGGACCAATGTCTGCTTGCGCTGTCCACAAAATAAATGCAAAATTTGAAACAACAGGACAGTTTCGCATTCTACTAGGTAGAGGTTGAAAATGAGTGGACTTGTCTCATGTTGAAGATGTGGCTATGACTATCGAGGATTTGTCACATCAATCTCCATGTGGTACTGTAAGTGTTCCAGCTGTTGCCCATGCAGTGGATATGCCGTATGCCACTGTAAGGCTAGTGATTCATCAGATATGCAGTACTATCTGTACAAGATAAGAAATCTACAGCAGCTACAGCACTGACGCAGGAAGTTGTGTAACATTTGCTCTTCAGTCCTAGCACGAATGACAGTTGATATCACTCGGCCATGAAACATTCTTTGGAATGACAAAGCTCACTTCTGTGTAAATGGGCAAGTGAATACCCACAACTGTCACATATGGGCAATTGAAAACCCTCATGTTATCCATTAGGTCCCGTTGCATTCTCCAAAAGTGACTGTGTGGTATGGATTTATGGCTAATTTCATCATTGGGTCATTTTTTTTTTTTTTGAAGAGGTAACTCCAACTAGGCCCATCACCTGTTCCATAACCGGACAGCAGTATGTATGAAATGTTGGCAAATTTTGTGATACTAGAACTTCAACACTGTGAGTGCCTTCATGAAACCCTATTCACACAAGACGGTGCACAACCCCACTTCACCCTTTATATTCAAAATTTGTTAAGGCAGCACTTTACAAATGAACCGGTTATCAGCCATTATTTTCAGATAACCTGTCTTTTCTGATCACTGACCTAATCCCATGTGACTTCTGATTATGGTTTTTTTTTTGAAGAACCAGGTGTATTGTGAAAGATGTCAAACTTTGGCAGATCTGAAGGACAGCATTAGACGTTATGTTCTAGCAATTCCAGGAGACAGACGTATTGCGTTCTGAGGAAGAAAATGGAAAACATTGTTGATAACAATGGAAGGCACATTGAACTTTTATAATGCTGTTCAAGTGATTTGCATTGCTACAGCGCCATCTATTAGTCATTTTTGTACCTTTTAAATTTTTTTTCAGTAAATGCGAGCATATCTTTTGAAGTACCTGTTGTCCAAATTTCTTTCGATTTGCAGCCTTAGAATGCGCTCCAGAGTCCTCTATGTAGAGGAACTTTAATGTTAACAATCCTGTATATTAGTGTCTTGTATATAAACACTAATTATATATTTTAGAGTTGAAATTTTGTGATAAGTTTAGATTGTCTGCTGTCTTTTTAAACAACCACTTTTGGAGTTTTGGTATTTAATACCTTTTTGGTATTTAATAGTTAGCATATTAATTACATTTTATTGTCAAATAATATAAATAAAAAAAGAAAATTATTTTGAAGGTACGAACATCAGCGGTTACATGAAAAGCATCGTGGACATGAAGCTATGCATGCAGAAATGATTCTGATTCTTTTGGTTACTTTAATTATTGCTCAAGTTGTTTTAGTGGAATGGAAGAAACGGTTTTTTAAGTCCTATCAGGTAATTTTCACAAATTTTAATTCTTTGTTATGCAGTATCAGTTTATTAAGATTTAAGCAAAAACAATTCATTAATAAACAAATATATTGAGATATTCAATAAATTCATTGATGTAATTTAATGAAAAATTTAGTATTCAGAATTTTTATAGGTTTGTATCATATAAAGTATTGTTATTATATTATATGTACATTAAAATAAAGGACTTACGGAAATATTGTACCCAGTAACTAGAACTTTCCGTAACTCAGGTTTGTCAAGTTTTAGAAAGATATATTCAGAAATAACTGTTGAAAATATTGACAGTATTTCACAAGATAATAGCAACCTAAAAATAATTTATTTTTCTCTCCATTTTATAAATTCCACTAGAAATTCTTTTTTCTCAAACAAGAATGTCAGACAAGATGTGTTTTGTGTGACTGCACAGTTTCAAATTAATTGTAATAAATGGGAATCTAGCTCCTAGTAAAACACAGATAGGCAATGTTGGAGCTGCCACAGATACATAAAATTTTCATTGGAAAACAGAATTCCAGCAAAATAGTTACTTAACTAATTAAAATAACAATGTTTGCATCTTCATAATTCCTTTAAAGAACAGTGAAAACTGAAAAATCATTTAATTTTAGATTTAGTAGATAACCAAAGGAGAAAGATTGAAATCTTTTATGTTTTTGTTAAATTAATTTATGTTGACATGGTTATTTGTAAACCATATGTAATTTTTATTTAAGATTTAAGAGAACTTTATTTTTTAAAATTACCAAAATTAAAATTTATTCTTTTTATAAAAATAGATGGTTACTTTAGTAGGAATGTGGATCATTCCTACCCTCATCAGTGTGCATAATTCATGGTGGCGTTTTATCATCATTTGGCTACTCTTTTCAGTCATTACATTACTTGTTATGCGGAAAGCAATCCAGAAACCAATTTCTGGAACAACTCCAAGGTATACCTTTTGGTTTATTTAAAGCTTGAAAATATTGTATCCTAGTAAATTATTGAAAACTATCAAATTCAATTGGAAAAGTAGATTCCAGGGAATGTAAAGAAAATGAAGGAAAGGGAGAGGAGAAGAAATAGAAATTTTACATACATAAGGCAAAAAATTATCTATAGGATTAAAAATTAATTTTAATGGAATTTCAGATGCCTACAGCTAAGCTCTAAAATGGCCAAGTTTAGAAACTTGTAAATCTGAAATAAAAGACAAAGTAATTTTTTTTCAAAAGGGAAAGAATTTTTAATTTAGAATTCTAATTTAAATTTAATGAATTAAAAAGTAAAAATATTAAATCAGTCGGATTAATGTGTAGATGGTCTTGATAAAAAGAAAATCAGGAAAGAGAATAATACCAGATTTTTAAGAACATCCTTCCCTATTGTCTTCTGAATTATGTCATTATTAGAATTAAAATTATATTCATGACTTTCAGTCATTTTTAAAGTGCAGTCATCCAAGGAAGAAGTGTGCCATGGCACCTTGTAACATGTTACGGTGTTAAGTAAATGTATGCTTTTCATATTGGTCTTTATGTTGGTATATTGTGGTGATTTTGTTGGTGTTACTGGTTCGTGAAAAGAAGTAGATTAGACTAAGCTGGATCTAACTGTGATCTGTTTATTCAGGGAGAGCAAGGGCTTTTTATAGAGTATTTACAATGATCGGTCATTGGCTGAGGGCTTTAACAGTTCATTGGGTGATTTAAAATAACATGTGATTCGTAACTGAAATTAACTGAAGATTTAAAGTACAGAGAAATATGGGAACCCTCAACCATTGAAATTCAAAAGTAAACAAATAGAAAAGATTGTTAACGGTTGTAATTTGAAATTTACAACTGATTAGATTCTAATTGATTGGAACAGTAAAATACACATAAAAGTAAATAGAGTAAAATAGAATAAGCAAAATAATTATAAATATGGTTATAAAACTCATCACAATATTCATGACTTTTTATATACGAATGCTCCATTCTGATGTACCGTAATTCATAATTTTGGTCAAAATCAAAGAACTTAGCCCTGTTTTTTGCCAATTAAAATTTGCAGATTTGAAAATAATCAGAATCAACAATATACTAAATGTACTATGACTAACTATGAAATCTGCTGTTAAAGAAGGAATAGCTTGAAAGATAAATCAATATATCAAATTTTATAGATTTTATATATGCATAAATTAGCATTTGACAAATATTACAATATTACTTATAATTTGGAAATAATTCTTGAAACCACTGGTCATGCGGTTTTTTTTCTAAAATTTTCATCATATTTAAGAATAATTAACTTTTGAATATATGTTTGTAGATGAGACTGGATTTTTTTTTCTTTTTTTTAGTAAATCCGCAAATCAAAAAGTCCTTTATATTTTAGTAGTTACATTAAACCTTACTTTTCTTTCTTTAGGTTGGTTTACAAATGGTTCTATTTAAATTACAAGATCAGCTATGCATTAGGAATTGCTGGACATTTCATCATGGTTATAACACTTTTAGGAGTGAATGTCATATTCCAGGTTAAACCAAGTGTTTGGATGGATATTGGATTGCTCTTACTTTTTTATGGACTTTACTATGGTGTATTAAGCAGAGATTTTGCTGAAATTTGTACAGACAAGATGGCTTCACACATTGGTGTGAGTTACTATGAATAAAATTGTTTTAATTATAAAATAGATTCTAAGGTGATAATGCATATAGTAAAAACACTGAAAAATTGACTTTTATTATTTGTTTGATACTATGATTTCTTATTCTTATTTCCTTTTTTTTATATATAAGAATAGCAAATTACTTATAATTTGCAAATTTAAACATTTTTAGTATTATACACCAAGTGGAATACCTATGAGGACATTGGAACCAAATGTGTGTGCTGTTTGTGGCAACGAAATTTTAGTTAAAAATAATGAAGAAGCAATAGTAGAAAAAACATATAGGCTAACCTGTAATCACATGTATCCTTTTTCTTTTTATATAAAATATATTCTTTAAAAGTAATTCTTAAGTTTAAGAATGATTCCTGGCAAATTTTACAAATTTTAGGGAGACCTGTCTGCAGTCCCTCTTAAGGTCCTGACTCAAGCAATTCATGCGACTGCAAACCTTTTATTTCTTTTTATACATTTCATTTAGCAATGCATCTAAAATTCTGAAAATTTAAATATAAACTTGTAAAGCATGTGGGATTTATATTTTCTTGATTTTAATTTTCAAAATATTCTGTAATTAATTAAATTAAAATTAAAAACCAGTCAATTTTGGGGGGGTTTTTGAGGTATTACTCGGTATTTTCAACCTAAAAAAACTTGACAAAAACCTGAAATGATAAAAAAATTGTAAATTAATGACTTGTATTTAAAATATTTATTATTAGTGCAATAGTTAATTTAAAAAAAAATAAAAACTGTGTTTTTTAAAATTGCTTGAGATTAAATTATTTTTTATGTGCTATCAAATAATCATAATAAAAAACGTTTTCATTGTAGGCTTTCTAAATATCATGCTAATTCATTTGATGCTGTTCGTTTCCCAAAATAAATTTGTTTGAAGCATTTTTTTATAGAAATCGATTTTAATAGAATTAACAATTTTTGAATTTTAATTTAATTAATTACAGAATATTTTGAAAATTAAAAACAAGAAAATATAAATCCCACATGCTTCACAAGTTCATATTTACATTTTCAGAATTTTAAGTGCATTGGTAAAACAAATATATAAAAGGTTAGCAGTTGCCTGAATTGACACCTAAAGGCTAGAATATCCACAGGTAAAGTGGTGACTTTGTCCCTCACATACTCAATATCAAATGTTATATCCTCATCTTTTGACTTTTTAACATTTCATTTGTCTTGAGATTTCTTCATCTTTGTCAAATATATCCTGTTTACTGAGGTCTTGCGGCTCTTCAACATCATGAAGTTATAATATTCTTAGAGTATGGTAGTGTAATCAACTGACTTTTTCTAAGTGTTTACATAGAAATCCTTGCTGTGAATTTCACGATATACCTTCTTCTATCAGTTTTTAACATAACTTGAACAGATACTTTTGCCCAAGACAGAAGAGTTCTTTGTTCAAGAAATAAAACATCTTTCAGAGTTCCTGCTCTTTCACATTGTAGGTTCACAACAATACATCATTAAAGTACCATAGCCAATAAAATTGTCAAGCAGTCTACTATTCCAATAAATTTTGTCTACTGTCTTAGGGATCCAGATTGTTTAAGTTTTCTTTGTCACATATCAGAATTTGTCGTTCCTATATTTCCATTCTTTTCAGACTGCTTCGAAAACACACAATTCTTTAGTATCTATTGCTAAATTCTGAATTAACTTCTAGCTCGTCCTTCAACCACAAAATTCCACACCCTATTGCCAGCATTGACTGCCCATTTCAATAAATGTTGGGTTGCTACGCAAAGTTTGGAACATGGTCATCATTATCCACCTAATCTGTCTTTACAGGAAATTGCTCATTCCATCTTCTTCCTTTCCTCCTCCTATATCTTTTTCCTTTTTGGAAACACATCATTAGCTTAAACATGCCAATTTTCACAATTCCTAAGCCGATTCAACATTATCTAAAAATCCAACACAGTTTTTTTCTTTTAAAACACACACACACACACACACACAATGACCAAGGTGAGGGGTAGGTCTTACAACATTTTTTTTCTTTTGATTCAGCAAATCACATCGCGCTATAAGACTACTTTTACATATTTTTTCTTAAGAGTGAGTTCCAAAAACACCCATAACATCATCAATAATAATAATAATAATAATCATAATTTTTCACTAGTGCAACCATAGATGCCCAATTAAAATAACGAAGATTTCATAGATCAATAATAATTAACAATCTTTTTTCACAAGGGCATCCATAGAAGACAAGAATTTAACTAACAATTCACAACATATATAAACCAAAACCATTATATGACATCACATAACTACATTTTGTTACCAGAAGCAATTGGATCAATGTAACGCACAAATATTATTGCATTACAATCTTTAGACATATGGCTACCAAATTTCATATTCACTCCTGCTTCTAGTGCCACTGCACATACTGGTAGATTGTAGATAAACTTGTAAAGTTAATTGGTATCTCCCTTCACAAATTCTTCTTTCCCTGGATTGTTTAAAAAACTTAATTACAAAAAATTTGAAGTTTCAATAACAACTTTTTCTTCTTCTTCTTCTGTTATTCCTCTGATACATTACTTAAAACTGAAGCATGTAAGACTAGACATCTTAAATATCATTTTATTCCATTGGAATTCTTTACATTCTGATTCTTTATTGAATCATGCTGGCTCAGCACTGAAAGAATTTTACTGATAAATTTTCTTTCAAAAAAATAAGATGGTATTTGCCACTTTTTTTTCTCTAAAAAATCTAAGGATTCATTGTTTTCTACACTTGCATTTTTCAACTGCCTTAAGTTTAATAGAAATACACTTAGAAGTAATAGTATTAGAGCATGAATCCAGTTTCATTGTTTACCATTAACTTTCTGTTGAATAGAATATTCTAACAGCATTTATGAAACTTATAAAAGATTGTTTCTATTTTCTTTCCATCTAGAAGGACTTTTTAATTGATCCATTATTTCTGAAAAAGATAAAGATCAATCACATATCAGAATACAGCTTAACTTTTGAGATGTAACTTGTAGAACATACGACTGTATGAAGATCACTCAAATTCAGTGGCCATTTCTGTGAAATCTTATCAGCTTCTTAGGTTGATTTAGCCAGTTTAACATAGTTAGAGTGGAACATTTTTTCACAGCAATAGAAAAGCTTATAATGGAAGCAGTTATTAATATTTTTCATTTCTGTTTAACATGTCTAGATCCAATCATTTCAGAATCGGAAGCTTTGACTCTTATCAATATACAACAACAGCTTCAGTAACACTTAGGGAAACAAACTTTGGGTTCTTCTCGAAATTGCATGGTGGACTCATCTACAATTTACTCATTGATGATAATGAAAATAGTATTTGAGAAGTAAAATGTATTTTTATTTATTATAAAGGAGCCACTCAATACCTAATCTTCTGTATCTAATTTACATAAATAATCTAATAATTTAACCAAGATATACCACCTAGTATTTTCAAATCATGGAGGAAATTGTTATACTTTGTAAATTATAAGGAAATAAACCAAGCTTTAGTTAAATTGTTTATATTGAAGCAGTGTCATTTTGCATATGAAAGTTCATAGATTTCTGTTTGATTCCATATAGGATTTTTATTGTTACTTATGAGTAAATTAATTGAAATTTAATTACTTTCTAAAATGTTGTTTTTTATATAACTTCTATTTTTTCTTTTTATTTGCTGAAATTTTATTAATTATTAGTATGGTTAATCTTGAGATCACTGAAATTTAATTCCTTAACTATGATCAGATTTCATGAATTTTGTATTCGTGGTTGGTGCATCATAGGCAAGAAACAGACATGTCCATACTGTAAAGAGAAAGTGGATTTAAAAAGAATGTTTTGCAATCCGTATCCTTTTTATTTTATCTATATTAATATTATTATTAATGTTATTAATAAACATAAACAATTTTATAAATATAATTTATAATTTTATATATTATTTATGTAAAAACTTGAATACTTATATACTGAAACTAAATACAATATGTGAGAAAGCCAAACTGATCAACTCCATGGTTTTTAAATTTCTGAATTTTAGTACCAAAGCACATGAAAATACTTAACTTTTTAAACATTAAGTTGTAAAATGCCTTCTGATCATGAAATGATATATATATATATATATTTATACATTATCAAATATGTGATCATATACTAAAATTTTATTAATTTACATGAAGTGGACTTGATCAGTTTAGTTTCTGAAGCTTATATCTCATTGAGCATATTTTTTTTCTTTTTGGTAATGTGGACCATGCTTGAATGAAAGCAGGCTTAGTCACTAAGTCAGTCTTCAGAGCAGCCTTTAGGATTGGATATTTAATCAATGAAATTCTCTTCTAATGAGACCTTAGAGTTTACTCTGCTCTTAATTTATAAATAGGAGAAGTTTTTCCTGGAGCCAAAAGCTAGTCAAAGAATGGTGCTTTGAATTGAACTTAAAACAAGGTAAAATTAAACAAATGTAAAACAAAAAATTAGAGCATGAATAGTTGTTTTTGTCTCCCCCTCCCCCTTTGAATTGGTGCATGATGGCTGTAGAAACCGGCTGTAGAAACTAATTATCTGCTTGTTAAACCTCATTTATTATGACATACTACTTCAATGTTACATTTTATATCCATAGCAAAGTTCAGTTTATTATTCTACAAGTCCACTCACCAGATTTAGAAAGAGAAATCAAATGAAAGAATTCTGACTAAGGATAACTATCTATAAAACCATGTAAATTATATTAGCAGAAGATATGTCTGCTCTATTTGAGCTTTGGATAAACTGGTCTTCTTTAATGCATATCACCTGCACTTCTAGAATAACACATCTAGAAGTGGAGGTACAGTGTATATGTTTTAGATAAAAAGATCTTTTTAAATTGATTTTCTTTAACATTTAACTCAGTTGGGAACGGCCCCATGTTTTATATGGTCAGCTTTTGGATTGGATCCGTTACCTGGTTGTTTGGCAGCCTGTCATTATAGTAGGAGTACAAGGAATCAATTGGGTTTTAGGCCTAGAGTAACTTTTTGGAAATCCTTTGAACTTTATGAGTTATAAATAATTTAAAAATTTATAAATTAGAAATTATAGCCACATTTTGAAAGATGCAGAAATTTACTTATAATTTATTTTGTAATGAACTTTTTTCAAGAAAAATTTTAAGTCAAGAATTAAACTATTCAACACATCAAACTGAGAGGTATGTTTGTTTTTTTAATCCTACGCAATAATAAAAAATGTTGTTTGTTTGTTTTTTTATTGAACTTGCCATTTCAGTTCTGGAAGAATGAATCAGATATGTGTAGATATCTTTTTAGAAAATACTGTCACTTATAAATGTAAAACAATTGTATAATACAAATTAATATGATTTGTTTTTCTGAATGGAAAAAAAAACAAAAAAAAAACTAAATTACTGTTTGACTTTATATATATTTCCCAAAAGTGTCTAGTCAAGTTAAGAAAGAAAAATTGCCATATAAATGTATTTGCCTACCTGCTATATAAATACTTATCTTTTTTCTTCTCTCTTAATTTATTTTTAAATGGAAATCTTAAATGACCAATATGGCCTAGCTTTGTATTGAACATTGAATAACATCTCTCCCCTTCTTTAGATACAGTTTGTTGAAATCTTTTAAGCCAGAAGGTTTTCTAATCTATTCAGATAACACAAAATAGGCATTAGCAATTCTAATGATTAATGCTTTGGATTAACATCAGGGTCTAAAAAAAGCATTTCCCCAAATTTGCTGCTTGCTTCAAATTACCTATTAATTTTTGCTTCCATTAGAAACATTTGGTTTCGACATTTATAAATTAAGTTAATCTAAGTGAATTTTTTATTTGTAAATTGCTGTACCATCTTGTTAGTGGTGTCATTATTCCTAAAGAAGTGGCAATCCTATTCCACCTGAATAAGAGACAGGCAGTGGAACAACTTTAGTTCTGAATATGACATTTTTTGTGAAGTTAACTTTCAGGTCTGCAAAGAAGTCTTCCGTTCCTTCTTCTGGAACAAAATTGATATTATCTGTCTAAGAGTTTGCAAACTGAAACTAGTTGCAGACATTTGAATTAGATTGGACTATCGATACCCTTCATTTCCAACTAAATCAGACCAGATTAAATTCATCAAATTATACTTGCAGGATCCCTTTAGCAACTTCTGGTCATCTTAAGATGAATTTCTTCCTAAATTCCTCCATCCTCCAAATTCAGAGCTTTGGTGCTTAAGGTAGGGTGACCAGATTTTGAAAATAAATGTTCAGATGCATCACTATTGTAGCTATGCTTGTAAAGACTATTTGTTACAAATCTCCAAATAGGTAAAATTATGCTGTGATTTCCATTGTTGCATCATTATTTTCAAATGTTAACTTGCAAATATAAATAAACGTGGAGATGTTCTTATGCGTAGTAACTAATCAATCTGAAGTCTAACCGCGAGCACAATCTCCATAACTTAACCAATTTGCATTGAGCAATTCTGCACTGTAAAATGAAAATACATTTATCTTTAAACAGTTTTACATGTTCTCAGTGATTGAAAATAAAACTAAGAAATCGTCGTTGCAAATTTAAAATCTCCTGTGTGTCATTTTTGTTGTAAATTTATTTTGCAGATATTTGAATAGCGTTTTCGATTAGGAACCGAACAAAAAAATCTCTTATGTGCAGATCTTTGTATTTCGCTGTGGTATATCCCATTTGTAAAATATCCTAAGTGACCGTCAACATTAAATCAAAATCATCTATGTGCCTGATGAACATATAAGAGTTTTTAATAACCATTTTGTTTTTCCTAATATGTCTCACCATAATAATAATAAAAAAAAAACCTCCTATGTGATCACTCAATGCTGTCTTTGGCTAAATCTTAGAGCGTGTAATATTACGTCGTGCACACATGAAATAGTGTTTTCTCAGAAAGTTACTTTTTACACATGGGAGATTTTAAATTTGCAACAACGAAATGTGGATAAATAGTTATCTTGAAATTGCATTACAAATATGGGACAGTTATCATCCAGCATTAAATTTATCAGGGCAATGGGACACAATCCCATAAAATATGGGACATCTGGTCACCCTAGCTTAAGGTAAACAATTCCCAAGTTCATCAATTAACATCTCAAGTTATGCCACCACCATCCCCTTATTTTGGATTATTTCAGTTCACTACCAACTGTCAATTGATCCCAATAGCCAGACATCCTTATGCCTTTGTAATGTGCTGAATGGTCCTCCTTTTTCATATCCCTTACATAATCTGATCAGAACAGGTATTCATGCATGTTATTTCATTGACTTTCTGCAAGAAATCGGATGTGCTGTACTGATAAAATATCTCATTTCACCTGACCTATTCTGCTTCCAGGTGAAACAGATATTTTTATTAAAACTGAATCTAATCAGTTTTTACTTCTGTTATGATTCAATCTGTAGGCTAAACTAGGAGACCAATTCATGTGCCTTCTAAGGAGCCTTCAGATCTTGGCAACAGTTTTCAGTTGTTGCCATACATGCTTATTCAACAAACTTTAAATGGATAAACTACAAGTTCACTTTTCTCAATATTTACACTGAATTGTGTGATTTGTTCCTTCCATTCAAATATCTCAGTGTAGAAGTGCCATTCTTGCAGTCCTTCAATCACTGTGGGATTTCTTTTACTGATACCAGTTACAATTCTTTGCTCAAATAAGCTGCTTTATCTTATTGCACATCAGCTCTATATAAACTGTTTGAGAGTTTCAACATTGTACTACCTCATTATCACTTGGTATTGTTAATTCAGGAACTGTTCGAATGTCATTCAAGTTACAGAACTTGAAATTGTCAAATTAACTACAAATCCAGCTAACTGCATAGTTTCTAACTCTGCTTCTTAAGCTAGTTCTTCTAATCACTACCAAATTTGAATTGGGAACTTTATTTCTTTTTCAACTTTCAGCGTTTTAAACAATTCTCTTCTTTCATGTGTTCTACAGATTTTCCGGGTCTTAAGTTGCTTTATTTTGAAAGAAAATGTAAATTTAATTAAATAATACAGCAGTTGTGTAATTCATTTAATTTATTATTATAGATGCACAATAAATATAAACAATGACTATGTGAATGCATAATTATTAAGGATTATTTCATTAAGTTCTTGCATAGTTTTGAAATCAACAGAATTTTTACTTTCACAAAACAAACATCATAAATCAATCATTAAGATATTTTCTTTCATTTCCTACAATAACTTTTCCATCACTCCACTAATTTTTGGATTCCACACTAGAAGAAATCAGCTTCTCCAGCATCTTAAAAGTTATCAGTCCAAATTTACTGTCCTTATTGAAGGATACATTGCATCACTTTGATTCAAGTATGGCTTAGTTTTTTGATTGTCAGATTTCCCTTCCAAGAAGCTATTGGACTATAATCTAATTCCCACCAAATTCAGAACATCATCTTCTAAGATCAGGTTTTGCAGTTTTGTGGAAAAACATTCCTCATCACAGTGGATGTCGGAAATGGCTTTTAAACATTACTTGGCAAGAGAAGTGCAGACTATGGACATGAATTTTGTTCTCCAACAGATTGTAAGGAGTCCACAGGAAGGTTTAAAAATACCTTTTCTCCTAGTGCTTCACCATTATCAAATCTTCTTGGATAAATTCCGATTAAAATGTTACCAGACAACCCAAGAAATGAAAACTTTGATTGGTCATATTGATTGCATTAAGTCTACAATCACAACTCTACTGTTTGCTTTACTGACAAATTGATCTTGACAGTAAGAAACAGCATTGCAAGACTTTCTCCATAAAATACACACGAATAATCTTATCAGAACTAAGCAATGAGAAGAAACTCCTTAAGGAGAAATTTAATTTTAATTGGAGTCATTATTTGACTTACTGCACAACAAACGTATTGTTTGGTAGTCCTTTCAGTGGATCTGAAAACAGCAGTAAACAAAAATAATTTAGTAGTATGAAGTTTGATTTAGATGAATGCATTTCTTAAATTTAAGTCTTTGGCTGATTATTTAATGGCTCATGCAATGGATTAAGCAGATTAAGTCCTTAATTCAGAATTTACATAAATTTCACATTTGAAAATGTATAATTGTTTTCCCCCAGCAATTATGTAGTGGCCCATAAGATGTTAAACAGATCTAAACAAACACTAAATTATTAAAAACTCCAAAATTAATGCAATGATTTACTAAACTTCAAAAATTTGCACCTATATAATTATAAATATCACTTAAATGAGACATCCATGCAGATCTAAGGACCTAAATGAAAATTACCATTAAATTCAGGACATGGATTTTTATTTGATTGTTGTTTATTGAATATTATTACAGCAGTTTTGGAAGATTAAACTAATTAGAAATATAAAAATATCGTTTTATTTTTAGTCATCTATTTGAATGCTAGACATTACCATTACTGTGTCTAGAGGAAGTAAAGTTACAACAGATGCTGGGTACTCAGAAAGTATGGCTAAGGGGTAACGGAATATCTTTTTCTTGCAAAAACTTCTCTTGACTGTGAACAAAATCCAATTACATCTTTTGTATAGCATTAAATTATTAAATTAAAAATATATCTTGGAAAATGACAAAAGTACTCATTTAAAATAACCTTTTTTTTTAGTTCTTCTGTTAACTAAGCATTTGATGTATAGTTCAAAACACGACTCATGGTATCCTAAAGGTTGGACACTGCTGAATTAGTAGCTATTCATCTGAAGTTTTTAATGTATTTGAATAATTATGTACTGTGGTAAAATGCCTCAAACATACACTTACTGAATTAAATAAAGAGTGTAGTTAACTTCATTTTTTCACTCTCAGTACTTTTTTGCAGGGTAATATAGTGATACTAAATTGAGATTTAGGGTAGATTTTGACTGCTTTGTAGCACTCAGGTACTTAATAAAATACAAGTTAAAAAAAAAAAGACCATTATTACCAGGGCCCGATCGGGGGGGGGGGGGGCAAGCCGGCCAAAGGCCCAAAGCGGCAAAAATGAGGGCGGTTGGCGGCTATTGAAGTAATTTTATGAATTTTGTAATTAATGGAGGCATTAATAATTATTCGGATATATTAATCAAATAGCCTATTAAGTAAACTATTCATTGACAGACTGCTCATAGTGCTCATGAACCTGACGAATAAAAGACCAAAATTGAAAAGCTCATTTTAAACGAATTCGATAATGCAGCAACACCAGGGTGTGTAATGGCATTACTACAACACTGAATCCAAGTCAGAAACGGGGGATTAACAATATATAACCAAAAATAATACTTGCTGTTGGTAGCGTTCACAAAAAAACGATCGGTGGTTTCATATTTCAAATTGAGGGAGGTTCTCTGTTTCCCCCCATATGTATTATAAACATATATATATGTTTGTCCACGATTTTCTCAAAAACTACTGGACCGAATGTTTGTGTTCAGACAGAAGGTTTGGTGGAATCCTGACCTTCCAAAGATATATAATATACATTGAAGTACTTTGTTTTAACCAACTTATAAAAAAGAAGGCTCTGTTTTGAACTTGTTTTTTTGGCAAGTGAAAAACAAAAAATAATTGCTTTTTGTACAAACTGAAACTGTAACAGGGGAGTTTCGTCATAGTGATGTGTGGTCAAAAAATGACAGGGACTAACGTCGGAGTTTAATGTAAGGGGCACACACTTTATTTACATTTATTTATTCAGACAATCACAGGGCAGATTAACTGACCAATCGGGAAGGCTTTTCAACTTTATAACAATGGTCTAGTTTCGTCACTGTTTTTATTTCCATATATACAAGTATTTTTTCACATTATAGATACAGCTATAAACTCCTTGGAGTTAAGGTTTTCCCAGATTACTGAGCATAGTAAACATTTTGCATTTTTAATATTAAGCATCAACATACTCAACATAAATAAATGTAATAATATATATATATATATATATATATATATATATATATATATATATATATATATATATAT